>CAXHSA010000058.1:0-19502 GCA_964019055.1 Anthopleura xanthogrammica
ATGAGAAGGCTAGGGTGAATGGATGTGAAATTAATAAATGAGAAATAGATCCATTTAAAAAAAGAATATCGTTTAAGAGAGAGGATTAGATCAGACTGAAAGATAAAATAAGAACAGATGGGAAAGAAAACAATAAACAGATATTCCATTCACAATTCTTTTTTCAAGCATTCGGGGAAAGATGACCAACACGAAATCATATGAATGGTCTTGATTTATTTTTCGATTTTTCATCTTTTTATTATCCTATAGAATTCCGTGCTTTGGGAAGAAGTAAAAACAGGAAAGGTTCTCTAACATCAAAACAATGAAACCACCAAAAAGCCTCTTTAGTTTTCATCCATAATTTAAAACTCTACACTGCCCGGCTGTTTATTTTTATTGCTTCATCTTTACTGCTGTAATCGTATGTATGTACATTGCTGAATTTTAGCTTTTTATCAGTTGTAAATATCCCGAAATTTCTGCTGAATTACCAAAAAAAATGCTAAAAAATTAAAGGTATTTCAAGACTAAATTTATTCATGGAGAAAATTTGGTTTTCCTTGCTAAGCAGCCGACACCTTGTGTGATGTTCTTTTCATATATATTTTTTTGTAATCTAATAAAAACTGCAGCAAAAATACCGACCTGACAAGACTTAGTCATTACAGTACGATTTCATATTTGTACACTACTGGCTAGTTATCGCTGTGATCATTTGTTGAACAATAATCTAATAACCGTTTTTCAAACTGAAATCATTACAATTAATCAAATATTTGCACGGCCTTAAGAAGTGCGGTTTTTTATTGCGTTTTGATTGAAGCTTCTGATCAATGAAATCAAATCAAGGGATTGAACAAAGGCGCGCGCGTGCGTCAACATTCTTGCTTGGCACTCATTCAAAAGAAAAAAACCAATACCATCTTTATTACGTTACAAAGTACATCAAAAACCAAATAAATAAATTAATGTGAGCTGGATGGAATATGTCTAGGGCCTTGGAAGTGAAACCCAAGTTAATACTGATCGCTTGAACGCATGTGAAGAGCAGACCAGATTGATCCTGATTCATTGTTCACACCGACGCAAGTTCTAAGAATTGAAATCACGTTTACTCTCAGATTATGCTAATCATATTGAAAAAAAACAACAATTAATCGTGCCAATATGGAAGACCAATTTCAGCGCAATTCAGAAAGCTCGATCTTTTTATACACCGACTTTTAATGAGATCAAAGATAAGCTGTCTAATATGAGCAAAATGAAGTTCACCAAAAACTCTTAAAATTTTTTACCGGGTTTTAAATCTCTTTTTGAAGAAAAAATTAAAATACCAATTTCCTTATAGTTTTATATATAGAGCTTTTATTTTCCGACTTTCATTAGTCGATAGGCCAGCGGCGGCTGAGCATAATCAAAATCTTTGATATTTAGTGGTCATTAAGAAATCTACAAAACGTGAATCACCTTTAATGAACAAACTGTTAAGCATTTTACTTCACATATTTAATTTTTTCCGCTTTTTATTTTATTGTTGTTTTGTTTCCCAGTTTTTTTTAAATTTTCTTGTTTTGTTCAGGGTTTAATTCTCGTGTTTTCGGATCATTTTCCTTCTTTTTAAATTGTACATGTTCTTTATATGAAATAATCTTAGTTGGATTTGTGTCGAATTGATTGGCTTCAAGACCACCACGTGCTGATGACACGCCCTAAAACTTGAACTCAGTTAAATTCAAAAATCAATTAATAGTTTGACAAGAAAGGAATATTATTTCGTTTAGAAATAACTTCATAAAAACAAAGAGAAAAATGTAAAAAGGAAAAAATATTCTATATTTTATTTTATTCAAAATTTTTTTCTTCATGTTATTAGGTAGCTCAAATCGAAGTGATTTGAGAGCTACTTTCTCTACTGTCAAAATTCAAACCTGAGTTAACCCTAGAAAGACCGTATTTATCTTTGATATTATCATTACGAAATTCGTCAGCACGAAAATCTCCAAACCATTTAAGAGTCACAGCTGTTAAATGGCTTCCACGGCTTCTATTTGGAAAATGCTTGATTGATCATATTTTTCCGTTTCTTTCTTCGTGCGTGATTTGCCCCCCAATAATTACCGTGCCTAGAAAAATCATAAGTGGTCAGGAGACAGCGATTTAAAACTTATTGTGCTCTACTTTTTAAAATTTTTTGGAGCCCTCAAAGTTTCATTACAATCGGTTAATAATGAATTTCCTAGATTTGAGATCAGTCATTCTACTTTGTGTTCCGTGTTCCAAGGGGTAAAAAGCTCTAGTATTTTCTGAAACCCATTCAAGTGTTTAAGCTGAGGGTGCATTAGAAGCCAGCTTAGTGTTGACAAAGTGTGCGGTCTTTGTAAGTTATTTAGGTGCCAAAGATGCTTGGAAGCCTGTAAGGAGTCAGTGGAAAGATGGAGAATAAAGCACTCATTTATTTAATCTTTTATTTTCAGGACCCAGACTAAACAACTGATAAGTCATCAGCATTAGTCTCCAGCCATCCTGGGACTACAATTATTATTATCACTGCTATTTTCCTGAACTTATAAGAGCTTCCCCCTAAAGATATACAAAACACATATTCGCTGGTTCTATCTGGGGGGGATGGGTTGTTCGGTGAACTAAGAAAGTGAATTTGAATAGCTAAAAACCTGATTGTCCTCTAATTCTATAAAATATTCTATTTATAGGGTTTTATCATGATTCAGAATATCACAGACAAAGTATAGAGTTGGAAATTGGCTGAATAAGATTTCAAGCCGAAATTTCAAATAATGAAAAAGTATAGAGAGCGCGCGTTATTCATTAGCTCAAAATTTCTATTTTTTTTTTTTTTTTTTCTGTTTTCAACTAACAAAGCATGAATTACAAACCGACTTTCGAGAGATTCTTTTTTGTTATTGATAATTTTTCTTTCGATTTGAACGGCGCTGTCTGTGTGCCTTTAATATTCCCAATTAGTATACATAGCTGAAATGACCCAGCGATTGAAAATCGTCTCGTAACTAAATCAAGAGATTTATTGCCAAGGAAATGATTCGTCTCCAGGACATCAAAGAGTAAATCTTAACTCGATTATTGATAATACAATTTCGTGCAATAAATCGTAATATCCGATAAGGAATCCCTGATACCGACGACCAAGGAGATTAGTTTGCTTCAAGTTGAACTTTTTAACAGATTCTTTGATTATGAAATCCTGTCGGCTGTGTTAGCCTGTGTTTATCTAATGAATGGGGGAAAATATCAACCGGACTGATAAAGAGTACATTTGTTTTTTCTCCTCGCAAGTGGATTAATATTTCTTTAAATAATTGCGGTTTTGAACGAACTGTTTGAGTATTTTAAAGAACACGCATATTAACTTCATAGCTATTTAGACTCTCTCAAATATTAGTAGTAGCACAGTTGTGGCTTATTCAAAAAAAAAGTCCTGTGTAGATCAACAAAATGTTGTCTCAACGGTGACCAATGAAAACAAAACAAAATCGCTCAAGGAAACTTTATTATCTACTCGTTCACATCCAGTAAATATTCTCAAAACTTTCTACTGAGTATTCTAACTTTGAGGTGAAGAATAAAAAAAATTTAAATTATTTACAAGGAAGATAGGTAGTTTTAGAGTGAGCTAAGTAAATTGGATGCGATACAGAAGTGATTTTTTTAACCACAATCTGTGGCCAGTGACCAAAACAGGTGATTTTGATTCAAAACAATGATGAATCCATATAAATGTCAGACCAATTTTAACCAGCGATTATTGTCCAAAGCCGTATTAATATACTGGCATAAGGCTTATAATGATTCGAAGCTCAGCGTTTGAAATATCGAAGACAAAATTCAATAATCGAAAAGTTTAATTTAGTATTATGAAAAGCGTAAATTAACAGAAATTCGCGGACGAGCGAGGAGATTTTTTTAATTGTGCACTGCTCAATCAGGTTTGGGAATTGATTTTTATTCATTTAATCACGAAGCCTGGCGCTTGAACTCATGCTGAACCAAACCTGATTAAAAATTCTACAATAATTGCGTGGTATTTGAGTTCAATTCCCTCGACAAGTTGGTTAGAATGTTTTCAATTTATTTTGATGTCCAAAGACACGGTGGAAACCATTAGTCAAATCAAAACTTGAATGCAGAGTTTCAAATTTCACGCAAAAAAGCACCAGGATCGAATAAAAACGAGAAAGAAAAAATTTGTAAATAAAAAAAACAAACAGGGTAGATTTTTCTTAATTTAAGAATCAAGTGCCCTTGGCTTCTTAATTTAGAAGCTGAACTCGGTTTTAGTTGTGGGGAAGAATTGAATGATTATTAGAAAACTCATGACAAAGCAAAACAAAACGGCCAAAACAGCATGAGACGGCTAGTGTCCACATACGAAGATAATACAGATAGTTTTCGTTAAAGAACAATAACTACTATGGCTTTCAACATAACAGATAAAAATAAAATACATATATACAGGTTTTCATTGAGGATTGACGCCCAACCGTAACTGTATCAATCAAATAAGCTCTTAGTAAAAATTATTTTTTATGACAAGAAAGGTTTGAATAAATTTAAGGGTTTTTTACTTTGTGTTTTGATCATAAGTGACAGCTGGTACGTAGAGCGAGCTCAACAGAAGTACCGTTTATTCAAAAAAATCTCGCTTGAAGGGAAAAACTGTGTTCAAAAAAATTTGGACTCCAATTTAAGAGAGTTTACTCTTTTTGTATCTGTAATTTGTGAATCTCGAATAAACTTACTTATAAAGGAAGAAATATTCAGCCAAATGGCGATCAAATGAGGCCGTCTTTTTTTGTATTTATTTATTTGTTTGCCCTGATTTTTTCAAATCAGTTCAATCCAAATGTTTCTCGTAAAACAAGGAGAGAAAATACCAGTAAAGATCAAGTGTTAAGTCATTTTCAAGAACATTCTCGTGTTTTCTCTATTTTTTAGTTTCGATAGCTAGATAAATCAAAAACAATCGACGCTAATATGATCCTTTCCGGACCGTCTGCTATTTGGCAGACCAAATTATCGTAAGGGAATTAAAGAATAAAGCGCAAATGTGTTTTTCCATCTATTTCCGGCAGAATGTCGTTGTATCATCGATAGTTCCAAATCTGTAGCTTTAACGGAGCGCTAAAAACTCTTTTCCTAAATTATTAAATGAAAAGAATACTTCGGTCGAAATATTCATTACATGCTATTAGACTTTCAATAGTTTTTAGCAATGGACGTTTTCACTTCAAAAGAGTGTGCAAATTGGTTGATAGTAAAACACACAATAGAAATAACTTCAACTTTAAAGGTTGTTTTATCAAATTTCTTCATTTATTTTCGAGCATGTTATTCCGATTTTGGGCGTTGAACGACCATTGATTCTTAAATCAAGCAGCGAAATATAAGCCCAGTTATCAATGGTTTGTGATAGCTAAAGTCAATGCGAACAATCTGTTCCAATTTACAAAAAAAGCCACACAACAGATTTTGGAGTGGCCTCTTTGTTAAACGCTAATCGAAGGATTTGATTTCCCTACCATTTTATGATGCAAATTAGGCCAACGCAGATTCGAACGAGTTCAACATTTAGGCATCCTGCCCTACCGAAGAACAAGATCGTTTCCGGGCGGATTGATAAAAGAACATAAAAATACAAAGATAAATGTTAAGTGGGTATTTTAGCATAAGATCATTCCTTAGTCCAGGGGAGGGGATCATAGTCGGCTTGATTGGCTATTATATTTGTTGAAATAGCGAAGCATTAGGCGGCTTCCACCTGCCTTTATCAGTGATATCGTTAACCACAAAGCATGCTACTGCCTTGTTGTTTAAACCTCAAAAGCTCCACTCATATGTTACCTGACTTGGAAAAAGTCAAACGGGAATTTCAGTTTGTGGGCCACTTGTCACTGAGATAGACAGCCGTACCTTGTCCGTTTCCTCCCTCCCAAGAAGCACTGGAATAACTAATATCGTAAAAGAATGAATATCGACCCCTCGGAGTGATCTACAAACGCTCAAAAGACATGACCTACTGGAGGATCATTAGGTCAACACAAGAATATATACTAAATTTATCATAACGGATTAGGGAGAGAAAAAGAGCTTTGATCAAGATAACGAGTAGTGTTTCTTTTTTAAGTCAAAACATCGAACTATACTGCATATCCGATTCAGAGGCAGTTGTTTTGACTTAGAGGCTCAACTGTTTAACAACATAGATTGGCTAGGTTGACAGAATCATACTGAGAGTGCAAGTGTATTACGCTTTCAAGACATATCTCGCAAAGGCCATCGCTTTGCTTGCTAATCAGGAGTCGTAAACAATGGGTAAGTACTGAATCAAAGCCTTAAGCTCTAGCTAATCTTCAATCACAGTATATGCGCTTAAAGAAACAGTAAAGTAGAAATATATTGAATTTTATTGCCATATCTTAGACACTTATGTCCTTAAACTTTTAAAGTTTGGATGAGCTAGAATAACGAATACCGAGCTCTTTGGTTGGATCTTTGAACACGATCTAAGATACTGTGTGTAATGAGAGAATATCTCCAAGTCTTTTTGAAGTTTCAACTTGAAATTCCAAAAACCTTTATCTTCTAATTATAAATAGCATTGTAAAATCGTGCCAAAATATAAGTATTCAGTCCCCAAACTAATTGCCCTGGATTTCGCTTTTCTTTCAAATTTTTGTTTTTGTCAATTTTTCAATATTTTCCATCGACCCCCTGCTAGATCGGCAGAGTGCTTCTAATGACCGAGTGGGCTCTCTTCTCTGGACGTCTCCAAGGCTAGCAAATTATCTTCAATGAATACCGGAAGCCTTTTAGGGAGTTTTATCAGGACCATTTTGTACTTAAAAGCCACCATAATGAATGCTCTACTATATCATTAGGCTTATTCAAAAATCAGTTCACAAATCGAATGGGGACAATAGAATCGAGTGCTGACAACTACTAAAAAATAAAGAAAAGTCTAGAATCAACAGTCCAAACCTCAGTGTTCAATCGAAGTTTAAGTTATCGATTGTGACTCATAGCCTAATTATAAGTGATTAGCTAGTATTCCGTAGCAATCATGATTAGGGCTACCTCTTAGTGAAAATCAAGTGCTTTTTCATAATACATGACTTCGAAAGAAAATATTTTTCTAACAGCTTTTAAGGCTGTTGTGTCCGCAAGAATATCCCCCTTTTTCAGTATGACTCCAGCTGTTTTAAATGGCAAGCTTTCGTGTTGTGTCACAATGTGAACTCCAATTCTTCGAGGAGATTTTTATTCAGCTTTTACAGAATGGACCACACATGATTTCAGAACACTCAAAACCTATATTGAAAATCAATGTCCGTAGAGGTTAGTCAATCAAATCTAGAAAACACTTCCTTTTTGTCCTTTTAGTAGCAAAACTTCTATTGATTTCAATCATTCAATCAAAATCACTAGATTTTCCTCCAATTGTTGTTTCAAATTATCCTTACCATAATTTTCTTAAAAAAGCAGCAAAAACTGACCATTATAGACCATGTATCCGACAAATGATAACCTAGCTTTCAACTTCTTCGTTGGCCGATCCCCAAACCTATGTTAACATACTAAACCTTTGAATCGAATCAATCAGTAATTTTGAAACTGTTTCTAAAATCTACTGTTTTTGTATCTGGCTCCCAAAGCAATGTTTCCTTCGAAAAACTTGGTTTTTAAATGCTTTTCTTTAAATCACTGCAGACTTCGAGAAAGAAGAGAATACTGAATTGAGTAGTTCGCAATCTTCCTAGTATATTCATGAAAATCTATATTGGGTAAACAATGTGTTGAAAATAAACTATTTGCTCACTAAATTATCACACACTCGCTAAGCTAAGGTGCTTAAGAATCCCTTTCTACTAAAACTAGATGGATAAAACTGAAAAAGAAATGAAAGAAGGAACTCATTAAGAACATGAATTAAGCTAATTGAAAGAAATTATTTAGCGAACGATTTGACGATTCATTCTGCGTTAGGGTGAACATTATTTTAAGCCGCGTTAAAGCTCCTAATTGCAAAAAATATTAACTGTTTTGAAAACGATTTGAGCATAAAATTATTTTATTATAGATCCTATTGTTACTTGTTTATTTTTAGTTATTTATATTTATTAGTGGTAAATAGAATTTGGGAAAGCCAACTGACGTTAGATAGTATGAGAACTTGAGGGGCGATAGCATCTTAAGAAAGAAAATCTAGCCTTCTTGACTCCTATCCCGACATGACTGTATTCTTATCAGGTATCAGTAACGATTTGTGGCCAGATTGTTTACTTGCTCCTGTATCATTAACTTGAAAAGACAGAGCAAATTTCTTATACTTGCACTCGTCTCTCATCTCTGGGGTCTCGGGTTCGATTTCTCAGTGGACTCGTTGTCTAATGTGAGTAGAGTTTGCTAGGTCTCTCTATTGATTCGAGGTTTTTTATCCGAATTCTCAGTTTTTCTTCCCTCCGTAAAACCTAACACGCTAAATTCCAATTTGATTTGTGACTGAGTTTGCCATGCCCTGGCGCTGATCAGCCCAGAGGCTCTTAAGAGTATCGATAAAAATTTGAAGGTTAAGAAGTTCATTGAGAATGTAGCAGAAATCTTCAATTGTATGATATAGGTAGTTAGTTGGTAAGATGTCGAATGGGTGGAAGGAAAGAAAGAGAAAGATACTCGGTAAAGAAAATGAGAAGCAGAAGCAAAAAAATTGAAGTAGAAAACTTGAAATTGAGGAGTGAAAGAAGAGGTTGAGATCGGATGAGAGAAAGGAGAAGGAAAAGGAGAAGGAGAAGGAAAAAGGCAGGCGTAGGTGCTTGAAACGAGGCCAAGGAATTATGGGACTTGTAGCCTATGGAGATGAACTTTTTTACTTCCATGAGTGCTTAAGCCCTGGCTAATCCAGGACTGTGAGTGAGTATGTTTCCAGAAACATGTTTACCGCGCGCATGCTTCCTCGATGTTCCCAAGTTTAGCCACGTGCGAAAGATTGCTACGCGCGACAAATTTTCCTTCAAAGAAGCAAAATATATTTCTGCAGTACAGCAGAAACATTTCGTGTTATGCGCCGCATGGAACCCCAATGATACACTTGTTTCTCGATGTTTCCTGAATGTTTAGCCAAATTTTGAAACAATTAACAAAACAAGTTTCTGGAAACATGTGTCCTCTTTTAGCCATGACTTTAGTCATGTACCTCTCTACTCTCCCCCCCCCCCCCCCCCCCCCCGCCCCCTTTACGCGGCAAATTTTTATTAATTCCATTAACAGCACATTTACTGCGTCCCACCAACAGTCTCTCAGCTCACTCTTCATGCACTTAGACTTGAATGCGCCAAGCCACAATTGATGGGAGGAGCTAGCTTGGTTATTCATAACTAATGAGGCGAAAGCGAAGTGGCACGGGCGATCACGGCAGGAGGGCAGTGATGGGAGAGAAGCACGGGTCGTGTGCGCTGCTAATGTGTCGCCTCTCGGGTTCGAGTCCCACCGGTCTCGGTGTCGATTGTATGTGAGTAGAGTTGTTTGTAAGTTCTCTCTTGTGCTTCGAGTGTTTTTCTCAAGGTTCTCCGGTTTTTCCTCCCTCCGCAAAAAAAAAAAAAAAAAAAAAAAAAAATCTTCATTCTAATTCGATCTATCTGCCTTAAAAGATGGTTCTAGACCTTTTAGGCTTTCCATCCACATCAGAGTGATAAATTTCTACAATGATCAACTTGACTGACTGACTGACTAACTATGTAGACTGAACTGGAATTTAGCGTCATGTTAAGTTTTATGGAGGGAGGAAAACCAGAGAAAAACCCTCGAATCAAGTGAGAATTTTTACAAATTCTACTCACATTGGATACCAAGTCCAGGCCGGAATCGAACCCAAGACCCCAGAGATTACGTCACCAATATTGAACAAAAGCTGCTAATCATTCCATTGAAAACAGCTGGCCAATCAGGTTGTTGATCAAGTAACCTTTCTACCTCTGTACTGTTGCGCACAATCCTTCAGTCATACATCACATCATTATCACCATCTAATAAGTGCCCTCAGCTCAATATCCCTGGTAACAATTAGATTGCATGCTTACATACAACATCATTACACATAATTAATGAACTATTTCAAAATTTAAGATTCTGGTCTTATTCATATAAGTTAGTTTTTTTATATAATTTTGCTCCACTGCTGCGCGACTTCGCCACATGAAAAATAAACTCAAAAATCTAATATCAGAGCTATAAGAATAGTTGATATCTTGTTTACTCGCAGAAGAAGAAGAGCGCGAATCTTTAATATACCCCTTCTGGAGCCGATACAACCAACCATTCTAAATTCGAGTCCTTCTCATGATCATTTTAACAAAAAAAGTTTTTAATCTTATAAAGGATTTTAGATAAGTCTTGTCCTAAAGCGGTCTTAAAAAAGCAAATTTTCAACTAGCCTAGTCTGCAGAGATACCTCTATTTCAAAAAAGCAGGGTGACTTCCATTGCGCAGGAAGTGAATTATCCAATTTCTTTCTCCTGGTAATCAAACTATTTGTCAGCTTTTATTGACACAAAGCATAAAATTGAATCTTGTGGTGCATTTATTCATATCTGAAAAGCAATTTCACCAAATACTATTAGAATAATTATCTCTTCATTCGGGTTCGTTTTAAGTGAATAGTTCTGCAAAAAACTGGACAACAAAGCATCAAGTGAGATGAAATGGAATATTTCTTTAGAAAGATTTTGGGTTGGAATCAGTGCAGAGATTCACATCACATTCTTTTTTCCCCCGCTTTTTTTTTTTTTTTTTTTTTTTGCTTCATAGATATAATGCTTTATTAAAATTTGGTTGAGCCAACAGCTTTCAGCCTCAAAACCCGAAAAACGTACAACTTTGACAGACATTCGCTCCCCCACAGGGAAAATGAAGTAATTTGCGTTTGGAAGTAAAAAAAATAAGTTAAGTAAGACGTACGTTTGCCAAAACATTCACTCAATACTTGATCAAACTTTTCCAATATTGCAATTAAGTGAAATATAAGACTAGGATAAACTCTGACTACTCTCGTTAAACATACTGTTTGTCAAATAAAATCACCAAAAAATATGAAATTCAAAACGCTCACTCCTTGGATATATTTTTTTAAAGAAAATAAGTTAATTATTTGGTTTTTATTCCTGTGATGGTAATGAAATGGCGCCCGACGTGTGCCTGTAGTCTTGTATGAGTTACATACCAAATGTCTATTACTTGAATGAGAGATTTGAAGAAAACCAAAGTGATAACATAGCAACAAATCTCAAAACAATGAAATACAATGCGTACTTGATTCTGACTTGAAAGGCTCAAGAAAGAAAGAAGGTTTGAATTGTGTTGGGTGATGGCTCGTGCACAGCTGTAACGGAAGTGAATCCCGGGGCCAGGATGACAAGGAATCGCAGATGCAGCGCGAGGAAGAATAAGATTTCAAACTCGAGCACTAACTAGGTATTCTAACGTTGGGTTTTAGCTAAGTTAAGGTCCATTAACACCGAAGTACCTAGAACATATTGTGGGCGTCTTGCTAGGGGCTTCTTGTAAGCAGCACGTCATTTAGATCATATTAAGTTAAACAATATGACAATTGAATCGACTCAACACTGCTGCTACATATTATATATCTTGGAATTAGCTTCATAATGAGATTTCTATTTGCATTTTAACTTATTTTTGTCAAAAAATACGAGCATGAAAAAGTATTAAATTTTCACATGAGTATTAAATTTAAGTACCCTGCTAAGGTATGAGAACAATTCTATGAAAAGAGAAACTTCTATGACAAGATAAAATATATCTAGATTGAGATTTAGGGAAACTGTTCAACGTGAATCATGAATTGTTTATAAGTTGCCGAGTTTTTCAAGTCAAATAAAGTGCATGTATGCTATTCAGACTTGACTTACTTGACTGTCACTATCGTTATTGTACCTCACTTGTAATTGTTTTCACTTCAATACTTGGTAACTTTAAGTACTATCTTTTAGTATGTCAAATCTTTATTTTCATGCTCATTTAAAGTGCAAGAAATATAGTACTAACTATTACCGTTATATATTTCTACATTTTGTCAAAATTCGGAAATTGAGTATTCAATTTCACTTCTCTTCCGCCCAGCATAAAATGAATGAGTAGATTCGCATAATATTAGTAGTAGTTGTTTTCATCTTAAATCACATAAATTATATCTAAATAAAGCTATGCTATGAAGTAGAATTTATAGAAGCCTTAAATTCAGCAATATCATACTCCAGTTAACAAGCCGGGCTATTGTCTTCCGATGGCGGGCGTTCGTGAGGCTTCCAAGTATTACATGACAATGTTAATATTATCTGGAGTTAATCATGGCAAGTGATCGACACAGTAAACGTTCAAGAACCTTTCAAGAAGGAGTTTCCATTAACCATGTTAAAGGTGTCTACATCAGTTCGCTTTTCCGCCAGCCAGTCAGCCAGCCAGCAGCTAATTTCGGGAGATGTTTGTGAGTTTTGTAAGCGAAGAAAACAAAAGAGAGAAAACAAACCCCCACCTCTTGAGGAAGGCCGTTGTTTAAACCATTCTATTCATTCGGCACTGTCTCAGTGTGTAAAAGTTGAAACGGCATAATGATCTGTGAGCTTGCTGTTCAGTGAGCTCGAACGGTCGAATCGAGATTAATGCTTTTTAAATCATGATAACAAGTGTATGACTGTAATGGGCTGGCCCGGTCGAGCCTAATCACCGTTTGCGTTACAGCACGACTTAAGCTTGTGTAATACACGAGAAGATCAATATCAGCCTCTAGATAAGTTAACAAATGGCTTATGGCCAGTTCACAGAGCTTTACCAGTCGAAAGGCATCTATATTAACACATTATCAGTTTGCTTTTGTTATATACCTTTACCGATTAATTTCCTATTGTACTTTTTCGTTTCGACTTCAAAATCGTATCTTTCAATAGTTAATGACTACTTTGAGTTGAGCTTAGAAATAAAAAAAAGTCTCTGAAAGCTTCATTTACAGATTTTAACACCCGCAAATAAGTCCATTGAAGATCTGCGGTCCTGATAAAAGCTAATAATTCCAAGAGGGAAACATAGCCACCGTGATATTTAACTATAGATTATCAGATTTGAAATCAAGGCGGAAAAATGAACTACACTAATAGTTACATCGACAAAAAGCCTTACAACAATTAAGGCATCAATAAAGCCAGTGTTAAACCAAGAAAATAGCATATTCCTCGCCGAATATTTTAATTTCTGGAAGGCTTGCTACAAAGGGGCTAATTTGAGTGTATTTTGATGTGCGACTTTCATGATTTAATCGGTGAGTTTCTTAATGAGATTTTTAGAGTTTTGGGGGGTATTTACAATTCTAGATATCGCGCGCACCTAAAGTCCTGCAGGGCAATAAGGCCCTTGAATACAAATTGATGAATATTTCAATCCGACATGCTTTTTGCAGCTTTCCGAAGCTCTCGATTTCAGTTTCTATCTCTTGTTAAAACAGTACACCTGCCTCGGACTTCAAAAATCGATTTCTTTTGGGCGTCATTTCCAATTACGTTAGCTGAATAGCCAGAGGTTATTAACCAGTGAAATGGTTAATGTAAAACAGCACTACCATAATATTGTTTTATGCGCGCGTGCGTTTCATAATGAGATAGCTGTTGTTGTTCATAAATCTCCGTCCCTTGAGCTAGGAGGATTTTTTAAGCCTGTGTGCAAGGCTCTCAACCACTCGGGTTCATTTATAAAGATGAATCAGTTGAATAAACTTTTGATTTCTTTGCCAATTCTAAGGACTCTATTGAACAATCATAATGAAGTGAAGTTTGATGCATACGATGTTTTTATTCAACTCTCGGGTCTTATAGTGACTCTCGGGAGGTGATACACTGTTCGACATGCACGATATTCGTTTGATTATTTTGTGTATCGATCATTACCGGATCTTTATGCTGCTCAAAACACGACCCGCTGGCATTGTAAATCCTCTTTCTTTGGTCCTAAGACAATCGAAGGTCTTTCATCGAAGTTCTAATTACAGTTCTTCAAGCTTTATAATCAACAGAAAGGCCAAATCTCACAAAAGCCCTCGGCTTTGCCAACCAATAGAATCCGTTATGGCTTGTATAAATCAAGCTCTTTAAGAATGCACCTGTACGGGAGTCACTTCTACGCATGCGCATTATTCAACCAGCTTGTAGTGTTGCTATGACACCCACCTGGGCAGCTGTTGGGGGCTTGGTTTTGTTTCGTGTGTTCTTAAAAGCTTTGGCATACTAAATACCTCTATATTAAAACGCCAGACCAATACTTCACTCAAAGTACCCAGATTTGAGCGAGTAACAGTTCGCGGTCGCTACTACTCGAGAGTCATGCCTAGAGCCTTCTTAGTCAAGAAGAGAGCCAGTGATAGCTCAAGCAAGGAGAAAAACCTTCATTCGCAATCCGTACCATCTCCTAAGGGTAAGGGTACTGGAATTGCTCTTTTATGGAATGTCATATTTACTAAGACTGCTTACAACTCTAAATCTGCAAACTTTAACAGTCTTTAATATTTGACAAATTCGTATATTATTTGAAAAACAAACAGTAAAAAATTCTTTACTTCGAAGTTTAATTTCGAAAAAAACCCGAGAAATTTCTAAATGAATTTGTTTATTTTTCTGGTGAAAAAATCTTGACTTTTGCTTCATGAGAGCAGAAAATTACCGAGTTCTAGTGAGGTGGTCAGTGACCGCTTAAGCTTAATCACTCACACTTTTTCTTATCGATGTGTGTATTGATTGGATATTAAATCTTGCAGGCGTCGAGAATCCACCTCATGCAAACGTTTCTTACTCACTTTTTATCTTCATTTTTTAAATCAGAACCTCAGAGAAGAGATGAAGACATCAAGCCAAAACCAGCTGAAGACGAAAAGCCGTCAAATCGACCGTTTGACATCGCGAATCTCACACGTCCGGACAAGCCCGCTATTAAACAACCCGTCGCTGATGCTGATCAAAACTGGGGATTAAGTTTTCCAAATCGTTTTATGTTCAGGGATCTGGGATCTCATTTTCGCAGCTCAGGTAAATATTATTGCAGTTAGATTTTCTGTAGCGTTTTTTTTTTCGGGGGGACTGAATTAATGTGGTTTTTTTCATGTGAATGGCTTTTCTATGAAGTGAAGAACATCTCAAGTTAAGAGAGCTTTTGAAACACTTTGAATCAGAATTTTTCTGGCTGCTCTAAATGACCAAAATCTGTGTTCCAGAACCTTTAAAGTTAATGAAACACATGCCTAACACTGGCCGCTAAAGAAATTACCATTACGATGCGAAACCAAAGCTGAGAATATTATAAAACTCTCGATTCATAAGTCATGTTTATCTTTGATTTCTTAAAAAAATAAATTCGCATCGATTCTGATCAAAAATCATTTCTTTTCTTTCATCTTTTTTTTATTCATAATACCTCAAATCAAAACTTTCGAATAAAGTCTCAGACATACAGGAAATAGTTGGACTTGAGCTAAGGGTGTGAGCAAATATACTCGGTAGAGATTTCTCGACTTTTTGCCAAAGCTTTCCGTACGAAACACCGAGGAAGTCGCTCCGAGGTCAATTTTGTCTCTTGTCATAATTTAGTTATCATCGCCATTGAAGACCACAGGGATAAAAATTACGAGTTAGTCGTGTGTAAATAAAGCATAATTAGAACGAGAAATGTTGAACAATAGCACAAAGGGTACGAGTTTAACTGGCACGATCGTAGTTGATTGTTAGGAATCAGAATCTTATTGAGCTCGTAGAAGGAATTAACGACAACTGATTGAGACCATATTGTGAACAAACCTAGGGCTTCGAATTGATTGTCAAAGTCAAATCTAAATAACAGGAACTCGGGCAGCAACGAAAACTGTTAGGAAAAGGATATGGAAAGAGGAATTATTTGGCGGTTTCTTTATTGCCTCCATTGCGATTAAGTCCTGAATCACTCTCACAGAGGAAATGCCCTCGGAATACACCAATTATATCTGACTATGTTTATGCATTCATTGGGTTTTTATATAGAATTGACTAGAAGACTTTCCGTGGCAGAGGGGGGAGGGGTTGGGAATTGAGATCATAATTTTTTTCTTTTTTTTAATGAGCTTCTTACATTCAAACGAGAATTGAAATTTAATGAGTTTGAGATTTGAAGACTCCAAAGTAGGATTCAAGATTCCAATAAATATCATTAGTAAACCAATCGGTTCGTTTGTTGTCATTCAAAATCAGAAAACTATATATACGTTCCATCTTCTTCTCTTTTTCCAAATTCTTTTTATTTTCCCCCCTTTTTTTCCTTTTCAATTCTTCATGATCAATTTTTTTAATTATTCTTTTTCCTTTTTTCAGGGCATGCATCAAGTTACCCACTGTACGAGACTCGGCCGCTTCCACGAGAAGCTTACAGCCCGTACATTTTATCATCTTATGGTCGATTCCACAATCAAGTGTATTTCGCGTCTGGAATCAGTGAAGTACCCATGCCTTATCCCCGATGGTCGCCAGGCCCGTTTGCAAATAGATTTTCACCAAGTCCCCTATCTTACCGGGAAAATGACCCTAGCGTAAGTGCTCTAGTGTGCCCCGCCCCTCTTCGACCTTCGTTGCTCTCGTCTTCATCAAGCGAGAAGAAAAAGAACGATACGACTCTGAACGGTGGCGAGCCGTTTGAATGCCTGAACTGTAAGAAAGTTTTCAGTACTCCTCATGGCTTGGAAGTCCACGTCCGTCGCTCGCATTCTGGGAGAAGACCCTACGAGTGTACGATTTGTGGAAAAACTTTTGGCCACTCGGTCAGCTTAGAGCAACACCAGAGCATTCACAATAATGAAAAGTCATTCGAATGCAAAGAATGTAACAAAAAATTCAAGAGATCATCGACGCTTTCGACGCATATGTTGATTCATTCAGATACCAGGCCGTTTCCCTGCAAATATTGTCCGAAAAGATTCCACCAAAAATCAGATATGAAGAAGCATACGTATATTCATACCGGTGAGAAACCACATAAATGCTTGGAGTGTGGCAAAGCATTTAGTCAGTCGTCAAATCTCATAACACACAGCAGAAAACATTCCGGCTTTAAGCCGTTTTCCTGTCAGATTTGTAAAAGATCTTTCTACAGAAAAGTTGACTTGAGAAGGCATATGTACACACACGAGACGACGCCGGGGATTTTGAACTGAATAGCTGAATGGAAATAGAACTGCTTTTTCTAAGAAAAACAACAACAGAAAAATGAAACAAAATAAACAAAGATAACGTATATTGATTTCAGTAGGAAAATATTATATATGTTGCACTAAAATAGCTCGAAATACTAGAAATCAATATGCTAGTTTGCAACAAAAAACATAGCACTGAAAATTTCTGCATAAGAATGAAATATTTATTATGAAAGGTAGAATCTACATGAAAGTTTAAGCTCAGAAGTAAAATACAAATTTGTATTTATCTGGAGAACATTTTTACAAGGAAAAAAAGAACGCTTAACAATTTTTAAATGGGATTTGTCGAGATTTGAGAAGGATTTCGTGAAACGCCGTTTATATTTTCAGCGTTCGTTTTTCTTGTAAAATTTATGCCGTAAAAGATGTACATAAGTTTATGTATTGTAAAGAATAAACATTTTCACTGTATTTTTGTAAAACTTGTGATTTAATTTTTTGATGAAATAGTTACGAAACGCTTTGGGATCAGTCGTGAATACTACAAACACGCCAAGTAATAGGGCGGGTTTTTTTCCTCTTTAAGATTAAAAGTTAACCATGATGTATTTTCCTTTTTATATTTTAAATCCCAGCTTTGATAGCTTAGTCTTTCCTAACCAAACATTCCTTTTTTCATTGAATTCTTGCTTGCTTTTCAAATATCACAGCCATTAAATAACTGTCAAATATTCTCAACTGACAGTCATCGTACTACACAACAATACCAGTTCTGAGTGATCCTCAAGCTTTGTTTAAAAATCGTGTTTTAAATATCGGTCAACTTGTAAAACGTCAAGTCTGGGCACCCTGGATTTGTGAAGCCGCAAAGTCGATGACTTTTTTTCCATTTTATAAAGAAGAGGTTTGGATTTTTTTAAAATTTATTTCGAATTTTACTTCATATTATTTGTTTTTCTAGTTTACATATATATATTTTTCCAACCTTTTGAATAGAGTGAATTTAGCATTTTCTAGCAGTTTTTTTCAGTACATTAAATTTGAATGAAGTTAGCGAGTTGGGAATGCCATTTTAGTTTTAGAGTCGAATCCAATTCTTTCCATCCAAAAATTAGCTGGAAATGAAGCAGAAGCGAGCGAGGGGTGTAAAACTGAATATATTCGCATATCCCCAAATTTCAAATTGCCTATTTTTAGTCTAAAGGACTTTATTTCTCATTCTCAGTTCTTCCTTTATAACTGTGTTTTTTTTTTCTAGCTCTCATACAGCGTATATTAATTTGATTTTATGACAGCTAGTTCTTGTATTCCTTTGCTCTTTCATAGAGAGTCTCTCAATGTGCTTGCTGCTGTTTCCTCTAAATTCTGCGACTGTAATTCTAGCGCTTGATTAGGATTGTAATTATTTGGTATTTGAACGAGAGTCAATTTCCCTTTCAACAATAATATATAATAGTTAATTATCGTCGGTTAGAATGAAGTGGTTGAAGTTTTCGAGTCTGAGGCAAACCCAACGAAAGTTTTCAAGTCCAAGGCAAATCCAAAGAAACCTAGAAGACTTTATAGTTTTTAATCTTAAGAATTAAAGATTTATTTTCCCTAAAATTAAGACGCTGTTTAAAGAACTCGGCGCCAAGAAGTGTTAAGACTAACTTCATTCTAGTTATGCTGTCTAACAGCTGTTATAAGGTTTCTTTAGATATTTTATGCTCTCCGTCTTAGTTAAATAGGTGTACCTACCGCCTTCAGAATTCAATAATTTCTTATTTATCGAACGATATGAAAACCCAAATCTAAATATATTGAAAAATGAGCTTTTCAGTCTTTATGTTTGCAGAACTTGTTCTTGTCTTTTTTGTTCAAAAGGACATGACATATGTTAGCAAATCTTTAAAATATTCTATTTGAATATTTTTCTTGTTATTTTGACTAGAGAGGACGATGAAAACTCCATTTATTGTTTACAAAACCAAGTCTATTTGTGTACGTATTCACTCATATACATGCGCTGTTGTCATTATTAAAAATGAAAACGACCTCAAAAATAAGTTTGACAATCACCAAAGACTACGACTGAAACTGATTTTTTTTCCCCACACAATATATAGGATCAGTTATCGTGTACTTTATATGACTGACATAAATAACTTTGGTAAAAAAAAAAATAAGAATAAAAAATTAGACACTAGCAATTCAAACTAATGGAGTTTAGTGTAGTATAAGTTCTTTAGAATTACAAGATTATACAGACGGGTATACTTTTATCCCCGTCACTAAC
>CAXHSA010000059.1:0-343000 GCA_964019055.1 Anthopleura xanthogrammica
GAGAGCCAAAATAGCCATTTTTCAGTTTTTGGGGCTAAAAAGGTTTTTTTCCCAGCAAAACAGTGTTTTGGACACCGAAAATGTGCTTTTCTCGGCCAAAGGGTGCGTTTAGCAGTGAAAACGTCGTGTTTGGACCAAGAGAAAATTCTCAGCAAAATTCCAATTTGGTCAGCAAAAAACAGTTTTTTTGACCAAAAAGCACCTATTCTCAGCCAAAAGCCCATTTTTTTTTGCCAAAAAGTCGTGTTTTTATCTCAAGAGGTATTTTCAGGAGCAAAAAGTGGGGGTTTCAGCCAACCGGTCACGCCGTCAGCGAAAAACCTGGTTTTGAGAGCCAAAATAGCCATTTTTCAGTTTTTGGGGCTAAAAAGGTTTTTTTCCCAGCAAAACAGTGTTTTGGACACCGAAAATGTGCTTTTCTCGGCCAAAGGGTGCGTTTAGCAGTGAAAACGTCGTGTTTGGACCAAGAGAAAATTCTCAGCAAAATTCCAATTTGGTCAGCAAAAAACAGTTTTTTTGACCAAAAAGCACCTATTCTCAGCCAAAAGCCCATTTTTTTTCGCCAAAAAGTCGTGTTTTTATCTCAAGAGGTATTTTCAGGAGCAAAAAGTGGGGGTTTCAGCCAACCGGTCACGCCGTCAGCGAAAAACCTGGTTTTGAGAGCCAAAATAGCCATTTTTCAGTTTTTGGGGCTAAAAAGGTTTTTTTCCCAGCAAAACAGTGTTTTGGACACCGAAAATGTGCTTTTCTCGGCCAAAGGGTGCGTTTAGCAGTGAAAACGTCGTGTTTGGACCAAGAGAAAATTCTCAGCAAAATTCCAATTTGGTCAGCAAAAAACAGTTTTTTTGACCAAAAAGCACCTATTCTCAGCCAAAAGCCCATTTTTTTTCGCCAAAAAGTCGTGTTTTTATCTCAAGAGGTATTTTCAGGAGCAAAAAGTGGGGGTTTCAGCCAACCGGTCACGCCGTCAGCGAAAAACCTGGTTTTGAGAGCCAAAATAGCCATTTTTCAGTTTTGGGGGCTAAAAAGGTTTTTTTCCCAGCAAAACAGTGTTTTGGACACCGAAAATGTGCTTTTCTCGGCCAAAGGGTGCGTTTAGCAGTGAAAACGTCGTGTTTGGACCAAGAGAAAATTCTCAGCAAAATTCCAATTTGGTCAGCAAAAAACAGTTTTTTTGACCAAAAAGCACCTATTCTCAGCCAAAAGCCCATTTTTTTTCGCCAAAAAGTCGTGTTTTTATCTCAAGAGGTATTTTCAGGAGCAAAGAGTGGGGGTTTCAGCCAACCGGTCACGCCGTCAGCGAAAAACCTGGTTTTGAGAGCCAAAATAGCCATTTTTCAGTTTTGGGGGCTAAAAAGGTTTTTTTCCCAGCAAAACAGTGTTTTGGACACCGAAAATGTGCTTTTCTCGGCCAAAGGGTGCGTTTAGCAGTGAAAACGTCGTGTTTGGACCAAGAGAAAATTCTCAGCAAAATTCCAATTTGGTCAGCAAAAAACAGTTTTTTTGACCAAAAAGCACCTATTCTCAGCCAAAAGCCCATTTTTTTTCGCCAAAAAGTCGTGTTTTTATCTCAAGAGGTATTTTCAGGAGCAAAAAGTGGGGGTTTCAGCCAACCGGTCACGCCGTCAGCGAAAAACCTGGTTTTGAGAGCCAAAATAGCCATTTTTCAGTTTTGGGGGCTAAAAAGGTTTTTTTCCCAGCAAAACAGTGTTTTGGACACCGAAAATGTGCTTTTCTCGGCCAAAGGGTGCGTTTAGCAGTGAAAACGTCGTGTTTGGACCAAGAGAAAATTCTCAGCAAAATTCCAATTTGGTCAGCAAAAAACAGTTTTTTTGACCAAAAAGCACCTATTCTCAGCCAAAAGCCCATTTTTTTTCGCCAAAAAGTCGTGTTTTTATCTCAAGAGGTATTTTCAGGAGCAAAGAGTGGGGGTTTCAGCCAACCGGTCACGCCGTCAGCGAAAAACCTGGTTTTGAGAGCCAAAATAGCCATTTTTCAGTTTTGGGGGCTAAAAAGGTTTTTTTCCCAGCAAAACAGTGTTTTGGACACCGAAAATGTGCTTTTCTCGGCCAAAGGGTGCGTTTAGCAGTGAAAACGTCGTGTTTGGACCAAGAGAAAATTCTCAGCAAAATTCCAATTTGGTCAGCAAAAAACAGTTTTTTTGACCAAAAAGCACCTATTCTCAGCCAAAAGCCCATTTTTTTTCGCCAAAAAGTCGTGTTTTTATCTCAAGAGGTATTTTCAGGAGCAAAAAGTGGGGGTTTCAGCCAACCGGTCACGCCGTCAGCGAAAAACCTGGTTTTGAGAGCCAAAATAGCCATTTTTCAGTTTTGGGGGCTAAAAAGGTTTTTTTCCCAGCAAAACAGTGTTTTGGACACCGAAAATGTGCTTTTCTCGGCCAAAGGGTGCGTTTAGCAGTGAAAACGTCGTGTTTGGACCAAGAGAAAATTCTCAGCAAAATTCCAATTTGGTCAGCAAAAAACAGTTTTTTTGACCAAAAAGCACCTATTCTCAGCCAAAAGCCCATTTTTTTTCGCCAAAAAGTCGTGTTTTTATCTCAAGAGGTATTTTCAGGAGCAAAGAGTGGGGGTTTCAGCCAACCGGTCACGCCGTCAGCGAAAAACCTGGTTTTGAGAGCCAAAATAGCCATTTTTCAGTTTTGGGGGCTAAAAAGGTTTTTTTCCCAGCAAAACAGTGTTTTGGACACCGAAAATGTGCTTTTCTCGGCCAAAGGGTGCGTTTAGCAGTGAAAACGTCGTGTTTGGACCAAGAGAAAATTCTCAGCAAAATTCCAATTTGGTCAGCAAAAAACAGTTTTTTTGACCAAAAAGCACCTATTCTCAGCCAAAAGCCCATTTTTTTTCGCCAAAAAGTCGTGTTTTTATCTCAAGAGGTATTTTCAGGAGCAAAAAGTGGGGGTTTCAGCCAACCGGTCACGCCGTCAGCGAAAAACCTGGTTTTGAGAGCCAAAATAGCCATTTTTCAGTTTTGGGGGCTAAAAAGGTTTTTTTCCCAGCAAAACAGTGTTTTGGACACCGAAAATGTGCTTTTCTCGGCCAAAGGGTGCGTTTAGCAGTGAAAACGTCGTGTTTGGACCAAGAGAAAATTCTCAGCAAAATTCCAATTTGGTCAGCAAAAAACAGTTTTTTTGACCAAAAAGCACCTATTCTCAGCCAAAAGCCCATTTTTTTTCGCCAAAAAGTCGTGTTTTTATCTCAAGAGGTATTTTCAGGAGCAAAGAGTGGGGGTTTCAGCCAACCGGTCACGCCGTCAGCGAAAAACCTGGTTTTGAGAGCCAAAATAGCCATTTTTCAGTTTTGGGGGCTAAAAAGGTTTTTTTCCCAGCAAAACAGTGTTTTGGACACCGAAAATGTGCTTTTCTCGGCCAAAGGGTGCGTTTAGCAGTGAAAACGTCGTGTTTGGACCAAGAGAAAATTCTCAGCAAAATTCCAATTTGGTCAGCAAAAAACAGTTTTTTTGACCAAAAAGCACCTATTCTCAGCCAAAAGCCCATTTTTTTTCGCCAAAAAGTCGTGTTTTTATCTCAAGAGGTATTTTCAGGAGCAAAAAGTGGGGGTTTCAGCCAACCGGTCACGCCGTCAGCGAAAAACCTGGTTTTGAGAGCCAAAATAGCCATTTTTCAGTTTTGGGGGCTAAAAAGGTTTTTTTCCCAGCAAAACAGTGTTTTGGACACCGAAAATGTGCTTTTCTCGGCCAAAGGGTGCGTTTAGCAGTGAAAACGTCGTGTTTGGACCAAGAGAAAATTCTCAGCAAAATTCCAATTTGGTCAGCAAAAAACAGTTTTTTTGACCAAAAAGCACCTATTCTCAGCCAAAAGCCCATTTTTTTTCGCCAAAAAGTCGTGTTTTTATCTCAAGAGGTATTTTCAGGAGCAAAGAGTGGGGGTTTCAGCCAACCGGTCACGCCGTCAGCGAAAAACCTGGTTTTGAGAGCCAAAATAGCCATTTTTCAGTTTTGGGGGCTAAAAAGGTTTTTTTCCCAGCAAAACAGTGTTTTGGACACCGAAAATGTGCTTTTCTCGGCCAAAGGGTGCGTTTAGCAGTGAAAACGTCGTGTTTGGACCAAGAGAAAATTCTCAGCAAAATTCCAATTTGGTCAGCAAAAAACAGTTTTTTTGACCAAAAAGCACCTATTCTCAGCCAAAAGCCCATTTTTTTTCGCCAAAAAGTCGTGTTTTTATCTCAAGAGGTATTTTCAGGAGCAAAAAGTGGGGGTTTCAGCCAACCGGTCACGCCGTCAGCGAAAAACCTGGTTTTGAGAGCCAAAATAGCCATTTTTCAGTTTTGGGGGCTAAAAAGGTTTTTTTCCCAGCAAAACAGTGTTTTGGACACCGAAAATGTGCTTTTCTCGGCCAAAGGGTGCGTTTAGCAGTGAAAACGTCGTGTTTGGACCAAGAGAAAATTCTCAGCAAAATTCCAATTTGGTCAGCAAAAAACAGTTTTTTTGACCAAAAAGCACCTATTCTCAGCCAAAAGCCCATTTTTTTTCGCCAAAAAGTCGTGTTTTTATCTCAAGAGGTATTTTCAGGAGCAAAGAGTGGGGGTTTCAGCCAACCGGTCACGCCGTCAGCGAAAAACCTGGTTTTGAGAGCCAAAATAGCCATTTTTCAGTTTTGGGGGCTAAAAAGGTTTTTTTCCCAGCAAAACAGTGTTTTGGACACCGAAAATGTGCTTTTCTCGGCCAAAGGGTGCGTTTAGCAGTGAAAACGTCGTGTTTGGACCAAGAGAAAATTCTCAGCAAAATTCCAATTTGGTCAGCAAAAAACAGTTTTTTTGACCAAAAAGCACCTATTCTCAGCCAAAAGCCCATTTTTTTTCGCCAAAAAGTCGTGTTTTTATCTCAAGAGGTATTTTCAGGAGCAAAAAGTGGGGGTTTCAGCCAACCGGTCACGCCGTCAGCGAAAAACCTGGTTTTGAGAGCCAAAATAGCCATTTTTCAGTTTTGGGGGCTAAAAAGGTTTTTTTCCCAGCAAAACAGTGTTTTGGACACCGAAAATGTGCTTTTCTCGGCCAAAGGGTGCGTTTAGCAGTGAAAACGTCGTGTTTGGACCAAGAGAAAATTCTCAGCAAAATTCCAATTTGGTCAGCAAAAAACAGTTTTTTTGACCAAAAAGCACCTATTCTCAGCCAAAAGCCCATTTTTTTTCGCCAAAAAGTCGTGTTTTTATCTCAAGAGGTATTTTCAGGAGCAAAGAGTGGGGGTTTCAGCCAACCGGTCACGCCGTCAGCGAAAAACCTGGTTTTGAGAGCCAAAATAGCCATTTTTCAGTTTTGGGGGCTAAAAAGGTTTTTTTCCCAGCAAAACAGTGTTTTGGACACCGAAAATGTGCTTTTCTCGGCCAAAGGGTGCGTTTAGCAGTGAAAACGTCGTGTTTGGACCAAGAGAAAATTCTCAGCAAAATTCCAATTTGGTCAGCAAAAAACAGTTTTTTTGACCAAAAAGCACCTATTCTCAGCCAAAAGCCCATTTTTTTTCGCCAAAAAGTCGTGTTTTTATCTCAAGAGGTATTTTCAGGAGCAAAAAGTGGGGGTTTCAGCCAACCGGTCACGCCGTCAGCGAAAAACCTGGTTTTGAGAGCCAAAATAGCCATTTTTCAGTTTTGGGGGCTAAAAAGGTTTTTTTCCCAGCAAAACAGTGTTTTGGACACCGAAAATGTGCTTTTCTCGGCCAAAGGGTGCGTTTAGCAGTGAAAACGTCGTGTTTGGACCAAGAGAAAATTCTCAGCAAAATTCCAATTTGGTCAGCAAAAAACAGTTTTTTTGACCAAAAAGCACCTATTCTCAGCCAAAAGCCCATTTTTTTTCGCCAAAAAGTCGTGTTTTTATCTCAAGAGGTATTTTCAGGAGCAAAGAGTGGGGGTTTCAGCCAACCGGTCACGCCGTCAGCGAAAAACCTGGTTTTGAGAGCCAAAATAGCCATTTTTCAGTTTTGGGGGCTAAAAAGGTTTTTTTCCCAGCAAAACAGTGTTTTGGACACCGAAAATGTGCTTTTCTCGGCCAAAGGGTGCGTTTAGCAGTGAAAACGTCGTGTTTGGACCAAGAGAAAATTCTCAGCAAAATTCCAATTTGGTCAGCAAAAAACAGTTTTTTTGACCAAAAAGCACCTATTCTCAGCCAAAAGCCCATTTTTTTTCGCCAAAAAGTCGTGTTTTTATCTCAAGAGGTATTTTCAGGAGCAAAAAGTGGGGGTTTCAGCCAACCGGTCACGCCGTCAGCGAAAAACCTGGTTTTGAGAGCCAAAATAGCCATTTTTCAGTTTTGGGGGCTAAAAAGGTTTTTTTCCCAGCAAAACAGTGTTTTGGACACCGAAAATGTGCTTTTCTCGGCCAAAGGGTGCGTTTAGCAGTGAAAACGTCGTGTTTGGACCAAGAGAAAATTCTCAGCAAAATTCCAATTTGGTCAGCAAAAAACAGTTTTTTTGACCAAAAAGCACCTATTCTCAGCCAAAAGCCCATTTTTTTTCGCCAAAAAGTCGTGTTTTTATCTCAAGAGGTATTTTCAGGAGCAAAGAGTGGGGGTTTCAGCCAACCGGTCACGCCGTCAGCGAAAAACCTGGTTTTGAGAGCCAAAATAGCCATTTTTCAGTTTTGGGGGCTAAAAAGGTTTTTTTCCCAGCAAAACAGTGTTTTGGACACCGAAAATGTGCTTTTCTCGGCCAAAGGGTGCGTTTAGCAGTGAAAACGTCGTGTTTGGACCAAGAGAAAATTCTCAGCAAAATTCCAATTTGGTCAGCAAAAAACAGTTTTTTTGACCAAAAAGCACCTATTCTCAGCCAAAAGCCCATTTTTTTTCGCCAAAAAGTCGTGTTTTTATCTCAAGAGGTATTTTCAGGAGCAAAAAGTGGGGGTTTCAGCCAACCGGTCACGCCGTCAGCGAAAAACCTGGTTTTGAGAGCCAAAATAGCCATTTTTCAGTTTTGGGGGCTAAAAAGGTTTTTTTCCCAGCAAAACAGTGTTTTGGACACCGAAAATGTGCTTTTCTCGGCCAAAGGGTGCGTTTAGCAGTGAAAACGTCGTGTTTGGACCAAGAGAAAATTCTCAGCAAAATTCCAATTTGGTCAGCAAAAAACAGTTTTTTTGACCAAAAAGCACCTATTCTCAGCCAAAAGCCCATTTTTTTTCGCCAAAAAGTCGTGTTTTTATCTCAAGAGGTATTTTCAGGAGCAAAGAGTGGGGGTTTCAGCCAACCGGTCACGCCGTCAGCGAAAAACCTGGTTTTGAGAGCCAAAATAGCCATTTTTCAGTTTTGGGGGCTAAAAAGGTTTTTTTCCCAGCAAAACAGTGTTTTGGACACCGAAAATGTGCTTTTCTCGGCCAAAGGGTGCGTTTAGCAGTGAAAACGTCGTGTTTGGACCAAGAGAAAATTCTCAGCAAAATTCCAATTTGGTCAGCAAAAAACAGTTTTTTTGACCAAAAAGCACCTATTCTCAGCCAAAAGCCCATTTTTTTTCGCCAAAAAGTCGTGTTTTTATCTCAAGAGGTATTTTCAGGAGCAAAAAGTGGGGGTTTCAGCCAACCGGTCACGCCGTCAGCGAAAAACCTGGTTTTGAGAGCCAAAATAGCCATTTTTCAGTTTTGGGGGCTAAAAAGGTTTTTTTCCCAGCAAAACAGTGTTTTGGACACCGAAAATGTGCTTTTCTCGGCCAAAGGGTGCGTTTAGCAGTGAAAACGTCGTGTTTGGACCAAGAGAAAATTCTCAGCAAAATTCCAATTTGGTCAGCAAAAAACAGTTTTTTTGACCAAAAAGCACCTATTCTCAGCCAAAAGCCCATTTTTTTTCGCCAAAAAGTCGTGTTTTTATCTCAAGAGGTATTTTCAGGAGCAAAGAGTGGGGGTTTCAGCCAACCGGTCACGCCGTCAGCGAAAAACCTGGTTTTGAGAGCCAAAATAGCCATTTTTCAGTTTTGGGGGCTAAAAAGGTTTTTTTCCCAGCAAAACAGTGTTTTGGACACCGAAAATGTGCTTTTCTCGGCCAAAGGGTGCGTTTAGCAGTGAAAACGTCGTGTTTGGACCAAGAGAAAATTCTCAGCAAAATTCCAATTTGGTCAGCAAAAAACAGTTTTTTTGACCAAAAAGCACCTATTCTCAGCCAAAAGCCCATTTTTTTTCGCCAAAAAGTCGTGTTTTTATCTCAAGAGGTATTTTCAGGAGCAAAAAGTGGGGGTTTCAGCCAACCGGTCACGCCGTCAGCGAAAAACCTGGTTTTGAGAGCCAAAATAGCCATTTTTCAGTTTTGGGGGCTAAAAAGGTTTTTTTCCCAGCAAAACAGTGTTTTGGACACCGAAAATGTGCTTTTCTCGGCCAAAGGGTGCGTTTAGCAGTGAAAACGTCGTGTTTGGACCAAGAGAAAATTCTCAGCAAAATTCCAATTTGGTCAGCAAAAAACAGTTTTTTTGACCAAAAAGCACCTATTCTCAGCCAAAAGCCCATTTTTTTTCGCCAAAAAGTCGTGTTTTTATCTCAAGAGGTATTTTCAGGAGCAAAGAGTGGGGGTTTCAGCCAACCGGTCACGCCGTCAGCGAAAAACCTGGTTTTGAGAGCCAAAATAGCCATTTTTCAGTTTTGGGGGCTAAAAAGGTTTTTTTCCCAGCAAAACAGTGTTTTGGACACCGAAAATGTGCTTTTCTCGGCCAAAGGGTGCGTTTAGCAGTGAAAACGTCGTGTTTGGACCAAGAGAAAATTCTCAGCAAAATTCCAATTTGGTCAGCAAAAAACAGTTTTTTTGACCAAAAAGCACCTATTCTCAGCCAAAAGCCCATTTTTTTTCGCCAAAAAGTCGTGTTTTTATCTCAAGAGGTATTTTCAGGAGCAAAAAGTGGGGGTTTCAGCCAACCGGTCACGCCGTCAGCGAAAAACCTGGTTTTGAGAGCCAAAATAGCCATTTTTCAGTTTTGGGGGCTAAAAAGGTTTTTTTCCCAGCAAAACAGTGTTTTGGACACCGAAAATGTGCTTTTCTCGGCCAAAGGGTGCGTTTAGCAGTGAAAACGTCGTGTTTGGACCAAGAGAAAATTCTCAGCAAAATTCCAATTTGGTCAGCAAAAAACAGTTTTTTTGACCAAAAAGCACCTATTCTCAGCCAAAAGCCCATTTTTTTTCGCCAAAAAGTCGTGTTTTTATCTCAAGAGGTATTTTCAGGAGCAAAGAGTGGGGGTTTCAGCCAACCGGTCACGCCGTCAGCGAAAAACCTGGTTTTGAGAGCCAAAATAGCCATTTTTCAGTTTTGGGGGCTAAAAAGGTTTTTTTCCCAGCAAAACAGTGTTTTGGACACCGAAAATGTGCTTTTCTCGGCCAAAGGGTGCGTTTAGCAGTGAAAACGTCGTGTTTGGACCAAGAGAAAATTCTCAGCAAAATTCCAATTTGGTCAGCAAAAAACAGTTTTTTTGACCAAAAAGCACCTATTCTCAGCCAAAAGCCCATTTTTTTTCGCCAAAAAGTCGTGTTTTTATCTCAAGAGGTATTTTCAGGAGCAAAAAGTGGGGGTTTCAGCCAACCGGTCACGCCGTCAGCGAAAAACCTGGTTTTGAGAGCCAAAATAGCCATTTTTCAGTTTTGGGGGCTAAAAAGGTTTTTTTCCCAGCAAAACAGTGTTTTGGACACCGAAAATGTGCTTTTCTCGGCCAAAGGGTGCGTTTAGCAGTGAAAACGTCGTGTTTGGACCAAGAGAAAATTCTCAGCAAAATTCCAATTTGGTCAGCAAAAAACAGTTTTTTTGACCAAAAAGCACCTATTCTCAGCCAAAAGCCCATTTTTTTTCGCCAAAAAGTCGTGTTTTTATCTCAAGAGGTATTTTCAGGAGCAAAGAGTGGGGGTTTCAGCCAACCGGTCACGCCGTCAGCGAAAAACCTGGTTTTGAGAGCCAAAATAGCCATTTTTCAGTTTTGGGGGCTAAAAAGGTTTTTTTCCCAGCAAAACAGTGTTTTGGACACCGAAAATGTGCTTTTCTCGGCCAAAGGGTGCGTTTAGCAGTGAAAACGTCGTGTTTGGACCAAGAGAAAATTCTCAGCAAAATTCCAATTTGGTCAGCAAAAAACAGTTTTTTTGACCAAAAAGCACCTATTCTCAGCCAAAAGCCCATTTTTTTTCGCCAAAAAGTCGTGTTTTTATCTCAAGAGGTATTTTCAGGAGCAAAAAGTGGGGGTTTCAGCCAACCGGTCACGCCGTCAGCGAAAAACCTGGTTTTGAGAGCCAAAATAGCCATTTTTCAGTTTTGGGGGCTAAAAAGGTTTTTTTCCCAGCAAAACAGTGTTTTGGACACCGAAAATGTGCTTTTCTCGGCCAAAGGGTGCGTTTAGCAGTGAAAACGTCGTGTTTGGACCAAGAGAAAATTCTCAGCAAAATTCCAATTTGGTCAGCAAAAAACAGTTTTTTTGACCAAAAAGCACCTATTCTCAGCCAAAAGCCCATTTTTTTTCGCCAAAAAGTCGTGTTTTTATCTCAAGAGGTATTTTCAGGAGCAAAGAGTGGGGGTTTCAGCCAACCGGTCACGCCGTCAGCGAAAAACCTGGTTTTGAGAGCCAAAATAGCCATTTTTCAGTTTTGGGGGCTAAAAAGGTTTTTTTCCCAGCAAAACAGTGTTTTGGACACCGAAAATGTGCTTTTCTCGGCCAAAGGGTGCGTTTAGCAGTGAAAACGTCGTGTTTGGACCAAGAGAAAATTCTCAGCAAAATTCCAATTTGGTCAGCAAAAAACAGTTTTTTTGACCAAAAAGCACCTATTCTCAGCCAAAAGCCCATTTTTTTTCGCCAAAAAGTCGTGTTTTTATCTCAAGAGGTATTTTCAGGAGCAAAAAGTGGGGGTTTCAGCCAACCGGTCACGCCGTCAGCGAAAAACCTGGTTTTGAGAGCCAAAATAGCCATTTTTCAGTTTTGGGGGCTAAAAAGGTTTTTTTCCCAGCAAAACAGTGTTTTGGACACCGAAAATGTGCTTTTCTCGGCCAAAGGGTGCGTTTAGCAGTGAAAACGTCGTGTTTGGACCAAGAGAAAATTCTCAGCAAAATTCCAATTTGGTCAGCAAAAAACAGTTTTTTTGACCAAAAAGCACCTATTCTCAGCCAAAAGCCCATTTTTTTTCGCCAAAAAGTCGTGTTTTTATCTCAAGAGGTATTTTCAGGAGCAAAGAGTGGGGGTTTCAGCCAACCGGTCACGCCGTCAGCGAAAAACCTGGTTTTGAGAGCCAAAATAGCCATTTTTCAGTTTTGGGGGCTAAAAAGGTTTTTTTCCCAGCAAAACAGTGTTTTGGACACCGAAAATGTGCTTTTCTCGGCCAAAGGGTGCGTTTAGCAGTGAAAACGTCGTGTTTGGACCAAGAGAAAATTCTCAGCAAAATTCCAATTTGGTCAGCAAAAAACAGTTTTTTTGACCAAAAAGCACCTATTCTCAGCCAAAAGCCCATTTTTTTTCGCCAAAAAGTCGTGTTTTTATCTCAAGAGGTATTTTCAGGAGCAAAAAGTGGGGGTTTCAGCCAACCGGTCACGCCGTCAGCGAAAAACCTGGTTTTGAGAGCCAAAATAGCCATTTTTCAGTTTTGGGGGCTAAAAAGGTTTTTTTCCCAGCAAAACAGTGTTTTGGACACCGAAAATGTGCTTTTCTCGGCCAAAGGGTGCGTTTAGCAGTGAAAACGTCGTGTTTGGACCAAGAGAAAATTCTCAGCAAAATTCCAATTTGGTCAGCAAAAAACAGTTTTTTTGACCAAAAAGCACCTATTCTCAGCCAAAAGCCCATTTTTTTTCGCCAAAAAGTCGTGTTTTTATCTCAAGAGGTATTTTCAGGAGCAAAGAGTGGGGGTTTCAGCCAACCGGTCACGCCGTCAGCGAAAAACCTGGTTTTGAGAGCCAAAATAGCCATTTTTCAGTTTTGGGGGCTAAAAAGGTTTTTTTCCCAGCAAAACAGTGTTTTGGACACCGAAAATGTGCTTTTCTCGGCCAAAGGGTGCGTTTAGCAGTGAAAACGTCGTGTTTGGACCAAGAGAAAATTCTCAGCAAAATTCCAATTTGGTCAGCAAAAAACAGTTTTTTTGACCAAAAAGCACCTATTCTCAGCCAAAAGCCCATTTTTTTTCGCCAAAAAGTCGTGTTTTTATCTCAAGAGGTATTTTCAGGAGCAAAAAGTGGGGGTTTCAGCCAACCGGTCACGCCGTCAGCGAAAAACCTGGTTTTGAGAGCCAAAATAGCCATTTTTCAGTTTTGGGGGCTAAAAAGGTTTTTTTCCCAGCAAAACAGTGTTTTGGACACCGAAAATGTGCTTTTCTCGGCCAAAGGGTGCGTTTAGCAGTGAAAACGTCGTGTTTGGACCAAGAGAAAATTCTCAGCAAAATTCCAATTTGGTCAGCAAAAAACAGTTTTTTTGACCAAAAAGCACCTATTCTCAGCCAAAAGCCCATTTTTTTTCGCCAAAAAGTCGTGTTTTTATCTCAAGAGGTATTTTCAGGAGCAAAGAGTGGGGGTTTCAGCCAACCGGTCACGCCGTCAGCGAAAAACCTGGTTTTGAGAGCCAAAATAGCCATTTTTCAGTTTTGGGGGCTAAAAAGGTTTTTTTCCCAGCAAAACAGTGTTTTGGACACCGAAAATGTGCTTTTCTCGGCCAAAGGGTGCGTTTAGCAGTGAAAACGTCGTGTTTGGACCAAGAGAAAATTCTCAGCAAAATTCCAATTTGGTCAGCAAAAAACAGTTTTTTTGACCAAAAAGCACCTATTCTCAGCCAAAAGCCCATTTTTTTTCGCCAAAAAGTCGTGTTTTTATCTCAAGAGGTATTTTCAGGAGCAAAAAGTGGGGGTTTCAGCCAACCGGTCACGCCGTCAGCGAAAAACCTGGTTTTGAGAGCCAAAATAGCCATTTTTCAGTTTTGGGGGCTAAAAAGGTTTTTTTCCCAGCAAAACAGTGTTTTGGACACCGAAAATGTGCTTTTCTCGGCCAAAGGGTGCGTTTAGCAGTGAAAACGTCGTGTTTGGACCAAGAGAAAATTCTCAGCAAAATTCCAATTTGGTCAGCAAAAAACAGTTTTTTTGACCAAAAAGCACCTATTCTCAGCCAAAAGCCCATTTTTTTTCGCCAAAAAGTCGTGTTTTTATCTCAAGAGGTATTTTCAGGAGCAAAGAGTGGGGGTTTCAGCCAACCGGTCACGCCGTCAGCGAAAAACCTGGTTTTGAGAGCCAAAATAGCCATTTTTCAGTTTTGGGGGCTAAAAAGGTTTTTTTCCCAGCAAAACAGTGTTTTGGACACCGAAAATGTGCTTTTCTCGGCCAAAGGGTGCGTTTAGCAGTGAAAACGTCGTGTTTGGACCAAGAGAAAATTCTCAGCAAAATTCCAATTTGGTCAGCAAAAAACAGTTTTTTTGACCAAAAAGCACCTATTCTCAGCCAAAAGCCCATTTTTTTTCGCCAAAAAGTCGTGTTTTTATCTCAAGAGGTATTTTCAGGAGCAAAAAGTGGGGGTTTCAGCCAACCGGTCACGCCGTCAGCGAAAAACCTGGTTTTGAGAGCCAAAATAGCCATTTTTCAGTTTTGGGGGCTAAAAAGGTTTTTTTCCCAGCAAAACAGTGTTTTGGACACCGAAAATGTGCTTTTCTCGGCCAAAGGGTGCGTTTAGCAGTGAAAACGTCGTGTTTGGACCAAGAGAAAATTCTCAGCAAAATTCCAATTTGGTCAGCAAAAAACAGTTTTTTTGACCAAAAAGCACCTATTCTCAGCCAAAAGCCCATTTTTTTTCGCCAAAAAGTCGTGTTTTTATCTCAAGAGGTATTTTCAGGAGCAAAGAGTGGGGGTTTCAGCCAACCGGTCACGCCGTCAGCGAAAAACCTGGTTTTGAGAGCCAAAATAGCCATTTTTCAGTTTTGGGGGCTAAAAAGGTTTTTTTCCCAGCAAAACAGTGTTTTGGACACCGAAAATGTGCTTTTCTCGGCCAAAGGGTGCGTTTAGCAGTGAAAACGTCGTGTTTGGACCAAGAGAAAATTCTCAGCAAAATTCCAATTTGGTCAGCAAAAAACAGTTTTTTTGACCAAAAAGCACCTATTCTCAGCCAAAAGCCCATTTTTTTTCGCCAAAAAGTCGTGTTTTTATCTCAAGAGGTATTTTCAGGAGCAAAAAGTGGGGGTTTCAGCCAACCGGTCACGCCGTCAGCGAAAAACCTGGTTTTGAGAGCCAAAATAGCCATTTTTCAGTTTTGGGGGCTAAAAAGGTTTTTTTCCCAGCAAAACAGTGTTTTGGACACCGAAAATGTGCTTTTCTCGGCCAAAGGGTGCGTTTAGCAGTGAAAACGTCGTGTTTGGACCAAGAGAAAATTCTCAGCAAAATTCCAATTTGGTCAGCAAAAAACAGTTTTTTTGACCAAAAAGCACCTATTCTCAGCCAAAAGCCCATTTTTTTTCGCCAAAAAGTCGTGTTTTTATCTCAAGAGGTATTTTCAGGAGCAAAGAGTGGGGGTTTCAGCCAACCGGTCACGCCGTCAGCGAAAAACCTGGTTTTGAGAGCCAAAATAGCCATTTTTCAGTTTTGGGGGCTAAAAAGGTTTTTTTCCCAGCAAAACAGTGTTTTGGACACCGAAAATGTGCTTTTCTCGGCCAAAGGGTGCGTTTAGCAGTGAAAACGTCGTGTTTGGACCAAGAGAAAATTCTCAGCAAAATTCCAATTTGGTCAGCAAAAAACAGTTTTTTTGACCAAAAAGCACCTATTCTCAGCCAAAAGCCCATTTTTTTTCGCCAAAAAGTCGTGTTTTTATCTCAAGAGGTATTTTCAGGAGCAAAAAGTGGGGGTTTCAGCCAACCGGTCACGCCGTCAGCGAAAAACCTGGTTTTGAGAGCCAAAATAGCCATTTTTCAGTTTTGGGGGCTAAAAAGGTTTTTTTCCCAGCAAAACAGTGTTTTGGACACCGAAAATGTGCTTTTCTCGGCCAAAGGGTGCGTTTAGCAGTGAAAACGTCGTGTTTGGACCAAGAGAAAATTCTCAGCAAAATTCCAATTTGGTCAGCAAAAAACAGTTTTTTTGACCAAAAAGCACCTATTCTCAGCCAAAAGCCCATTTTTTTTCGCCAAAAAGTCGTGTTTTTATCTCAAGAGGTATTTTCAGGAGCAAAGAGTGGGGGTTTCAGCCAACCGGTCACGCCGTCAGCGAAAAACCTGGTTTTGAGAGCCAAAATAGCCATTTTTCAGTTTTGGGGGCTAAAAAGGTTTTTTTCCCAGCAAAACAGTGTTTTGGACACCGAAAATGTGCTTTTCTCGGCCAAAGGGTGCGTTTAGCAGTGAAAACGTCGTGTTTGGACCAAGAGAAAATTCTCAGCAAAATTCCAATTTGGTCAGCAAAAAACAGTTTTTTTGACCAAAAAGCACCTATTCTCAGCCAAAAGCCCATTTTTTTTCGCCAAAAAGTCGTGTTTTTATCTCAAGAGGTATTTTCAGGAGCAAAAAGTGGGGGTTTCAGCCAACCGGTCACGCCGTCAGCGAAAAACCTGGTTTTGAGAGCCAAAATAGCCATTTTTCAGTTTTGGGGGCTAAAAAGGTTTTTTTCCCAGCAAAACAGTGTTTTGGACACCGAAAATGTGCTTTTCTCGGCCAAAGGGTGCGTTTAGCAGTGAAAACGTCGTGTTTGGACCAAGAGAAAATTCTCAGCAAAATTCCAATTTGGTCAGCAAAAAACAGTTTTTTTGACCAAAAAGCACCTATTCTCAGCCAAAAGCCCATTTTTTTTCGCCAAAAAGTCGTGTTTTTATCTCAAGAGGTATTTTCAGGAGCAAAGAGTGGGGGTTTCAGCCAACCGGTCACGCCGTCAGCGAAAAACCTGGTTTTGAGAGCCAAAATAGCCATTTTTCAGTTTTGGGGGCTAAAAAGGTTTTTTTCCCAGCAAAACAGTGTTTTGGACACCGAAAATGTGCTTTTCTCGGCCAAAGGGTGCGTTTAGCAGTGAAAACGTCGTGTTTGGACCAAGAGAAAATTCTCAGCAAAATTCCAATTTGGTCAGCAAAAAACAGTTTTTTTGACCAAAAAGCACCTATTCTCAGCCAAAAGCCCATTTTTTTTCGCCAAAAAGTCGTGTTTTTATCTCAAGAGGTATTTTCAGGAGCAAAAAGTGGGGGTTTCAGCCAACCGGTCACGCCGTCAGCGAAAAACCTGGTTTTGAGAGCCAAAATAGCCATTTTTCAGTTTTGGGGGCTAAAAAGGTTTTTTTCCCAGCAAAACAGTGTTTTGGACACCGAAAATGTGCTTTTCTCGGCCAAAGGGTGCGTTTAGCAGTGAAAACGTCGTGTTTGGACCAAGAGAAAATTCTCAGCAAAATTCCAATTTGGTCAGCAAAAAACAGTTTTTTTGACCAAAAAGCACCTATTCTCAGCCAAAAGCCCATTTTTTTTCGCCAAAAAGTCGTGTTTTTATCTCAAGAGGTATTTTCAGGAGCAAAGAGTGGGGGTTTCAGCCAACCGGTCACGCCGTCAGCGAAAAACCTGGTTTTGAGAGCCAAAATAGCCATTTTTCAGTTTTGGGGGCTAAAAAGGTTTTTTTCCCAGCAAAACAGTGTTTTGGACACCGAAAATGTGCTTTTCTCGGCCAAAGGGTGCGTTTAGCAGTGAAAACGTCGTGTTTGGACCAAGAGAAAATTCTCAGCAAAATTCCAATTTGGTCAGCAAAAAACAGTTTTTTTGACCAAAAAGCACCTATTCTCAGCCAAAAGCCCATTTTTTTTCGCCAAAAAGTCGTGTTTTTATCTCAAGAGGTATTTTCAGGAGCAAAAAGTGGGGGTTTCAGCCAACCGGTCACGCCGTCAGCGAAAAACCTGGTTTTGAGAGCCAAAATAGCCATTTTTCAGTTTTGGGGGCTAAAAAGGTTTTTTTCCCAGCAAAACAGTGTTTTGGACACCGAAAATGTGCTTTTCTCGGCCAAAGGGTGCGTTTAGCAGTGAAAACGTCGTGTTTGGACCAAGAGAAAATTCTCAGCAAAATTCCAATTTGGTCAGCAAAAAACAGTTTTTTTGACCAAAAAGCACCTATTCTCAGCCAAAAGCCCATTTTTTTTCGCCAAAAAGTCGTGTTTTTATCTCAAGAGGTATTTTCAGGAGCAAAGAGTGGGGGTTTCAGCCAACCGGTCACGCCGTCAGCGAAAAACCTGGTTTTGAGAGCCAAAATAGCCATTTTTCAGTTTTGGGGGCTAAAAAGGTTTTTTTCCCAGCAAAACAGTGTTTTGGACACCGAAAATGTGCTTTTCTCGGCCAAAGGGTGCGTTTAGCAGTGAAAACGTCGTGTTTGGACCAAGAGAAAATTCTCAGCAAAATTCCAATTTGGTCAGCAAAAAACAGTTTTTTTGACCAAAAAGCACCTATTCTCAGCCAAAAGCCCATTTTTTTTCGCCAAAAAGTCGTGTTTTTATCTCAAGAGGTATTTTCAGGAGCAAAAAGTGGGGGTTTCAGCCAACCGGTCACGCCGTCAGCGAAAAACCTGGTTTTGAGAGCCAAAATAGCCATTTTTCAGTTTTGGGGGCTAAAAAGGTTTTTTTCCCAGCAAAACAGTGTTTTGGACACCGAAAATGTGCTTTTCTCGGCCAAAGGGTGCGTTTAGCAGTGAAAACGTCGTGTTTGGACCAAGAGAAAATTCTCAGCAAAATTCCAATTTGGTCAGCAAAAAACAGTTTTTTTGACCAAAAAGCACCTATTCTCAGCCAAAAGCCCATTTTTTTTCGCCAAAAAGTCGTGTTTTTATCTCAAGAGGTATTTTCAGGAGCAAAGAGTGGGGGTTTCAGCCAACCGGTCACGCCGTCAGCGAAAAACCTGGTTTTGAGAGCCAAAATAGCCATTTTTCAGTTTTGGGGGCTAAAAAGGTTTTTTTCCCAGCAAAACAGTGTTTTGGACACCGAAAATGTGCTTTTCTCGGCCAAAGGGTGCGTTTAGCAGTGAAAACGTCGTGTTTGGACCAAGAGAAAATTCTCAGCAAAATTCCAATTTGGTCAGCAAAAAACAGTTTTTTTGACCAAAAAGCACCTATTCTCAGCCAAAAGCCCATTTTTTTTCGCCAAAAAGTCGTGTTTTTATCTCAAGAGGTATTTTCAGGAGCAAAAAGTGGGGGTTTCAGCCAACCGGTCACGCCGTCAGCGAAAAACCTGGTTTTGAGAGCCAAAATAGCCATTTTTCAGTTTTGGGGGCTAAAAAGGTTTTTTTCCCAGCAAAACAGTGTTTTGGACACCGAAAATGTGCTTTTCTCGGCCAAAGGGTGCGTTTAGCAGTGAAAACGTCGTGTTTGGACCAAGAGAAAATTCTCAGCAAAATTCCAATTTGGTCAGCAAAAAACAGTTTTTTTGACCAAAAAGCACCTATTCTCAGCCAAAAGCCCATTTTTTTTCGCCAAAAAGTCGTGTTTTTATCTCAAGAGGTATTTTCAGGAGCAAAGAGTGGGGGTTTCAGCCAACCGGTCACGCCGTCAGCGAAAAACCTGGTTTTGAGAGCCAAAATAGCCATTTTTCAGTTTTGGGGGCTAAAAAGGTTTTTTTCCCAGCAAAACAGTGTTTTGGACACCGAAAATGTGCTTTTCTCGGCCAAAGGGTGCGTTTAGCAGTGAAAACGTCGTGTTTGGACCAAGAGAAAATTCTCAGCAAAATTCCAATTTGGTCAGCAAAAAACAGTTTTTTTGACCAAAAAGCACCTATTCTCAGCCAAAAGCCCATTTTTTTTCGCCAAAAAGTCGTGTTTTTATCTCAAGAGGTATTTTCAGGAGCAAAAAGTGGGGGTTTCAGCCAACCGGTCACGCCGTCAGCGAAAAACCTGGTTTTGAGAGCCAAAATAGCCATTTTTCAGTTTTGGGGGCTAAAAAGGTTTTTTTCCCAGCAAAACAGTGTTTTGGACACCGAAAATGTGCTTTTCTCGGCCAAAGGGTGCGTTTAGCAGTGAAAACGTCGTGTTTGGACCAAGAGAAAATTCTCAGCAAAATTCCAATTTGGTCAGCAAAAAACAGTTTTTTTGACCAAAAAGCACCTATTCTCAGCCAAAAGCCCATTTTTTTTCGCCAAAAAGTCGTGTTTTTATCTCAAGAGGTATTTTCAGGAGCAAAGAGTGGGGGTTTCAGCCAACCGGTCACGCCGTCAGCGAAAAACCTGGTTTTGAGAGCCAAAATAGCCATTTTTCAGTTTTGGGGGCTAAAAAGGTTTTTTTCCCAGCAAAACAGTGTTTTGGACACCGAAAATGTGCTTTTCTCGGCCAAAGGGTGCGTTTAGCAGTGAAAACGTCGTGTTTGGACCAAGAGAAAATTCTCAGCAAAATTCCAATTTGGTCAGCAAAAAACAGTTTTTTTGACCAAAAAGCACCTATTCTCAGCCAAAAGCCCATTTTTTTTCGCCAAAAAGTCGTGTTTTTATCTCAAGAGGTATTTTCAGGAGCAAAAAGTGGGGGTTTCAGCCAACCGGTCACGCCGTCAGCGAAAAACCTGGTTTTGAGAGCCAAAATAGCCATTTTTCAGTTTTGGGGGCTAAAAAGGTTTTTTTCCCAGCAAAACAGTGTTTTGGACACCGAAAATGTGCTTTTCTCGGCCAAAGGGTGCGTTTAGCAGTGAAAACGTCGTGTTTGGACCAAGAGAAAATTCTCAGCAAAATTCCAATTTGGTCAGCAAAAAACAGTTTTTTTGACCAAAAAGCACCTATTCTCAGCCAAAAGCCCATTTTTTTTCGCCAAAAAGTCGTGTTTTTATCTCAAGAGGTATTTTCAGGAGCAAAGAGTGGGGGTTTCAGCCAACCGGTCACGCCGTCAGCGAAAAACCTGGTTTTGAGAGCCAAAATAGCCATTTTTCAGTTTTGGGGGCTAAAAAGGTTTTTTTCCCAGCAAAACAGTGTTTTGGACACCGAAAATGTGCTTTTCTCGGCCAAAGGGTGCGTTTAGCAGTGAAAACGTCGTGTTTGGACCAAGAGAAAATTCTCAGCAAAATTCCAATTTGGTCAGCAAAAAACAGTTTTTTTGACCAAAAAGCACCTATTCTCAGCCAAAAGCCCATTTTTTTTCGCCAAAAAGTCGTGTTTTTATCTCAAGAGGTATTTTCAGGAGCAAAAAGTGGGGGTTTCAGCCAACCGGTCACGCCGTCAGCGAAAAACCTGGTTTTGAGAGCCAAAATAGCCATTTTTCAGTTTTGGGGGCTAAAAAGGTTTTTTTCCCAGCAAAACAGTGTTTTGGACACCGAAAATGTGCTTTTCTCGGCCAAAGGGTGCGTTTAGCAGTGAAAACGTCGTGTTTGGACCAAGAGAAAATTCTCAGCAAAATTCCAATTTGGTCAGCAAAAAACAGTTTTTTTGACCAAAAAGCACCTATTCTCAGCCAAAAGCCCATTTTTTTTCGCCAAAAAGTCGTGTTTTTATCTCAAGAGGTATTTTCAGGAGCAAAGAGTGGGGGTTTCAGCCAACCGGTCACGCCGTCAGCGAAAAACCTGGTTTTGAGAGCCAAAATAGCCATTTTTCAGTTTTGGGGGCTAAAAAGGTTTTTTTCCCAGCAAAACAGTGTTTTGGACACCGAAAATGTGCTTTTCTCGGCCAAAGGGTGCGTTTAGCAGTGAAAACGTCGTGTTTGGACCAAGAGAAAATTCTCAGCAAAATTCCAATTTGGTCAGCAAAAAACAGTTTTTTTGACCAAAAAGCACCTATTCTCAGCCAAAAGCCCATTTTTTTTCGCCAAAAAGTCGTGTTTTTATCTCAAGAGGTATTTTCAGGAGCAAAAAGTGGGGGTTTCAGCCAACCGGTCACGCCGTCAGCGAAAAACCTGGTTTTGAGAGCCAAAATAGCCATTTTTCAGTTTTGGGGGCTAAAAAGGTTTTTTTCCCAGCAAAACAGTGTTTTGGACACCGAAAATGTGCTTTTCTCGGCCAAAGGGTGCGTTTAGCAGTGAAAACGTCGTGTTTGGACCAAGAGAAAATTCTCAGCAAAATTCCAATTTGGTCAGCAAAAAACAGTTTTTTTGACCAAAAAGCACCTATTCTCAGCCAAAAGCCCATTTTTTTTCGCCAAAAAGTCGTGTTTTTATCTCAAGAGGTATTTTCAGGAGCAAAGAGTGGGGGTTTCAGCCAACCGGTCACGCCGTCAGCGAAAAACCTGGTTTTGAGAGCCAAAATAGCCATTTTTCAGTTTTGGGGGCTAAAAAGGTTTTTTTCCCAGCAAAACAGTGTTTTGGACACCGAAAATGTGCTTTTCTCGGCCAAAGGGTGCGTTTAGCAGTGAAAACGTCGTGTTTGGACCAAGAGAAAATTCTCAGCAAAATTCCAATTTGGTCAGCAAAAAACAGTTTTTTTGACCAAAAAGCACCTATTCTCAGCCAAAAGCCCATTTTTTTTCGCCAAAAAGTCGTGTTTTTATCTCAAGAGGTATTTTCAGGAGCAAAAAGTGGGGGTTTCAGCCAACCGGTCACGCCGTCAGCGAAAAACCTGGTTTTGAGAGCCAAAATAGCCATTTTTCAGTTTTGGGGGCTAAAAAGGTTTTTTTCCCAGCAAAACAGTGTTTTGGACACCGAAAATGTGCTTTTCTCGGCCAAAGGGTGCGTTTAGCAGTGAAAACGTCGTGTTTGGACCAAGAGAAAATTCTCAGCAAAATTCCAATTTGGTCAGCAAAAAACAGTTTTTTTGACCAAAAAGCACCTATTCTCAGCCAAAAGCCCATTTTTTTTCGCCAAAAAGTCGTGTTTTTATCTCAAGAGGTATTTTCAGGAGCAAAGAGTGGGGGTTTCAGCCAACCGGTCACGCCGTCAGCGAAAAACCTGGTTTTGAGAGCCAAAATAGCCATTTTTCAGTTTTGGGGGCTAAAAAGGTTTTTTTCCCAGCAAAACAGTGTTTTGGACACCGAAAATGTGCTTTTCTCGGCCAAAGGGTGCGTTTAGCAGTGAAAACGTCGTGTTTGGACCAAGAGAAAATTCTCAGCAAAATTCCAATTTGGTCAGCAAAAAACAGTTTTTTTGACCAAAAAGCACCTATTCTCAGCCAAAAGCCCATTTTTTTTCGCCAAAAAGTCGTGTTTTTATCTCAAGAGGTATTTTCAGGAGCAAAAAGTGGGGGTTTCAGCCAACCGGTCACGCCGTCAGCGAAAAACCTGGTTTTGAGAGCCAAAATAGCCATTTTTCAGTTTTGGGGGCTAAAAAGGTTTTTTTCCCAGCAAAACAGTGTTTTGGACACCGAAAATGTGCTTTTCTCGGCCAAAGGGTGCGTTTAGCAGTGAAAACGTCGTGTTTGGACCAAGAGAAAATTCTCAGCAAAATTCCAATTTGGTCAGCAAAAAACAGTTTTTTTGACCAAAAAGCACCTATTCTCAGCCAAAAGCCCATTTTTTTTCGCCAAAAAGTCGTGTTTTTATCTCAAGAGGTATTTTCAGGAGCAAAGAGTGGGGGTTTCAGCCAACCGGTCACGCCGTCAGCGAAAAACCTGGTTTTGAGAGCCAAAATAGCCATTTTTCAGTTTTGGGGGCTAAAAAGGTTTTTTTCCCAGCAAAACAGTGTTTTGGACACCGAAAATGTGCTTTTCTCGGCCAAAGGGTGCGTTTAGCAGTGAAAACGTCGTGTTTGGACCAAGAGAAAATTCTCAGCAAAATTCCAATTTGGTCAGCAAAAAACAGTTTTTTTGACCAAAAAGCACCTATTCTCAGCCAAAAGCCCATTTTTTTTCGCCAAAAAGTCGTGTTTTTATCTCAAGAGGTATTTTCAGGAGCAAAAAGTGGGGGTTTCAGCCAACCGGTCACGCCGTCAGCGAAAAAAGGTATCAAAAACTAATTGTCTGTCCTCTCCATGCTGGATATAAAACAATTATTTTGGTAAGTGAAATGTTTTTGACATTGAATATACCATTGTGTCACATCAGTTGTCGAATTTTTTGTTGGTTTTTCGTAGTTTACAAAAACAATTTCAATTTACGAAACAAGGATATCTACCATTGAAGACATTTACATTTACAGTATACCAGTCTTTGTATGTTACTCTCACTGGATTGTAAAAACCGAGGTTCTTTGTTTTCCATGGTTTTTTTTCTTTTCTTTTGTAATGTTTTCCCCTTGTACTGGACTAACATCACGTCGGATGGGGGAAATCACCTGATACCCGTCCTGCACGTGACCCATTTAAACCAATGACAGCGCGCGAAAATTCATCGTTGGGTTACAATTTTGTATAATTGGATATTCACCCACGACGAACCTACACGATTTATTACATACATATTGACTGAAAAGGCAGCTCAATTGAGGCTACAAAGAACGGGTTTCCAGTCGAATTAATGATTTGGTGTGGTAGTGGAGCGCACGAGCAATCTCGCGAACTCTTTATTGCTTCGGAACAAAAACTACTATGGAGATACACGAACACTGCAATATAGATACGACCATCCCTCCCTTCTTCGCCCCCAGGACTCCACTGACCACAGCAAAAACAACAAGCACAGGGTACCCAACAGGACTGAAAACCGGCATGGAATACCCCTTCACCAACAACAACAACAACTACAACTAAGTCTTGGGCACCAACAAGCCAATCACTCGCCGCCTACCCACGGCTGGTCTACAGCCCGAGCAAATTTTATTCCCGTCGGTCCAAGACGAGTTCGCCAACGAGGGCCCCTGCTGCACTCGTAGGACTCAAATTCACATCGCAAAAAGCCGAAATATTTCCTTTTCACTACCTTCCCCGTCCTACCAGGAGCAGGTGTGCACACATTTCTTCGTGTTCACACGGATTTAAACCGTCATAGGACTTAATGATGTCCTCAAGTCCCTCGTTGCCGATATTCCATACCCCATTTGGGCGCGCGAGTGACCGCAAAGCCTGTCGGGTCACCTCATTATATATTCTAATCATATTCAAAGGCCTCACTTCGTCCTTCGCCTCCCTCACTTATGACCACGACTGACAGCACAGAAACACTCGCTTTTCAGAGGTAACAAAATATCATAATCTACGCTTAACTATTAAGCTATTTGTGCTTATTCGTGTATGTTATCTAACATGTCTGTCATAAGTCAAAAAGACATAGAGGATACTTTCGACAAGAAACTCAGTCCATTAGTTGCCAAGTTGGTTAAGGTCGACGAAGTACTACAATCTATTTCATTCCTGAGCCAGAAGTTCGATGATCTGAGCAAGAAAATCTCAGGCCTTGAATCCAAGAACAAGGAACTGGAGGCTACGAATCGGTTCTTGAATTTGGAGTTTGAAGTTGGAGATCTAAGGGGAGCAAACGATGAGTTAGAGCAATATGGCCGTCGAGAGTGTCTTGAGGTTAAAGGAATACCTGTATCTAAAGATGAAGACACTGATTCCATTATCATGGATATTGCTACAAAGATTGGCGTAGCCATTGACAGAAATGAGATTTCCGTCAGCCATCGAAACCCAGGTCCGCCAAACAACAGATCAACTGACTCTAATCTACCGATTATCGTGAAATTTACCAGACGTAACACGAGGGACAACTTCTACCGAGCTCGATTCAAACTCAAAAGAATGACAACGAAAGACCTTGGTTACACTCGATATCACGACTCAAAGATCTACATACAAGAAAGCTTGACAAAAGATCGTAAAGCTATTCATAAGGCTTGCCTGCGCTTTAAAAAAGAACACAAATGGAGTTACTGCTGGACAAGATACGGTAAGATTTTCTTACGTGAACATGATGACAGCCCGGCGTCTCAGATTACTTCTGTGGAGCAACTGAGGGTTCTAATCACAAGTTAGTATAATCTTCAAAACTTTGGCTCATCAACTCACGTCCCTGCTGGTGCTAACATCAAGATGTCTAATCCACTTCACTGATGCCCTCAGATAAGTGTACATCTTGTCATAAACATTTTAGATCTAATGCTCGAACTATTAGATGTGTTATTTGCCTTGCCTGGTATCATTACAAATGCAGTAAACTCTCAAGAACTGACTTTAACTATTTTTCTGTAAATCATAATCTTTGGATCTGTCTACATTGTAGTTCTAGTATTTTTCCTTTTTTCAATTTGAATACTGACGATTTACTAAAATTATCTTTTAACTCTAATACCTTATGCTTATGTTCTGGTCGTATTGATATCGTAACAACTCTTAGCAAGATTCAAACTCTCAATAATATAGATATTGATCAGCAGCTGCCAAACCAAACAAACTTCAGCTATTACTCTATTCATAATTTTCATGATAATCCTGAGATACAAAACTCTAAAAAGAATAAATCTTTTTCTGTATTACATAGCAATATTAGAAGTCTCACTGGAAATAGTGACAAATTAAATCTTTTATTAGATGATTTACAATATCCTTTCTCTGTTATTGGTCTATCTGAGACCAGGATTAAATATAATCAGGATTATATAATAGGAAATATCAGTTTACCAGGATATAATTTCCTATCCCAACCTACACTTACAAATGCAGGAGGGGTAGGATTATATGTGAATGAGAGCTCAAATTATACTTGAAGAGAAGACCTTAGTACTTCTAGGGAGGAGTTTGAGGCATTGTGGATTGAAATTGAAAACTCTGGACAAAATATAATTTGTGCAGTCTTTTATAGACATCCTAATGCTAACATGGATACCTTTACAAATTATCTTTAGTTCTTCACTTGATAAGATTCAGCATGAAAAAAAATTATGTGTCTTTATGGGAGATTTTAATATTAACTTATTGAATTATGAATCCAACGCTCGAACTGAACTATTTATTAATTCTATGAGCTCCTACTTTTTTTGTCCACAAATTCTTCAACCTAGTAGAATAACTGACCACAGTGCTACACTCATTGACAATATATTTTTCAACTCCCTAAATTATAATACTACAAGTGGTAACATCTTATCAGACTTATCTGATCATCTTCCTAATTTTCTTTGTATTAACAAGATCTCTAGTCTACCTAAACATATAAAGATTTATAAAAGAGATTTTTCAAAGTTTGATGAATCTGCTCTAACTAATGAGGTAAAAGAAATAAACTGGGTTGAAGTTCTGCCCAACAATGATAATGATGCCAATGCTATTTTTGATTCATTCTTTGCTAAAATTACTGAGGTAATTGATAAACATGTACCTATTAAGGAACTTTCGAAAAAAGAAATAAAGTGTAATTCTAAGCCCTGGATAACACACGGTATTAAGACATAAGTCTCCTTATGATAGTTTTAAGTACAAGCGTTATCGAAACAATCTGAGTAGGTTATTATGTGCTAGTAAAAAACTATATTATAACAAGTACTTCACAAACAATTCAAATAACATGAAAATCATTTGGAAAGGAATTAAAGAACTAACATCTAACAAAGTAATTACAAAAAACATACCTTCAAAACTAATTGTAAATTTTTCTGATATCAAAGATGCTGGAACTATTGCTAATACATTCAATGATTATTTTTCTAGTATTGGTGAGAAGATGGCAAGCTCAATTGCCCCCACTAGCATTTCTCCTTTAGATTTCATGGACCCACCTCAATTAAGCAGTTTTCTACTTTCTCCTGTTACTTCTGATGAAATCAAAAAGGAAATTTGCATGCTAGACCCATCTAAATCTATAGGCCCCTCTAGTATCCCAATTAAGCTATTAAAACTTTTACAAAATTATCTCTGTAATCCCTTACAAAAACTCTTCAATTGCTCATTTTCAACTGGGATTGTACCTGATAAATTCAAACTTGCTCATGTAATACCTGTTTTTAAGAAAGGCTCACTAACTTGTGTTGGCAATTATAGACCAATCTCACTATTATCATGTTTTAATAGATTGTTAGAAAAACTGATGTACAAAAGACTATTTAATTTTCTTGATAACAAAAAAATATTATTTGATAATCAATTTGGATTTAGAACCAAACATTCAACCACTCAAGCTACATTACTTATAATTGATAAAGTCCAACAAGCAATTGAAGAAAATAAATATTCCTGTGGCATCTTTTTAGACCTCAGCAAAGCTTTTGATAGTGTGGATCACAGCATACTTTTGAAAAAACTAGATCATTATGGAATTAGGGGGTTGCCCCTTGATTGGTTTAATTCTTACTTGTCCAATAGACGACAACTAGTATGTATTGGAAACACTAAATCTGATGAAAAAAATGTTATTTTTGGTGTTCCTCAAGGAAGTGTACTGGGTCCATTACTATTCCTCCTATATATAAACGACTTTAAAAACAGCTCTGACTTGTTTGAATTTCATTTATTTGCAGATGATTCAAATTTATTTTACGCCCATAAGAGTATAATTGAGTTAGAGAATTTCGTCAATATTCACTTAGCTAGAATATATATGTGGCTTTCAAGTAATCGACTTTCACTAAACATAGATAAAACTAATTTTGTAATTTTCCATCCACTGCAGAAAAAACTTACTTATCTTCCTAATCTTCATATAAATCATATACCTATTGAAGGTAAATAAAATGTTAATTACCTTGGTTTTAAACTTGATTCTCACTTAACCTTTAAAGCTCATGTTCAATATATTACTAAAAAAACTAAAAGAACCATAGGAATCCTATCTAAATTGCGTCACTATGTTAATTCTAATGTACTTATTCAACTCTATTATTCACTAATTTACCCTTACTTGACTTATGGAATCTCTGTCTGGGGAAATACTTATACTACCACTTTAAAACCTTTGTTCTTGTTACAAAAGAGAGCTGTTCGCATTATAACATTCTCAGCTTTTGACGAACATAGCAGCCCTCTCTTTAAACAACTTGGAATTATTAAATTGTCTGACTTAGTAACTCTTCATATTGCTCTTCTAATGTATGACTTTCACACAAATAATCTACCAGTTGCTTTCAATAACTTTTTCAATTTAACTACAAATCGACACTCATACAACACAAGATTCGCAGCAAGACAATCCTTATGTATTCCTAAAGTAAGAACAAATTATAGTAAATTTTCTTTCCGCTTTCAAGGACCTAAAGTATGGAATGAAAGAGACACTTCAATGAAATCAAAATCAAAAGCTATTTTCAAATCTACATTTATATCTAATTTGATTGAAAAATACTAAAAATTTTCATCAACTTATTCCCTTATCTGTATATACACCTGAAATTATCTTTTTTGCTCTTTGTCATTTGTGTTGTTTGTTGTGATTTTACGTCTTGTTTTCTTGTTTTTCTTGTAACTCATACTTTAATTTGGCTTGTTCGTTTTCTTCAGTAATAAACTATGCTTTGTCTGACCCCACAATGCCTCAAATGCCTATAAGGCTACCTGGCTCGATTAACGTTAAGTTATTCCAGGTATCCTGTACCTATTTCCCAGGCTAACCTAAAATTAAATTGAAACAAACTGATATGAACTAATATATATATACATATATACTTATAATAATACACATTACAAAAATTCACATCTATATATAATAATTATTACATTTCTATCTATATAATTATTTATCAAGTTGGTTTTGTAAATAGCTTGTATACATATATAAATTTCAAATATGTACTTTTCTATTTATACATTATCAATCTATTTATAATTAATATCTAAAATTTATTTATATATATTTGTAAAAATATCTTTAGTTTTAGAGGTGCAAATAAATCTGTCTCTCTGTCTGTCTGTCTGTCTGTCTGTCTGTCTGTCTGTCTGTCTGTCTGTCTGTCTGTCTGTCTGTCTGTCTGTTAACTGTGAAGACACCAACATAAACATTATTTCTTCCCTTCTACACATTTACTTCCTGGGTTACAGATGTTTTCCTCCTTCCAAAATTACTTTTTTTTCCCAAATACGTATAAGCTTGTTGTAGTAGTTTGCACGTCGTTGGGTTTTTAGGCTAAAACCCACATGAATTCGCTTGTTTTTGCTTCCATTCTGCTTGTTTATCCTTAAGGCTCCAGAGTTTTTCCACAAACTATGTTTGTTTAGCTTAAATATTTATTTACGCTTCTTAATACTACCGTAGTCTTTTCTTGCACAATGTACAACAACAACAACAACGTGACGGCTTCTCATTCATCTACTTTGATATTCACTCCTACCTTAGTTTACACTTTCTTTCTTTCTTTCTTTCTTTTTTTCTTTCTTTATTATTCTAAGTTCTTCTAAGTTCAAGAACTCTTTCCCAAAGCAAGTATCATATGGTATGCCATCAATCATTGTAAGAAAAATTGTTTTACAATTGCCACTATACCTTCATGCATATTTATTTATAAACCTTCTACAACCTAGCAGACTTCACTACGCAGTCCCATGTCTTTACTCATTGATAACAAGCTATAAACTTAACTAGTCGTTGCATATTGCAAGTGAAGTGCTGCAAGTCTGTGTACAATATGAGTTCTATATTTATACAATACAATGATATAAATTTATACCAAAAAATGCTTTACAAAACAATTGTAATAATTACATCTCTATGTTTACAAAATTATGGTATTGGTTATCTAGAGTGACTAAGGAGCTAATCTAGCTAGGTAACACGAATTAATGAAATTATAAATTTCAATACTTGTGAACTGCTATAATAATAATGTTAACTTACAAGGTATCTTATTGCACATACTTTATATTCGTATAGTAGCTGTGTTTTGAGTGATGCGGAATATAAATTTATAAATTTATTTATCAATTATAAGGGAGAGGTAAATGGGGGAGGAGAGGGAGAAAGGGGAGATTGTTAGCTTTCTATGTGCGAATATTTTGTAATTATTATAGCAAGAGACTATGAACTAAGAGAGCAAATCTTCGTGCACTTTGAACGTTTTTCAGTTTTGATTAAACTTCAAGCAGCTCAACCTTGTCTTCTTTTTTACCCAGTCTTGCGGAAATCACTTGAATCATAAAATTCTTTTATTTAATGACTGTAAGAATAAAGAAATAGTTCACGTTTTATTTTGCTTATTTCCCATTATCAATATCATTATCATGATCATTGTCATTGTCATTGTCATTGTCATTGTCATTGTCATTGTCATTGTCATTGTCATTGTCATTGTCATTGTCATTGTCATTGTCATTGTCATTGTCATTGTCATTGTCATTGTCATTGTCATTGTCATTGTCATTGTCATTGTCATTGTCATTGTCATTGTCATTGTCATTGTCATTTGCATTGTCATTGTCATTGTCATTGTCATTGTCATTGTCATTGTCATTGTCATTGTCATTGTCATTGTCATTGTCATTGTCATTGTCATTGTCATTGTCATTGTCATTGTCATTGTCATTGTCACTGTCACTGTCACTGTCACTGTCACTGTCACTGTCACTGTCACTGTCACTGTCACTGTCACTGTCACTGTCACTGTCACTGTCACTGTCACTGTCACTGTCACTGTCACTGTCACTGTCACTGTCACTGTCACTGTCACTGTCACTGTCACTGTCACTGTCACTGTCACTGTCACTGTCACTGTCACTGTCACTGTCACTGTCACTGTCACTGTCACTGTCACTGTCACTGTCACTGTCACTGTCACTGTCACTGTCACTGTCACTGTCACTGTCACTGTCACTGTCACTGTCACTGTCACTGTCATTGTCATTGTCATTGTCATTGTCATTGTCATTGTTATTATTAATCATTTCACGTTCACGTATATATATATACAATAATATTTAGAATAATTACATCTTTATAAAGGCAAGGAGGTCTCTTAAAGCCTACAGCTTATTTGAGAAATTTTGGAAGTATTTTGGTATAGTTTATTATTTTTTCACCTAAGTTTACCCTAGATTATTTGCAACATATTTATCGCTACAAAGGCTAGTCTCAGTTTCTATGAAGCCGATGGCCGAATGGGCTATTGACTCATAGGCCATTCGGGCTCGAGGACTTATTGGTACTGTCAGAGATGCCGAGAAGGTATAACGTCTAAATGTTTTTTTTACTTGTGGATACGCGACGCGTAGGAATGAGTTATCATGAGGACTCTAGATATGCAAATGTGTCACTCACTTGCTCACTCATTCGTCAGGGGGGGTTGGACACAGCTCGGGAAGCATCAATGGACAAAACGTTAATTTGAATTCACTTGCTCCTGGACGTCGAGAAGTGAAGAGCTCCCGAGTTTGAAACTTAAACAAAAGACTTTTAATGAATATTAAAAGTTTATGGAGAAACAGAAAGTTAATTAGCTATCTTATATATCATACACAAATTTTCGAATATATTGAATAAAATTCAAAACTAAATAAAGCAAATTATTTGTAGCCGAGTCTTACAAACTACCGAGTTTTTCATCCAAAAACCTTCCAGCTCAAATGATTGCTAAGATGTCTAATATGTTGAAGTAATTCAGCTTTTAACAAGGAAATAACTGATTCGGATCCTTTTGGCAACAAAATGCTGGAAAAATATAGGTTTTTTAAAGGAACCGACTAAAATAATATGATGAGATCGTAGGTACAAATTGAAAAACAAAACAAACATGAACTCTCTTAAAAGCAAAGTGTAATATGAAAATTAAATATTATAGAAACAATATCAAAAAAAGCAAATACAGCTGCCTATTCTGATCATAAAAATGTCTGTTAGTTCCGTGTAAAACAGTATCGCGTAATCGTTAAAACCTTGGCCCTGTCTACATAACCAATGTGAACAATCAAAATTTATATCAAGCTTTCCCCACAAAAATGACCAACAAAATTAAATTTGATATAAGAGTATAAATAGAATATTAGTAAAGTATTTATTGGTTTACAACATCTAAATCTAGTTATAGAATTCCATCCTTTTTCAAAAGCAAAATAGTATTTTCAGTTCAACTCGTAATGAAGAAGTAGAATGCCTCTGATTCAATTCATTGTTCATAATAATATACTTTTTTTTGACCTTGACCTTGACCTTTTTGACAATGACAGTATATACATATACACACAACAACAGACATTTACAAAAGCAAACACACAAGCAAAGAAAGATGATTATTCAAATATTTGATGTCTAAGTGATTGTACCTCCTATTGCTGTGATGCAGCTGGAAAAAATAATACTGATCAAGTAGCATAGCTATCTCTATAATCAATATACAATGAAAAACAATAGCTCTTTACGTAGATGAGTATGCCGCTCCGACAAACCAGCAGTATTGTGATGACCACTGCATCAAAATGAGACTATGGGGTTGAGTGATCAAGATCTTACAACACAATATAGATCATTTTTGGCCATTTTCAAGCAAAAAGCATGGACTTTAGCCAACAGCTTTGACTGATTTTGGGCCATTTTCACCCCTTTTGAAAAAATAGGCATTATTTAAGAACTACACAAAATAGATCATTTTTGGCCATTTTCAGACAAAAAACATGCTTAGTTTTATTATCAGTGAAGGATAAAAAATAGGTCATTTTTAGCTATTTTCAGGCAAAAAGCATGGAATTTAGCCCTTGGTTTTGACTAATTTTGGGCCGTTTTCAAACCAATTGAAAAAATGCCCATTATTTTTGAAGATTACCATATAGATCATTTTTAGCCATTTTCAGGCAAAAAGCATGGAATTTAGATCTTGCTTTTGACAGTTTGTAGGCCATTATCAAACCATTTGAAAAAGGGCCCATTATTTTTGAGGAACACAATATAGATCATTTTTGGCCATTTTCAGACAAAAAACATGCTTAGTTTTATTATCAGTGAAGGATAAAAAATAGGTCATTTTTAGCTATTTTCAGGCAAAAAGCATGGAATTTAGCCCTTGGTTTTGACTAATTTTGGGCCGTTTTCAAACCAATTGAAAAAATGCCCATTATTTTTGAAGATTACCATATAGATCATTTTTAGCCATTTTCAGGCAAAAAGCATGGAATTTAGATCTTGCTTTTGACAGTTTGTAGGCCATTATCAAACCATTTGAAAAAGGGCCCATTATTTTTGAGGAACACAATATAGATCATTTTTGGCCATTCTCAGGCAAAAAGCATGGACTATAGCCCACGGTTTTGACCAATTTTTAGTATATTTGAGGTGTTTTTTGTTCTTTTACTGAATTACTGAAAAAAACTGCTCGTGTAAAAAGTTAGCAGAAGTGAGGTGGAAAAAATATTTAATGCTTAGTCAGTGAGGGGGTAATGGAAAGAAAGCAATAGTAGTTCTTTTTTTAATCTATGTACTCTTTATTGTTGACTGAATCGGTTTTTTTTTCTTTCTGGAGGAGAAACATCAGTCATAAATGAAGAAAGTTGCTAAACACGAAGAACGAAAATGGAGCATGAGATAGGTATGAGGAGGTTCTACATATACTACTATTATATTATAACTCATCCACAATTTCAAAAAAGAAAAGTCAATTATTGTCCTCTTCATCCAAAAACCATGGACAATAGCCCAATGTTTTGAACAATTTTGAGTTTTTTTGCCTTTTTTCAAACTTAGTGTCAATGTTATTCTTTTTCAAAACACCTCCAGTTTTGGCCATGTATGTCCAATACACACGACCTGATACTGACGAGTGTTGATTTTGTTTCACGGCTCGTACAGGTCGTGAAAGTTATTAGCATGCATAAAACGAGCATATTAATTTCTTACATCACATATTCATCATACAAAAGTTTGAAATGGTCACAATGTGTTGCAAGGATGCAAAAATTAAGTACCTCATGAGTTTTCCCTTCGATGGCGGCCTGCGCATGCGATTCCTCACAAAATCGCTTTCAACGATTTTGGAGCACGTAGGCATTTTGTACTACAATGGGCACGAAAATCAATTTTAATGATAATTACCGCTGGCATGCAGCAAATAAATATAGGCTAACAACAAGGGCATTTGAATAAGATGGTTTATTTGGGTGGCTTTTTACATCGTAATCCTTGTAAATAAATATTAAATATATCAAAAGGACATCGAGAGAAGGTCGTGCAATATGTAGAAGTCCTTTAAACGTCAAGATTTCTAAAACATTGCACCGTAACTCGACAATTTAGACAGCGATTTCAGTGTAGTTGAGTCTCGATCAGGATACATTTCCAAGCTTTGCTGGAACCAACGCAAATACACTACAAAAAGATCAAATAATGGAAAATATTTTAAAACATAAAAGAGTTTTAATTCAGTTAAATACATCAGAGAGTTATGAAACTATTTTGAAAGCTTTTGAGTGATTTTTATGCAGTACGAACGAAAAATATCCATAAGGTCAATACCATGTTTCTATCATGTCATACCTTCCATAGACCAAAAATAGGTCTCGACTTTACCTTACTAATACACTAATAAGCTTCCGTTTATGGTAATTTCCACCTTGGGCACAAGTGAAACTTGCATTTTTTTCTCGTTAATTGCCAGGTTTCAAGGTCTAATGCCATAGTTTACAATGTGAATAATGCGATAAAAATAAGACTCAATAACACAAAAACTATATGTTGTCCTGTTCTAAAAGCCGGCACGAAAGAACATTAAAGTAATATCAACCTGCCAGAGAAAACGCTTCAACCAAATGACATGGAGACTTGTGTACTGCTCTTTTAAATTTGTCTTGCAATTCAGCTAAATAGCAACCAATTCAAAGTATGGTACGGTGAAACAGGGATTATAAGTCGTACACATTTTTTAAGTTCTGCAACCTTATACAGTTTAAAAGATCAAAGACGAACGTTATGTGTAAATATGAAGCTTGGGCAAATGTAAAAATAATTCACAAAATGTACTTAAACTTTAGCTAATCTAAATAAAAATACAAAATTACATCGATATTCACAACAAGTTATCAGCCAATCTATTCAATGAACGACATAGACAACCTTCACATGATAAAATTGAAAGTACTAACCTCTAGTGTCAAACATTCCAGGTAAAAGCTGTTTCTTTAAGATTTTTAAGATTGAAGTCCACTAAGAACGAGCAATTTTCCTATTTGGGTGAAATTTTGGACAAAGCGCCTTCCCTTTCGCTGGCGACTTCCGGTGGCACTGCCTCTCTAAATCGCTTTCAACGATTTTGGAATTTGCGAATTTTGATCACGGAAATGGATTGCTGGCACGATTTTAGACATACTTCATCACGTTTACCTTGTTGAAAATGCGGTGCTTTTCTCTTTGCATGCGGCCTGCGCATGCGCTGCCTAGTTTTAAAAGGTGTAACTGGCACTTTTCATTCCCTGAATTAATAGATTCTGCCCTATGCTGATCAGATCACGCTTGTCAATGCTTAACAAGGATCGTTGAAATCGGTTTTTCTTAATCTGTTAATTTCGATTAATTATAATAATAATAATAATAATCTTTATTTTATATAGCGTCAATTCTAAAATATTTCAAAAACGCTATACAATATATACAAGATAAAGAAAGGAAATATAAAATGCACAAAATATTTACAAAAGCAAAAATAATAATAAGTCTTAAAATACAAAATAGTATTGAATAGGTACATAATTACAAGTATTCATTAAAACAAAGTAAAACAAAGAAACAAAGAAACAAGGAAACGAAGAAACGAGGAAATGAAGAAACGAAGAAACGAAGAAACGAAGAACGAAGAAACGAAGAAACGAAGAAACGAAGAAACGAAGAAACGAAGAAACGAAGAAACGAAGAAACGAAGAAACGAAGAAACGAAGAAACGAAGAAACGAAGAAACGAAGAAACGAAGAAACAAAGAAACAAAGAAAAATAAAAAAGTAATTAAGATTGTAGGCATGCCGGAAGAGCCAGGTTTTCAACCCTTTTTTAAAAGTAGATATAGACTCACAAGCTATAATGTTGAATGGGAGGGAGTTCCACAATTCAGGGGCTGCATAGAAGAACGCTCTATAACCATAGTTCTTAAGATTAACAACAGGTTTAGATAATAGATTTTGGCCAGAGGATCTTAAGGATCGAGGTGGATTATATGATTGAAGTAGGTAAGGTGGTGCAGCATCATGTAGGATTTTAAAAGTAATCAATAATATCTTAAACTTAATGCGAAACTCAACAGGTAACCAATGCAACTTATGGAGAACAGGGGTGATGTGATCGTATTTACTAGAAAACGTAACAACCCTTGCAGCTGCATTTCGGATGTGCTGAAGTCTTTTTATAGATGACTTAGGTAGACCATAGAATAAGGAGTTTCAAAAATCCAATTTAGAGGTGATAAACGAGTGATTCGCAGGCACTCTTACTGATGAATTGGCGATTTTTTGATATATTACGCAAGTGATAAAACGAGGATTTACAAATAGCAGATATCTGGCCATCAAGTGATAGATACTCATCAAAAATCACCCCAATATTCCCAGATGTCGATGTAGGTGTGATATAATAGCCAGGTATTTCTAGAGTGTCCAGAGATGGCTTGGCACTATAAGGAGAAGATAGAACAAGTACCTCAGTCTTATCACTGTTAAGTTTTAACTTGTTCATACACATCCAGTTATCTATATCCTTAACACAAGATTGCATTTTAAGTTTAGCATGCTCTAGTTCCACCAAAGATGATGTTGAAAAGGTAATATATAACTGGGAGTCATCCGCATATAGTTGGAGGTTTACATCTTAACTACGAACAATATCACCAATAGGAGCCGAGTATAACATAAAGAGGATCGGTCCTAACACAGAACTCTGAGGAATTCCTGATTGAACATTTCTAGGTGTTGATTGTCCATTCTGGACACTTACAGTACAATGCCTATCAGACAAATAAGACCTAAAAGACAAATAAGACCTAAAGACAAATAAGACCTAAAATTGATTAATTAAAAATAATTACTGTTTGCGCGATACAATCCGCACCAAGAGTTGGGATGAGACAGTATTCAACTCTGTTGATTAAAATGATTTCGAGGATCGCGCGCATAACATTCTGAGGCCTTGTTTTCTTGTTTTCAAAAGATATCACATTCCAAGTTTCCAAAAAGATTTTGTATTCGAAATCCGTCAAATCTACTTGCCGTATCAGGATTTTCTGTAGATATTCTGGAATGAAAACTTATGTAAACTTGATATTTAATTCAGTTTCTTTCAGTTTATTCAATAACAAAAAAAAATGTTAAAAACCTGTGTAAACCCCACGTTTCGTTTACACTGATTACGTTTCCTTGTAATTGGCATTTATTACGTAGAAAATATCAAATTTCTTCACATTTACCTGGCATTTAAACCTGTGTAATTTTCATGTCGTGTATAAATATTGCTTAAAAGAGAAGTATAAGGGGGGAAAAAGGACAAAACAAACCCGAAAAAGAAAAGAAAAAAAGCAAACTTTAATTATAAATTCTTCAACTTTTAATTCAAAATATTAATATATGTGAGGAACCACTGTAATTGGCACACGCTGTAGTGGATTCCCAGCCATTATGTATATTTATTTGTATATATTGTGTGTGTGCGTGAGTGTGTGTGTGTGCGTTGGTTTTTAAATGGTAAAGCTAAATAAATTAAATTAAATTATTACACATTTAGGGTCGATATCCGTGAAATAAAGCCGTGAATAAAAACCATATCAGTGAAGTGATACACTATCACTTCACGGCAAACTGTGCAATAAAATCTCGCGATATATAATAATATACAATCGACCCTTAATCGACCCTTAATCGACTCGTTTTCCGTATCATATCGCTCATTCGCTCGCGGACTCGCTTGCTCGCTTGACGGGAAACTCGTGAATAAAACGATATCAGGCTCTTAACGTGTGATAATCTCTATATATTTTTTCAAAAGGTATGAAAATGGGCCAAAATCTATCAAAACCATAGGCTATAACCCATGCGTTTTGTCTGAAAAGGGCTAAAAATGACCTATTTTGCATTCTTCATAAATAATAGGACAATAACATGACTTTTGGAGGGCATACTGTTTATTTGTGGCCTTAATTTGGCAAACGATGTTGCAAGGTCCACAAATAAACAACAATACGACGACAAAAGTCTTGCTATTATCATTATCATTAATATACAAGAAGGAAGTTATGCTGAGTCTTCAATATAGAAAATCTAGAATTTTAATAAAGGTGTTATACAAGCGTATACACAAGATATGATATATATACTTAGGCACTGCCTAAAAGCGGAGCTCCCAGTTCAATTCTTCGTACTTCCTATTTCCCATCTTCTATTCAAAACCAATTATAAATATAATGTTCTATTTCACAAGACTAATTTGACATATACTTTAAGATCTACACACACAAAATTGGATTATCCATGCGTTTGAAAGAGAAACGATTTTTTTAAAAAGAATTTTATTAACTATGAATAAATTTCATACTAAGTGCGTGACAAGCGGGACACTACATACGAAAGTGTGACTGTTTTGGGCGCGTTTGCAAGTCAAGCAAAACTTTCAGCAGCTTCCCAGCCATGTGCTGCTTGTAAGCGAAAAACACAAAATAAAACTCGACCTTTTTAAGCTTCACAATTCAGGAAGATTATTTGGTTTGAAGTAATGTTACTATTGACGTTTTGCTTTATAGAGGAAAGGAATCGCTGACAAATTCGGTACGTAAGAGAATTTTTTTAGTTTGAAAACTCCAAAGCATGAAAATATTTCCATGGTGATGTCTTTAGTTTAGCTATCCAAGCAAGTTTTCAGAACCATAGCGTTTAGCTTTCTTACACAACTAGGTATTAAATGGTACATTTTCAATTTGATATGTCTTCCTCGTTTATGTTTTTATTCAAGTTTTATCACTGGACGAAAAATCAGATTCACTCATCTTCGCTCGGTGCGATTGTGGTGCAAAGATAGAGAAAATCTAAAGAAAATCTGGTGAATACCATACTTGTTTAACATATTTTCACCCATAAGTAAATGTGGTATTCACCAGATTTGCTTTAGGTTTTCTATATGTTTTTTCCATATTTGCACCACATTTGCACCGAGAGAAGATGAGTGAATCTGATTTTTCGTCCAGTGTATCTTGTTAAATCTAGAGAAATGGTTATAAGCTTAATTTGTGAAAGGAATTGATTTTTGATAGTGAGAAATATGACCTGCCATTTTTAAAACCAGTGGGGGAAAACTGAAGGAAAAACGATAACTTAAGCCGCCTTCAAAATACCAGAAAACTTATTAAATTCGAAAGACAACATACAATTTATAAGTCTTTCATGTGTTGAAGAAGATCTTATTAAGCAAATGGTATTGGTCTTAGGTTAAAAAATATCGGTTTTCGGTGAAAAAATACGAAAGGCAAATGTTTTCGAAAAGCAAACTTGCTTACATTCAGTCTACTTGTTCAGTTGAACTTCACAAGAACAAGAGACAGAATTATTGATCCAAAATGATAATTTTCTTTGTCAGCCTTTGGAAATGTTCTTGTATATCTTTTTATTTTATCGACTCAGTAAAAGACCAAATTATATACAATCATGTTATAAGCTTACGAGAACATGCTGTTCAACAACATAAAATAGACCTATTGTTCATTTATGTGCAATTACTAACTGGAAAAATTAAATAAATGGCAAAAATGTGGCGGAATATGTATTCCTTTTCATATTTCATTCAACATGAAATTAAATTATGTATTAAAAATTTAAAACTATTGAGAGAAAGTCTTCTTTAATTCGCCGATCGGAGGCGAACAAAATAAGTTAAAATATACTATTGTTCGCTACAAAAAACCACATGAATTCTTGAAGGCTACTTCTTGATCAATAAAAATGTTGATTATGTGTCGAAAAGGAATGTTTTTTGTGGCACTACTTCGCGAAGCAGTACCACTATGCTATCGAGCGATGTCCGTGAGTAAGTAAACTTTACACAGGAACTCCAAATATCAAAAAAGATGTCAACCGAAACGATCAATACCTTCTCGGATCTTTTCGAAAACTATAATAAAGTTCGGAACTCTTCGAATTAGAAACATCTTGCTTACAATATTTTAACAACATGTCTATGCAAGGAACATGGTCTGATCATATCATAATACAAGCTGTGGCCGATGCAATAAATTTAAAGATTCATATAATCGAATCAAATGAAAATTATTCTGAAATGACCTTGGTTGAAGCACAAAATGCAGTACAAAGTGTACATCCTCCTATCGCAAGATCGCAAGATAACTGAGGTTTGAAAAACAAACTGATTTAAAAAAATAAGTATAATTTAGCGCTATTTCCATTTATACCATTTACGTATGTTTCAGTATCTTCATATTCCACTATATTTCACCTAATACAAAACATATAAACGACATCTTATCACCACATCAAAAACTCACGAAATGAACATCTTGTACAAATTTCTTTAACACTATAAATCCCATAACTAGCAGTGCCACATGCGCTTTATAAGCGCTATTTTCATGAATTTGCGAGACAAAGTTCACTTTGGAATCAAGCGGGAACCCTTTGGTGGTACACGCCGAACGTATGGACAAGGTGATGGCGCAATCAGTCAAGTCATGAAAAATCAACTCGATGGGTTACCATTTTTTCTTAAGTATGGTGCTCCGCGCGGGAGCTCCGCTACAAACTACTAACTTCTCAGGGACGTCTTTCCAAACACCATCGCTCTGACCTTCGGCAAAGTATTTATTTAGTTTTTCAATATCCCCAGCCTTAATTGATTGTTTATGTTTAGGTTTTACGTTCCTTTCTTTTGTAAACAAATTGGCTTTAGCTTCAAACATTTTGTTGGCGGACATGGCATCACTATCTTGCAAGATGTTGACATTACGGCTCAGTGGAGCAGATGTTATGTGGCGATGTTTATGAGGTTATTGACCTTCGTATCAAAGAATCATAATATGATAATTTTGTCAAGAAAAAGCAAGGGACAATAGGTTGAGGTGAAATATTTTGCGTATTTTAAGGACTATTTTTTTTAATTTAACGCTTCTGCTTTCTTCTTCATATGGAGGACAGGGAACGTTGGATAAGAGCCAAGTACGAAAGTAAACAGTTCTTATGTGAACTGCCACCTTCAGAATTCTCTCTTTGCGTGGTGAGGCTTTGGAACGAGTAATTTTTGTCAGGAAAAATGCTGCGCAACACGAATCAGGACGATGTGCGCAATTGTTTATTTCACTCTTCATATTATGTTACCTCCCCCTTTCTTGGTACACGAACCAGGACGTTGTGCGCAATTGTTTATTTCACTCTTCATATTATGTTACCTCCCCCTTTCTTTCCTATGAGGCAATTTTCCTATCAATATATACCCAGTACCCTGGGGATAGAAGGACGAGCCAACTACGAAAGAGAGAAAAAAATCCCAACCTAGATATAGCTGTATATAAGTAAGAAAAACGTCTTCTTTATTCACCTCCTACCAGCCCCAAGGGGACCCTTCCCACTTAGAGAAAACGATCACAAGTGCATTTATCTTTTTATCCTCCTTAACTGAAAAAAAATTGGGTTTTGGCTGAGAAAAGGTGCTTTTTGCTCAAAAAACGTGTTTTTGGCTGAGAAAATTTGAATTTTGCTGAGAATTTTCTTTCGCTCAAAACACGACGTTCTCACTGCTAAAAGCACATTTTGGACGAGAAAAGCACATTTTGGGTGACCAAAACATTATTTTCCTGGAAAAAAAAGAAGCTTTTTAGCCCAAAAAACTGAAAAATTGCCATTTTGGCTCTGAAAACGATGTTTTTCGCTGACGGGATGACCTGTTTCCTGAAACCACCACTTTTTGCTCATGAAAATACCTCCTGAGATAAAAACCCGACTTTTTGGCAAAAAAAATGGGTTTTGGCTGAGAAAAGGTGCTTATTGGTCAAAAAAGGTGTTTTTTGCTGAGAAAATTTGAATTTTGCTGAGAATTTTCTTTTTTTCAAAACACGACGTTTTTACTGCTAAAAGCACATTTTGGACGAGAAAAGCCCATTTTGGGTGACAAAAACAAAGTTTTGCTGGGAAAACAAGAGTTTTGGCCCAAAAAAATGAAAAATGGCCATTTCGGCTCTCAAAACCACGTTTTTCGCTGAGACTATCACATTTTTGCTCCTCAAAATACCTCATGAGATAAAAACCCGACTTTTTGGCAAAAAAAAATTAGCTTTTGACTCAGAAAAGGTGCTTTTTGGTCAGAAAAGGTGCTTTTTGGTCAAAAATGGTGTTTTTTGCTGAGAAAAATTGAATTTTCATGAGAATTTTCTTTTGCTCAACACACGACGTTATCACTGCTAAAAGCCAATTTTGGGCGAGAAAAGCACATTTGGGGTGACAAAAACAGTGTTTTGCTGGAAAAAAAACCTTTTTGGCCGAAAAAAATGAAAAAGGGCCATTTTGGCTTTCAAAATACGGAGGGTCGTGGGGTCGATTCCCATCTGCGGCTAAGAATTTTCTTCCCTCATTTTTTAACAGTATGGTACGATCAGCTACAAATTTCATTCGAACATCATACCCATACCATGTTTATCGTATATTTCTGAGACATTTCTGTGACTGTAGCATATAAAGTACGTTTGTCACAATACAGTGTCGACGAAAGACCTTACTCGCCATTAGAGTCTCTTCTACCTAAGTGGCAGATAGTCCGACTAGGATACCGAGGGTCCTGGGATGATTCCCATCAGGGCGTCAGAATTTTTTTTTTTTCTGATTATTTTACAGATGACGGTTCGATTCCCAGCTGGGACTAAAAAAATTTTTTTCTTTTTTTTTTAAAGTATGGCACGATCATATACATATTTCATTCCATCATCATACCTATACCATGTTTATCGTATATTTCCCTAGACATTTCTGAAATTGTAGCATATACAGTACTTTTGTCACAATATAGTGTCGACTAACGACCTTATTTGCCATTAGAGTGCACTCTAGTTGAGTGGTAGAGGGTTCGACTAGAATACGGAGGGTCCTGGAGTCGATTCCAATCTGGGACAAAGAATTTTTTGTTCATTTTTTAACAGTATTGTAGGATCATATACAAATTTCATTCCATCATCATACACATACCACGTTTATCGTATATTTCCTTAGACATTTCTGTGATGATAGAATATACAGTACGTTTGTCACAATACAGTGTAGACTAACGACCTTATTCGCCATTGGAGTCTTCTCTAGCTCAGTGGCAGAGCGTCCGACTACGATACGAAGGGTCCTGGGTTCCATTCCCATCTGACACTAAGATTTTTTTACTTTTTTCTTATTTTTGTACAGTATGGTACGATAATATACATATTTCATTCCATCATCATAACCATACCATGTTTATCGTATATTTTCTTACACATTTCTGTGACTTTAGCATATAAAGTTCTTTTGTCACAATATAGTGTGGACTAACAACCTTACTCTCCAATAATGTCTCTTCTAGCGGCGGGAGAGGGTTCGATTCCCATCTGGGGTTCAGAATTATTATTTTTATCTGAGTATTTCACTGTTGTGTACGATCATATACAGTTTTTTCACGAGTTGTGCAAGAAGAGCTTAGCCTATTCCACTATAAATACTGCACGCTCAGGTTTATGGGTGTCGACTTATCTGGGATCAATTCTACCATGACAAAGCACCCATCTATTATTCACTCTATGAAAGGTGTTTTCAACTGCACTGTCGAAAACCAATACCCAGATACTCAGAGACCAGGGATGTTCACGTTGTGTTCAATTATATGAAGTTCATGTCCCCTCTGGATCCACTTTCGTTCAACGAACTTATGTTGAAATTAGTGGGCCTTCTTGCTCTAACCTCAGGACAGAGGTGTCAAACTTGAGTTCATTTGGACATTGAATCCATGAAGAAACGCAGGGTTACTATTTATTTCCACTAACAGAGCATATGAAGCAGAACAGAGTAGGGAATATATACTTGATTCCTTTAAAGTGAGAAAATACAATGAACAGGAGCTGTGTGTTTATACCACACTAGAACATCATCTTCAGCGAACATTGCCACTCCGACGACCTGTCCACACAAAGCTACTCCTCTCGTATGTTTACCTTTTTCACCAGTGCAGTTGGCCGCTGGATTATAACATCCGGCTTGAGTTAAATGGTATAACTATAAGGCTCACAGCACCGCACGACTAGCGTCAGTAAAGCTAGCCGAACAGTTCCTGTAGATCAGTATTATTTTGCAACATGTAGGCTGCTCTCCAGAGTCAACGTAACGTAACGATGATAGTTTTCAAAAGGCTGTCCTAGAATATGCCGATGTTTATTGAATATGTAATATGGTTATTGCAAGGATAGTTGTGTCCATAATGTTGCTTTAAAATCTCGTTATAACCGGAAGTACGTCACTGCGATTTCGTAGAATTAAAAATTAAACGAGACTTACCTGTAAGTTGAAGTTTGATGATAATTCTACCAAATCCGCAGTGGTACTTAGGGTTAACATACCCTCCCACGTTTCACCCAACCCTAATTTTTCCAGTCTGTGTCTATCTCATGGACTCTTCATTTATGTCCACAACCTTTAAAGTCTGACTCACGGCGGCACGTGCACATCTCATGTTAACCCTAAGTACCACTGCGGATTTGGTAGAATTATCATCAAACTTCAACTTACAGGTAAGTCTCGTTTAATTTTCAATTATATACACATTTTATTCCTTGACCATACGTATACCATGTTTATCGTATATTTTCTTAGACATTTCTGTGACTGTAGCATACACAGTACGGTTGTCACAATATAGTGTCGACTAACGACCATAATCCCCATTAGAGTCTCCTCTAGCTCAGTAGCAGAGCGTCCGACTAGCATACGGAGGGTCCTGGGGTCGATTCCCATGTGGACTTCAGAATTTTTTTTTTTTTCTAATAATTTCAAAGTTTGGTACGATCATATACACATTTCATTTCATCATCATACACATACCATGTTTATAGTATATTTTCTTGGACATTTCTGAAACTGTAGCATATACAGTACTTTTGTCAGAATATAGTGTGGACTACCGACCTTACTCGCCATTAGAGTCTCCCCTAGCACAGTGGCAAAAGGTTCGACTAGAATACGGAGAGTCATGGGGTCGATTCCGATCTGGGGCTCAGAAGTATTATTTTTTTCTGATAATTTCACAGTTTGGTACGATCATATACACATTTCATTCCATCATCAGACGTATTCCATGTTGATCGTATTATTCCTTAGACATTTCTGGGACCGTAGCATATACAGTACGTTTGTCACAATATAGTGTGGACTAACGACATTATTCATCCTTGGAGTGTCCTCTACCTCAGTGGCAGACCATCCGACTAGGAAACGGAGGTTCCTTGGTTCGATCCCAGCTTGGGCTAGAATATCAGGCGTATCAAAGCATGTTTACCTTTAGAGGCTAGAATATTATTTTTCAATAGTTATGTCTTGCCTATTTTTGATTACGCAGATATCATTTGGGGTGATAGGGGTAATTCTGTTCTTATGACTCAACTTCAAGTTCTCCATAATAAAGCGGCACGCATAACTTTAGATCTACCTTATCATTTGTCAGGAACGGAAGCTTTACAAAAGCTTAAGTGGAAGCCGCTCAGGCACAGACGTGCTGATCATCGGGCTATATCATTCTATAAGTGTCTAAACAAACTGTTCGCTCATAATTTTGATATTAATTCTAATAAGGTTTATCATAACTATAACACTAGATTTAATAGTAATATGCGGAAAACAGCAGCTAATAGGAACTGGGGCTTGTGGACGTCTACAAATTTTGCTATAGACGATTGAAATAATTTAGATAAGTCCTTAAAGGAAGTTTCATCTTTAAGTAAATTTTAACAAGGCCTTCGTAAAGTAGTGTCTAAGTAATCTTTGAATTATATTTTCTAAAAAAAATTTAAAAAAATTCTAGTAGTGATCTTCATGAACCCATGAATTAAGTTTACTTACTAGCTTTTGTTAGCATTACTCCACTCTAGATCTAGATTTTTTACCCTCTCTCTCACACACACACGTCATCAATTTGGTCTTACTTCATGCTCACCATATCACAGATACATTCTACTTCTTGGGTTCATGGAAACCACTCTATTAACTTTCATATATATTATACTTTAAATTATATGACATTTTATATATACATTTTCAATTTATATTTATCCATTCTTTTACTGAGGACCCTTCTGTAAATCACTTCGTGACGTTCGCTACCTCATTAAAGATCATTATTATTATTATTATTATTATTAATATATTATTTTTTTCTATTTATTTTAAAGTATGGTACGATCATATACATATTTCATTCCATCGTCATACACATACCATATTTATCGTATATTTCCCTAGACATTTCTAAAACTGTAGCATATACAGTATTTTTATCACAATATATTGTGGACTAACGACCTTATTCGACCTTAGAGTCTCCTCTACCTCAGTGGTAAAGGCTTCGACTAGAATACGGAGGCTCGTGGGGTACATTCCCATCTGGGGCTAAGAATTGTTTTACCTCATTTTTTAACAGTATGGTACGATCAAATACATATTTCATTCTATCATCATACCCATACCATGTTTATCGTATATTTCCTTAGACATTTCATAAACTTTAGCATATATAGTACGTTCGTCGCAATATAGTGTTGATCAACGACCTTATTCACCATTAGAGTCTCCTCTAGCTCAGTGCGAGAGCGTTCGACTAAGATACAGAGGGTCCTTGGTTCGATTCCCACGTGGGGCTAAAAAGTATTTTTTTTTCTATTTATTTTAAAGTATGGTACGATCATATACATATTTCTTTCCATCATCATACCTATACCATGTTTATGGTATATTTCCTTAGACATTTCAAAAACTTTAGCATATACAGTACGTTTGTCGCAATATAGTAGGGACCAACGACCTTATTCGCCTTTAGAGTCTCCTCTATCTCAGTGCAAGAGCGTTCGACTAGAATACGGAGAGTCGTGGGGTCGATTCCCATATCGGCCTCGGAATTATTTTTTTTTTCTGATAATTTCACAGTTTGGTACGATCATATACACTTTTCATTCCATCATCATACGCATACCATGTTTATCGGACATTTCTTTGACTGTAGCATGTACAGTACGTTTGTCACAATATAGTAATATATCCTCACTGAATATCAATTATCACCTCGCGTTAATAAGTTATGGGCAAGATTTGCGACTGGGTGATAAAAGGTAAACAGAGAGGATATAGATAATAGCGCCACCGCCACCAGGGGAGGTGGGTGGGGAGAACTCGAACCGACACGGAGGTACGTGGTAAAATGCAATAAAGGAATGTGTGTCGAGATAATTTATATTGCTCGGAACTAATTAATTTTTCAGTGAGAATAGTGTGGACCAACGACATTATTCGTCATTACAGTCTCCTGTAGCTCAGTGGCAGAGCGTCCGACTAGGATACGGAGGGTCCTTGGTTCGATTCCCAGGCAGGGCTACAATTTTGTTTTGGTACGATCATATACTTATTTCATTCCATCATCATACCCATACCATGTTGATCGCGTATTTCCTTAGACATTTCTGAAACTATAGCATATACAGTACTTTTCTCACAATATATTGTGGATTAAGGACATTATTCGCCATTAGAGTCTCCTCTAGCTAAGCGGCAGAGCGACCGACTAGGATACAGAGGGTACTTGGTTCGATTCCCAGCCGGGGCTAAAATTTAATATTTTTTTCTGTTTACTTTAAAGTACGGTACGATCACATACATATTTCATTCCATCATCATATCCATACCATGTTTATCGTATATTTCTTTAAAGATTTCATACACTTTAGCATATACAGTACGTTTGTCGCAATATAGTTGGAACCAACGACCTTATTTGCCATTAGTCTCCTCTAGCTCAGTGGCAGAGCTTTCGACTAGAATACGGAGGGTCGTGGGGTCCATTCCCAGGTAGGGCTAAATTTTAATATTTTTTTCTGCTTATTTTAAAGTATGGTGAGTCATAAACATATTTCATTCCATCATCATACCCATACCATGTTTATGGTATATTTTCTTATACATTCAAAAAACTTTAGCATATAAAGTACGTTTGTCCCAATATAGTGGGGACCAACGATCTTATTCGTCATTAGAGTCTCCTCTAGCTCAGTGGAAGAGCGTTCGACTAGAATACGGAGGGTCGTGGGGTCGATTCCTATGTAGGGCTAAAATTTATTATTTTTTTCTGTTATATACTCATTCCATCATCCTACCTATACCATGTTTATCGTATATTTCCTCAGACATTTATGAAACTGTAGCACTGAAACTGTTTCATATACAGTAGGTTTGTCGCAATATAGTGGGGTCCAACGATCTTATTCGCCATTAGAGTCTCCTCTAGCTCAGTGGAAGAGCGTTCGACTAGAATACGGAGGGTCGTGGGGTTCATTCCCAGGTAGGGCTAAAATGTCTTATTTTTTTCTGTTTATTTTAAAGTATGGTGAGTCATCAACATATTTCGTTCCATCATCATACCCATACCATGTTTATGGTATATTTCCTTATACATTTCAAAAACTTTAGCATATACAGTACGTTTGTCGCACTATAGTTGGAACCAACGAATTTTTCGCCATTAGAGTCTCCTCTAGCTCAGTGGAAGAGCGTTCGACTAGAATACGGAGGGCCGTGGGGTCGTTTCCCAGGTAGGGCTAAAATTTATAATTTTTTTCGGTTTATTTTGAAGTATGGTACGATCATATACTTATTTCATTCCATCATCATACCTATACCATGTTTATCGTATATTTCCTTAGACATTTTTGAAACTGTAGCACTGAAACTGTAGCATATACAGTACGTTTCTCACAATATAGTGTGGACTAAGGACATTACTCGCCATTAGAGTCTCCTCTAGCTCAGTAGGAGATTGTCCGACTAGGATACCGAGGGTCATGGGGTCGATTCCCATCTGGGCGTCAGAAATATAATTTTTTTCTGATTATTTCACAGTTTGGTACGATTACATACACATTTCATTTTATCATCATAAGCATACCATGTTTATCGTATATTTCCATAGACATTTCCGTGACTCTAGCATATACAGTACGTTTGTCGCAATATAGTGGGGACCAACGACCTTATTCGCCATTAGAGTCTCTTCTAGCTCAATGAAAGATTCTCCGACTAGGATACCGAGGGTCATGGGGTCGATTCACATCTGGTCGTGAGCAATTGTTTTTTCTGATTATTACACAGTTTGGTACGATCATACACATTTAATTCCATCATCATACGCATACCATGTTTATGGTATATTTCCTTAGACATTTCTTTGATGATAACATATACAATACGTTTGTCACAATATAGTGTAGACTAACAACATTATTTGTCATCAAAGTCTCCTCTAGCTTAGTGGCAGAGCGCCCGACTAGGATACGGAGAGTCCCTGGTTCGATTACCAGCTGGGGTTAAAATTTATCATTTTTTTCTGATTATTTTATAGTATGGTACGATTATATCCATATTTCAATCCATCATCATACTCATACCATGTTTATTGTATATTTCCTTAGACATTTCATAAACTGTAGCATTAGAGTACTTTTGTCACAATATAGTGTGGACTGACGACCTCATCCGCCATTAGAGTCCCCTCTAGCTCAGTGGCAGACCGTCCGACTAGGATACGGAGGGTCCTTGGGTCGATTCCCATATGGACCTCAGAATTAATTTTTTTTTCTAATAATTTCACGGTTGGGTCCGATTATATACACAATTCATTCCATCATCATAGGCATACCATGTTTATCGTATATTTCCTTAGACATTTCTGTCATGGTAGAATATACAGGACGTTTGTCAAAGTAAAGTGTGGACGAACTACCTTACTCGTCATTAGAGTCTCCTCTAGCTTAGTGGCAGAGCGGCCGATTAGGATATGGAAGGTCCTTGGTTCGATTCCCAGCTGGGGCTAAAATTTTTTGTTTTTGTTTATTTTAAAGTATGGTATGATCATATACATCTTTCATTCTATTATCACACTCATACCATGTTTATCTTCTATTTAAAGTGCAACCATGCGTAACAAAGAGTATATAATAGGCGCGTTCAATAGACCCAGGACAGTTTGGTGTCGGTTGTACGATAGTCAGCAATATGGAGAACGAGCAACGTCCGGCACAAGTTGTGGTCCTTCCACCAGACCAACAAGATCTAGAAGTCGTACAAGAAGTGGCGCAAGAGGTTGCACAAGTCGCCCGTGAGGAAAACGAACAGCCGGCTGCAGAGGATCAGCGCCCGCCTAATCCAGAGGTATATTATACATTGGTGTACGTTTTAGCATTTTTGTGCTAGCTTTTTGCTTCGGAACACGTTTTAAGATTTCTTTTCCTTTTATAGTACATTATTATTATTATTATTATTATTATTATTATTATTATTATTATTATTATTATTATTATAGTAACTTTAGACTTTTCCTTCCCTCGTGGGTTTTATTTATTTCACTCGGTAGTTTGCCGGTTGTGTTAATAGTCAGTTAGTATTTGCTTTATTTTCATGCTTTATAAGTACTTATCGTTGTAAGATGACTAGCCTATAAGTTTATAAAGATTGCTTAAGGGTAATTTTAAAACCACGACTTTCAGTTGAAGCGCTTGTGGCCGCTCTATAAAAGTAACGTGTTGCTTGGTTGGGGCCAGCAACGGTAATTTAGCGGTGGTGGCCGCTATATAAAAGTATTGTGTTGTTTGGTTGGGGGCCAGCAACTGTAGTGTATACAAAATATCATGTTTTCTAGATCTTCAGTTATGTATAGGCGATATAGATACTATATGACCATGTTTACTTGGTGGAGGCCAGCAAAGTTTCATTTATTTTAAAGATTGTATCAGCTTATTCGTACATATTATATTTGTTTTCGGTTCATTTCTTCGTTTTATACTTTATTATAGTTATTTTGATGCACTTTTGCTCAGTCTTTTGTTTTTTCTTATCTTCAAATAAGCGGATTAAGAATTGTGGTATGTTATTCCATCTAACTAGATCCATTTTAGGCCCCTCTTTTACGGTCCTTTTTGTGATCCTTATGTTAGGTTGGGCAATGTTATCCCAACTAACGAGGTGCATTGTGTTCATTGGACGCTCCCTTTTTTCATTAGTCTTTGATTATTTAGTTTCGGTGACATTAAAATGGTCCCAGTGGAACTGGGGGTGTGTAATGTTATCTCTGCCCTACTAGTTTGCATTGTGCCCATGCATTTAATTAATTAAAGTTATTCAGATAGCTTTGTTCAAGAAAATGTATTAGCATTTAGTTTATCCTTTGCAAAGTAATGAAGAGCTTTACGTTAATAAAGTGGGTTTAAATAGCTTCTGTTTTATTTTACTCCGTAGCTAACAGCCCAAATGCAGGAACTCAAGCAGGAGTTAGAGAATTTAAAAGCGCAAACCACAGTTGTTAGCATTGAGGCATCCTTAGCCCAGGTCAGACAGTTGGCCACCGCCCCTACCTTATTCAGGGATCCTTCTGCCATTGAGGCTGAGTACGAAGCAATTCTAAGGCAAACAAGGTCGCTAATGTACAACGCCCAATTTGGTGATATAATTATCAGACTGATGGGATCGAAGGAAGAGAGTCGAATCGCACTACAATCGCGAAGATAACCAAGAACGCCCCGACAAGCCTACCTTCCAGCTTAGGCTTCCAGCCCTACCCTAGACGGGGTCGGGGTGAGTTTGCAAGAGGGAGAGGTGCATGTTTTAGATGTGGTCAACGTGGCCACTTTCAAAGACAGTGCCCTATGCGCTAAACTATGGGCTTTGCATGATTATTCACGATTATTTGATTAAAACAAATAAAGTAAATTTGTCTCCATTTGCTTTGCCTATTCTCTTATTTTCCCGTTGTTTTGTTTTATTTATTTATTTATTTATTCGGGTTTTCTTTTTTTCTTTGTTTGTTTTTTTTTATTTTATTTTTTTTATGCCCCTCGGGGTTGCCTAGGGCCGGCATTCCGTTGGGTTGCGTCTAGCTTTTTCCTTCCATTTTCTCAATTGTTTTCCTTAGAGGCTGTTATAGTTTTGTTTTTGTTTTACTATTCAGACTCCCCCAGCAAAACGTCAGCGATTTGACTTTATTCACATAGTAAATAAAGTGCTACAACAGCCTAGCAGTAATTCTGAGATACGTTCACGATGGTCTGTTGCCAATGGATTCCCTCCCGCAACGCTGGCTCAGAATCTACCAGCGGCTATTCGCTTAAGAACAAAATCCATCCTCAAAATGGCGGCAAATAACAACAAAGATTTCACTTATAAAAGCGAGCTAAATTTAAGGCCATTTGGTCCGGAAAATGAAACTGAGCGAGGAAAACGTTTTTGGAACAAAAATTCCGTGGAAATGAAGTTTTCTATAGAGAAAGATTGGATGAAAATGGTTCGATTTGCCAAGAGTAAACCCAACTATGGAATGAGAAGTTTGGATCCAGTTTTAGAAGAACTGACCGGCATTAAACTCGAACTGGTAGGACCTATTCTCGATAGCTTTTTAAAGGAAATTGGTCTTTCAATTGCTTCAAAGCTTGGAAGGTCACGAATGACAGGTCTTATGACTCCTTGTGTGCTGTTTGTCCCTTTCTCTATCTTCAAGCATTTAATGGTTTTGATATCTGGATATGGAAGAGAGGTCGAAACAAAAGACGGCAAGAAAATAACACTAACTATCACTAGACCTGATACTGCCGAGAATGTTTGGTCTCCAGCACGATTTGAGGGTGAAAATGTACTTTTTAAAAGGCACTTTGAAAAAATACCTTGTGAAAACAGGATCATGCAGATTTGCAAAGGTAAATCAGTGGTTGTTGTCACAAACTCTACTCCAATTAAGATAGATTATTCAACTTCACAGCAAAGACTTACAACGACTTTCTATGTGCAGCGGTATGATCGCGATGGATTTGCCCATGATGCCAACCTACAAAAGCTCATGAACTCTTAAAAATATCATAAAAGGCCTAAAACCTGAGCAAATTGTTTCATTAAGGAACTAGAGTGGCAACATTCAAGCTTAATTTTACTACATAAATACCAATAATTGACAATTACATAGAGTGCATTTCATAGAGTGCTTACACTATGTCCATGAAATAGAATCTAAATAGTTCCTACATATTAGTTTTTATTTAGTGACTATTAGTCACTATCACTCAACTGGAACAGCTTTAGTAACAATAGACCACAAGACACAAGGGAAATCAAATACTCAAAACCATAGAAAGTTAATACTTTATTCATTGTGTATTGTTACTAAAGCTGTTCCAGTTGAGTGATAGTGACTAATAGTCACTAAATAAAAACTATTAGTTAGTAACTATTTAGATTTTATTTCATGGACATAGTGTAAGCAAGCTATGTCTTCGAAATAAAATCTATTTAGTTTCTAAATAAAATAGTTCTTATTTAGTGACTATTTCAGACAAGTAAAGTGTACAAGGTATTGTTTCCTTTGTATTTGCCTTTTCTTAAACTGTTCTGGTCGAGTGATACTGTATAAATAGGCACTAAATAAGTAGTAACTTTTTAGAATATATTTCACAGACATATAAAATGCACTCTTAATTATGAAACATTTTATTTCGCATTTGATTACAGTGATTTCTCTCTTAACAGACACCTCTATAAGAGGGACACTCTCCTCTGGTCTCGAAGGTGTCCGCGTAGAGGGAGTTCACTGTATTAAATAATGCAAAATGAAGAAGACAATTTTGTTAATTGCATGTTTATTGATCACATATTACAAGTTCAAGTGCATTCAAGTTCAAATATTATAACCTTGTAAGTCAATTTATATACTGTAAGGTACAAATATTAAAGTGTGCAATACTTTGTAGAGTGGTTTTCATAAACCCGTGAAATTCTTACTTATTTCTTTTAGTGCTATTATGCAAAGTGTTTTGTTTTCTATTGTTCCATACACACTATTAAAATGTATTAATTGCTTCACAGGTTTTTGAAAACCACTCTACTATTTACAGTTAAATAATGCTCATGAAACAATAACAAACAATAGCATTAACACATTTAGCAGTATTTAGTGGTATTTTTGTAACACATGCACTTTTACTATCATTAAAAGCGTGAAACATAAATAGTACTAAATAGTGATATTTTATGCTAATTCTATTGTTTTCTATTGTTTAATTAGCACTATTTAGTACTAATTAGTACTACTTGTTTCACGGGTATAATGTTTGCACTCTATTTGTACTCTATTAAGTAAACTGTTTTTAAATAGCTTTCATATTTACTTATGATTTATGGAGAAGTAATACATTTATATAATATTGTTATGTATTTTCTAGTTATGTTTTACATCATTCTTACTTCTCCGTTTGTTTAAATAGTTCTGTTTTGATGCTAGCTGCAAAGGGACAGCAAACAATATAGCATCTAATACTTTTTGATGATAGTAAAGCAAAAGCTTACACAAAAATGGTGTCAAATTGCTTGAAAGTATTCAATAAAAACCCATTTGTATTATGTATCAAAATACTCTTTTTTAGTTTTTATATTAGTTTACAAACACTAAAAGTGTGCAATACTCTGTACTATTTACCACTAAATAGTGTTGATTTAACAATAGAGAACAAAATAATTTGCATAATTTAGCAGTATTTAGTGGTATTTATGTTGCACACTTTTAGTCTAATATTTTTCAAAAAGTTATAGAACCTAACTTCAAAGTGTTCCAGTGCATGCAAATGCCAATAACTGTACACAATAAAAACAATATGAATATGTGGTATAAAGGTTTTTGACAAAGGCTTATCAATCATTGAGCCTGAAGCATTGTAAGCAAAGTTTATGATGAAGTAAAGATAGTTGTCTCTGTAATAACAACAATTAGAATTAATACCATGGAACAAGTGATTAAATTTCCCCGAATACCAAGGCCACAGCCCGGGGTGATCATGGTATTACAATAATAAATTCTTTAGTCAGGGAACCCACTCACAAAAGTGATTTTCAGTGAGGCCCTGTCAACTTTTGTTAGTGGTATTGATAATAAGTATTTTTTGGGTAAAATAAAATGGCAAAAAATGAAAACTTAGTACATCAGTCATGCCAGTCACTATACTAATGTAGAGAAAACATAGAAATCATGAAAAGCACTATGTATATATATTTTTTAATGTACATGTACACAGTATGCAAAATCAGGAAAAAACAACAACAATGAATTGAACATGATTAGCATATTTAAGTGATAAGTATGAGGCACAATAATTGTGTTTTCCTCATAAAAATAACATATTCCCAGCCCTCCCTCTCCTGCTAAAGCACCTTGCAGCCGTCTAGCGAGGATTCCTTTGTTTTCTGTGACACTTAAACCTCTATCACGCAATGCTTCCTTCAATGCAGACACAGACATAGCATTTGGAGTGAGGACTTTACTACTTACCCTAGAAACACCACAGAATCTTAAATGAGAAGACAATGACAACTTGTCAGCAAAGCGTTTATTGCAATGTTGGCACAATTCTGGTTTTAAAGCAGCTAATACTGAACCTTTCATTTCTCTGTCAATTGCACTGTTAACAACATCAATGCTGGATAAACAGATGAGGCAAGAATCCTCCTCGATTTCTTTTTCCCTCCCACATCTACAAACATTGGATTGACTACATTGTGGTGGACAACGGCATTGATAATGTGAAATATATGATGATGGTATAGGCTGATGTTCTGCCAAGTAAAATTATCTAACATAGTTGCTACGCATTACCTGCCACCACTTACCAACAGGCAAGCTTACATTTGAACGGTTAGTTAAGCTCAAATCCACTTTGACACCAGCATGCTTTGATTTCTTGGCCTGTGAGGACACAATGCCATAACCAATTCTATATTTTTCAAAAAGCAAACTAGCGTGATATGGAATAGCGTAACCAATTGTCCATGTAGAAACATTGATATTGTCTGGAAAGAATAAACACATAAGGTTAAAGTACATTTGACATGCTTCCTTAAGCTCTGCCATCTGAACAGCAGTAAGCTCATTTCTGTTAAAAAGTCCGCCTCCATTTCTTAGATACTCACCGATCTTACCAAGGGCTAATCGTTTGATTTTAAGGGCATCAGATTCATTATCACACTCTAATGAATCAACTAAACGGAATGAATACCTAGCCAGAGCAATAGCTTGACTTCCAATTATTCTAATAGGCAACTTATTATGTCTAGTGGACTCATTATTATAATGCTCCTTTATTTTAGAACCTAGATACCCTAAACCACATCCTTGCTTATTGGACACGTGTTAGGCATCATGATTGCTAGATGATTCTTGAAGGTTTGTCTAAATTTAATTTCTGATTGCTTCAAAAAATCCTGTTGTCTAGCACGTTCACCAACACATTCATGGCCTACTGGGATGGTATGAACATCAGATTTCAAAGGCTCATGGTTGCTGGTTACACTATCCGAACTTCTGCTTCCCACTGCAGCCCCTAAAACATAAAGAAATTGATTAAACTGATTTCTTCTAACTGCTTCTATATAAACAAGGTCAAGATAATGCTGCCAAGCATTAATTTCGCAATGCATTGGTTCTGGTCTTAGCTTGCTGACATATTTGCCAATTCTTGGTGGACCCAATTGGCGTAACCCGTTTTCAGCCATGAACTCTAACTTTCTGGAATGTCTACTCTTTTCTGAAGTACCTGCTGGAATTGAATTGAGAAATGTATTTAGTTGTTTAATGTTAGACTCTCTTATTTCATCAGAATAAGGTTTCCAAGTACAATGGCTCTCAGGACCAATACTTCCTCCCATAGTGTTTATGTTCCCTTTGCCAACATTAGCATAGGGCGAAGGATAGGTAGCAGCTTGGTTGAGCTCGTTAGCCACCCAGCTCTGCCACGACATATCGGCTCCCGGCTGAAACTCTACAGTACACTGTTTATTACATATATTAAGCACATTACCTTCTATCATTTCCATTTCTTCTGTGTGTTGTTTCCAAAGATGATGCATTATTTGATCCTTTTCACCAACACTTGCACAGTGAAGGAGATATTGATAATCTCTACTTCGTACTTCATCTCCAAAATTCCAACATACCATGCTACCAATAGACATGGTTAGTTGGCTAGACTCGGATGCGCCATCATCAGAAAACTGAAAAATAAAGTGGTTTTCATTCTCATTAAACCAGGTTAGTTTATTAGCGAGATAAGGCACACGTAAATGTAAATCAATTATCATAAATATCAGACCTGTGACTGTTCTAGAAACACCTGGTGTATTCGGAATCTGACTGACATGACCAATATCTAAGCTTTTGACAAACCTATCCACACTTGCATCAGATAAACTGAGCTTTGGGAGCCTCAGATCTACACCTAAACACTTCATATTTCGTGGTAGCCATACTTCTTTATCATTATTGAAAAAAGAGCTTTGTGTCTTACATACAAGTTGATATGATCTTCCAGATAAAAAGTTTTTATATTTAAGAGCTATTGATTGTTTAAGTGCGTCTTCTGACTTTTGGTAGTCACTTATAGCCTTTCCAAATATACCCTGAATAAATGTCCCTCTTTTATAACTACTCATTAGTTTACACATTAACTCATTTTCAGCATAAGTTGATAAAAAATCCCAAGCACCATACAAAGATGCCTCAAAAGACCCATGAATAAACTCGAGAATATTTTTAGTCTCATTTCTTCTACGGTATCTAGTGCTAGATTTATAATCATTTATCATTTCAATAGTGGTGCTGGCCAAACTTCGTCTTCGTCTTGCATTTTCGCCTGGTTCTAAAAGCTTCTGGACTGTGTTGTAGGCTTCAGCTAGTTCCTTGATCTTTTTATCTGTCTGTTCAATTTCTCTGTCTAATTCTTCCTTTTCTTACTTTGACTTTTGCAATGCATTGTCTATAAATAGACATTAACATTACGAAAGGGTCTTATAATGAGATGCAAAAAAAAAAAAGTGATTGGAAATGGTCTTTGAATGTTAAGTCAGAGATCATAAAAGATCAATGATTTGAAACAATATCAGTTTTTTCGTACGTTACAATGTTATTGTAACTGTAAATTCCTTATGCCAAGTATGCTTTTTCCCACATATCAGCTCTTTTCTACCACCGTTTATACTTTGTTTCATGCACATATTTATTTTGTCTTTTAGAATTTGGGCCGATTGTTTTTATAGGTATACGTACACATCTGTTACATTCATACGCACCAATCCACTTGTTCACCATGTTCCGTTTATTGCTATTATATGAATTTTTATATATATTTATATATGAATAACCTACACTCATCCTATTACTATTATCTCCTTCCCTTAGCAATGGATCCAAATACCCATTTATCCACAAACAATAAACACTATTTACAATGTAAATCTTATTAGATACAGATCTCAGTACATACAGTATATGGTTATTTCAATTAGATGTTTTAAAATATTTAAGTCTTGCGCTCATGATTTCAACTTAATTTGGCAGCATTGTATGATAGTGTTTTGAGTTTGTTTCCTGTCTATATCAATTATTTTAGTGTAAAGGAATTCTTACCTGATTCAGTAAGCCTAGACAAAGATTCATCATTCATCTCGAGAATCCCTTGCTCTTTTTGAGACAATTCAGCCTCTTTTTGGGTTAAAACGACTTCTTTGACAGCGAGTTTGTCAAACTGTTGTTGTCAATTTTGTCGCTTCTTGTTCAATTCGTAAACGGGTGATTTTTCCCAAAACGTTTTCATTTGGCCTTTTGTGTTACATTTGCCAACATGTCCTTTTTCTTTACTACACTTTTTACCCTTGCCACACGAATCAGTAACTGTTTCGGGACTAGAAATTATAAAACAAGCATGCAAAGCAGTGAGTAGTTTTCAAATCCAAGATGGCGACTGAACATTATGGCAGCGCGTGCCAAAAACGAGTTTACACAGGGTTTTCTCACCTTGATTCTTCAGCAGAAATTAGCGAAATCGATTCCATATTATGTGTCCATCATATTTCACTTAGGATTTTTCTTTAAATCTGTAAGAACTCCACGAAAAGAAGGCCGAAGTGACAAAAAATACGGTTTTTACTAGTTTTTACTCGAAAACTTGTAGAAAACTTGTTTTTTTACTAGGGAACCCTAAGTGAAAAATTGTCCCTATTGTTCATAGATACCGGAAATGATGTTATATTACCATAATATTCAAATCGAGGCTGAGTCAAAATCATAAATTAAGTCCCGACATAGGGATCATTTTTTACTAATTTTACCAATTCTTAATCAAATTTTTGTGATTTTTTTTAGCCCATCCTGTCATTTAGACATAATTCTTCAGACTCATGAATAATTTCAGGTTTAAAACGCTTTATTTTACTTAAAAATGGGGAGTTGAAATGTCACATCAAACGTAAGCATCTCAGAAGCATATAATGGTTCCATCGATGTCACGTGATTTGAGGGTAGCAACGGGACAAGTCCCATAGCAACAGACCATCGTGGTTGGTGCAATTGGTTAGGCCAACCCGTCGATGATGTCGGTCCAGGCCCCGATGTTTTCAGTGTGTCTGAAGCAAACATTTTAGCAAGCCAGCGAGACGCATTTTTTAGAGACCCGACTCATTTTACTCCAGGAGGTCTCCTCCGCCAGGCTGCTTAATGGAAGTCTATCCCTAAAGCAGATCCCAAGATCCTCTCCTTTGTCATAGACGGTGTAAACGCGTGGAGTTTTATTACACATTTCAAGGGAAGGTTTGGTAACCAGGCGTATGACTCCGCTCAGCCCCCTAGTAAGATATTTAAAATCAATCAGTCTTGTTTAGAATATGAAGAATTTATAACACTATCCTTGAGAGAGTAGCCAATGGTTCTCTTCGTTTCTGGGGCGTGGTTGGGGAAGTGGAACCTCCCCACCTTGTAATGCCAATCACTGTGGAACCTACCAAACCTCGAATGTGCCACGACGAGAGGTTCCTCAATTTATGGATTAAAAACCTCCCTTTTACACTGGACTATTTGTCGGACGTTCCCCGATACGTAGGTCCAAACCATTACCAGACTGTTTGTGATGATAAAAGTGGCTATGACCACGTTTCACTCACGTATGAAAGCCAAACGCTATTTGGTCTCTCGTGGAATGGATGTTACTTTGTTTATTGTGCATTACCCTTTGGTTGGAAGGCAAGTGCCTACATCTACCATTCCATCGGTTTGATAGCGACCAGCCATATTCGCTCCCTCGGAGTGCCATGTAGTCAGTACATTGATGACCGACATATAGGACAACTCGTTACTTCTGCGCCGTGCTCCTGGTCCAACTTTCAGAAAGCCGAAGCTGCATGTTTCATCACTACCACTGTGTTGACATCCCTGGGGTATACATTAGCTCTGTCCAAGTCATCTCTCGAACCAAGTCAAGTAGTTAGGTATCTAGGGTACCTGTGTGATTCGCAAAGATGTGCCTTTGTCCTACCAGAGGATAAAAAAGAAAAGTTCATCGTGCTGAGAGAATCGATTCTGTCCCGACATCAAGGGATTGACATCAAGTCTTTGCAAAGGTTTGCAGGAAAAACCACTTCCTTCTCAATTGCAGTGCCCGCTGCAAGACTTTATACTCGCACTTGTTACAGAGCAATTGGCTCTGGTGTGAAAGCTCCTTCTCGCCCTATTCCAATTGTGGGAGAACTCCGAAAGGAAATCATGTTTTGGCGTTTTCTGGATGCTTGGAAAGGCCACCTACCTTGGTTTGATGAGCGCCACTTAGTGGTTACTATATCTTCTGATGCCTCTAATTCTGGTTGGGGAGCGACGATAATGCGGGAGCCAGGCAAACGTCAGTACCTACGCGATTACTGGAGCAACGAAGACCGCGAGAAGCCTATCATTATCAGAGAAGCGCTGGCACTCCGCAACACTCTCTCAGCCACGGGCGCTTTGCTTCAGGATTGCAGAGTGGATTGCTACGTGGATAGTCTCCCTCTCGCACAGGCCTGGAAGAACGAGGGCAGTAAGAGCAAAGAATCAATCCATCTATGAGACGGCCCTCCAATTCAACATTGCTTTAACCCTCGCCTATGTGCCATCTCTGTCCAATCCGGCAGACGCGCCGTCACGAGTCCTTTCACCTAATGATTGTATGTTGGCTCCAGCTCCATGGAACAAGATAGAAGCTTCGTGGGGCCCACATACCCTAGATCTTATGGCCCTTGATTCGAATGCTCAGCGAGGGAATGACGGGCGCCCTCTTCCCCATTATACTCCTTGGCCCACAGAAAATTCTTCAGGGATAAACGTCTTTACTCAAAGCATCTCACCGGAGCACAATGTGTACGTGTTTCCACCCATAGTGTTGGTAGGCCTCCTGCTACGTTTCCTCGCTCCTTCAGCATGTAAGGTGACAATCATCATTCCCGATGTCCAACCTGGCCGCTTCTGGTGGCCGATCGTGGCAAAGCGTGCCCGCGATTGTTTTTGTATTGGTCGAGTGGGCGACGCTAATGTACTTCTCTTTCCGACGGCCAATAACTGCTTCGTTTCAAAGCCACTGCCTTGGGATTTGTGGGCATTTAGACTAGGGGACGTTTAGATTGGAGACATTTTCAGTATCTATTTGGTAGATTTCATACGATTAGAAGGTATAGAATTTAGGGCTTGTAAATTAAAATAAATCACTTCTAAACAAACTTTGTTTCACTCGCTAAAATACCTTTGTCCCCTTTACAGGGCGTCACTCGCATTTGGCGACCTGCGGTAGAGTGTTCACACTGTGGCTATCCTTATGATGGCTGTTTTAGTTTTTGTCAACAATGTGGTACCAAGCGAACAGTTTCCCGACCCGACATTTTACCCAAAAAGCTTGATATTGATATCCAGGCAATTGACTCAAGAATCAAGGTCCTACAAAGTGTTAGGTTAGCTCGTGCTTACGAAAAACAAAAAAGCCAACTAGAAATCGAACTTCGACGGTTCCTCAGTTCCATCCCTCATCCCAAGACGGTAATGTCGGCAGCACCGCAGGACATACTTCGTTTTTTGGTATGGAAAGATACCAAGGGAAGGACACAGGTGCATGTTGACCGATGTCCCTTCCTTGGCCAATCGGGTAGACATTCTTGCAGCTGCCCTACTCGGCTATCCGCCGGTTTTGTTGACTCAATCATTGGTAAACTGCGTTCCATTTTCAACGTTGCAGGACGCAATGGCAATTGGGATGACTACACCTGCCGAGGCAATCCCGCGGCACATCACTCCGTAAAGGCGTACCTCAAATCCATCCAGTTAGAACTGGCTAAAGCAAGAACCCCGTCAAAACAAGCTTCTCCTGTATTTCTGGGAAAGTTTCTCAAACTCGTTTGTCACTAAAGAACGTCACTCCAGAAGTCTAACGTGTCACCTTCAGATCGGTATATCCTAGCACGCGACTTGGCATTCTTCACCCTAAGTTTTTCTTCTGGGGGCAGAGCATCAGATTTGGGGAGAATTAAAACCATTGACATCTTGCAAAACCCTGGCTGTCAGAATTTACTCATCCACCAGCGCATCGGCAAAACTCTTCGTGGGAAAAGAACCAGAACCATCCCTATCCGTCCTTGCGAGAACCCAACAATTTGTCCCGTCAAACATTTGCAATTCTACGTGAACTTTTGCATTGCTGCAGGTATTAAGCTATGTGAGGGTTAACTTTTTCGCCCAACTTCACCCAAAGGTTTGATCATCGACTCCCCTTTCCTCTCCGCCACAGTCCAATGCAGACTTGTTACTTACCTTAAAAAACTAGGAATTTATGAGGAGAGTCTTCTCACAGCTTCAGGAGTGGAACTGCTATAATGCTACGACTCCTTGGCGTGTTAAAAGAGGAAGTAGCCACGCACATTGGGTGGCAATCAACCCAAATGGTAGATCTCTACACCCAAACGGACAAGGTTTTGGCTACATCTAGCACCTCCCCTACACCTGCCTTCAACCCATTAAACCTGGATGATCAGTCTCTTATAGAGAGAATTAGCTCTGAGTTTCGGGAAAAGGATTTGCTCATTGGTTTCGAAACGGCCTTTGTTCCCAATAAGTAGAAAAGATGCCCTTAATTAGGGTAGTTAAGTTTTGGGAAATTTAGGTTTTCCGGAAGTAATAATATTAAAGATGTTGGATAAAACTGAAAGCGTTTGGGAATGTTGTTCCGGGACTCGCTTTTACCCATAACTCTTTCTGTAGGTCTTTGTGAAGTGGGGTTGCACTTTAAATAGATTACTATTTAACGTGCAACCATGCGTAACAAAGAGTATATAATAGGCGCGTTCAATATACCCAGGACAGTTTGGCGTCGGGAGGAAGAAAGGGTGGAATCAGGAAACGCCGCCTATCCATACTATAGGTCTCGTTAAGAGACGTGCACTCGGGCGGCTTTTCCCTACCCTCCCTCCCATAGTTCGTGTAGCGCTCCTCACTTCCTTTCCTACAGACTCGCTTTTACCCATAACTCTTTCTGTAGGTCTTTGTGAAGTGGGGTTGCACTTTAAATAGATTACTATTTCCTTATACATTTCTGTGCTGGAAGAATATACAGTACGTTTGTCGCAATAAAAAGTCGACGAACGACCTTATTTGCCATTAGTCTCCTCTAGCTCAGTGGCAGAGCTTTCGACTAGAATACGGAGGGTCGTGGGGTCCATTCCCAGGTAGGGCTAAATTTTAATATTTTTTTCTGCTTATTTTAAAGTATGGTGAGTCATAAACATATTTCATTCCATCATCATACGCATACCATGTTTATCGTATCTTTCCTTAGACATTTCTGTGATGGTAGAATATACAGTACGTTTGTCACAAAGCAGTGTCGACGAACGACCTTATTCGCCATTAGAGTCCCCACTAGCTCAGTGGCGGACCGTCCGACTAGGATACGGAGGGTCCTGGGGTCGATTCCCATATGGACCTCAGAATAATTATTTTTTCTAATAATTTCACAGTTTGGCACGATCATATACACAATTCATTCCATCATCATAACCATATTATGTTTATCGTTTATTTCCTTAGACATTTCTGTTATGGTAGAATATACAGAACGTTTGTCAAAATAAAGTGTGAACGAACGACCTTACTCGTCATTAGAGTCTCCTCTAGCTTAGTGGCAGAGCGTCCGACTAGGATATGGAAGGTCCTTGGTTTGACTCCCAGCTGGGGCTAAAATTTTGTTTGTTTGTTTATTTTAGAATATGGTATGATCATATACATCTTTCATTCCATTATTATACTCATACCATGTTTATCTTCTATTTCCTTATACATTTCTGTGCTGGAAGAATATACAGTACGTTTGTAACAATACAGTGTCGATGAACGACCTTACTCGCCATAAGAGTCTCCTCTAGCTCAGTGGCAGATTCTCCGAAGAAGATACCGATTCCCATCTGGGTCTCAAAATTTTTTTTTTTCTTGTTATTTCATAGTTTGGTAAGATCATATACACATTTCATTGAAGCATCATTTGCATACCATGTTTATCGTATATTTCCTTAGACATTTCTATTATGGTAGAATATACAGTACGTTTGTCAAAATAAAGTGTGGACTAACGACCTTATTTGCCATTACAGTATCCTCTAGCTCAGTACGAGAGCGTTCGACTAGAATACGGAGGGTCCTTAGGTCGATTCCCATCTGGGACTCAGAAATTTTTTTTCTGATAATTTCACAGTTTGGTACGATGATATACACATTTCATTCCATCATCATACGCATACCAAGTTTATCTTATCTTTCCTTAGACATTTGTGTGACTGTAGCTTATAAAGTACGTTTGTCACAATATAGTGTGGATTAACGACATTATTCGTCATCAAAGTCTCCTCTAGCTTAGTGGAAGAGCGCCCGAGTAGGATACGCAGAGTCCTTGGTTCGATTACCAGCTGGGGTAAAAATTAATCATTTTTTTCTGTTTATTTTATAGTATGGTACGATTATATCCATATTTCAATCCATCATCATACTCATACCATGTTTATTGTATATTTCCTTAGACTTTTAATAAACTGTAGCATTAGAGTACTTTTGTCACAATATAGTGTGGACTGACGACCTCATATGCCATTAGAGTCTCCTCTAGCTCAGTGGCAGAGCGTTCACCTAGAATACGGAAGGTCGTGGGGTCGATTCCTATGTGGGCCTCAGAATTTTTTTTTCTGATACTTTCACAGTTTGGTACGATGATAAACACATTTCATTCCATCATCATACACATACCTTGTTAATCGTATCTTTCCTTAGACATTTCTGTGATGGTAGAATATACAGTACGTTTGTCACAATACAGTGTGGATTAACGACATTATTCGTCATCAAAGTCTCCTCTAGCTTAGTGGAAGAGCGCCCGACAAGGATACGGAGAATCCTTGGTTCGATTACCAGCTGGGGTTAAAATTAATCATTTTTTTCTGTTTATTTTATAGTATGGTACGATTATATCCATATTTAAATCCATCATCATACTCATACCATGTTTATTGTATATTTCCTTAGACATTTCATAAACTGTAGCATTAGCAACTGTACCTTGTTAATCGTATCTTTCCTTAGACATTTCTGTGATGGTAGAATATACAGTACGTTTGTCACAATACAGTGTCGACAAACGACCTTACTCGCCATTAGAGTCCCCTCTAGCTCAGTGGCGGACCGTCCGACTAGGATATGGACGGTCCTTGGTTCGATTCCCATGTGGGGCTAAAATTTTGTTTGTTTGTTTATTTTAGAGTATGGTATGATCATATACATCTTTCATTCCATTATTATACTCATACCATGTTTATCTTCTATTTCCTTATACATTTCTGTTATGGTAGAATATACAGGACGTTTGTCAAAGTAAAGTGTGGACGAACTACCTTACTTGTCATTTGAGTCTCCTCTAGCTTAGTGGCAGAGCGTCCGACTAGGATATGGAAGGTCCTTTGTTCGATTCCCAGCTGTGGCTAAAATTTATTTATTTTTTGTTTATTTCACAGTTTGGTACGATGATATACACATTTCATTCCATCATCCTAGGCACACCATGTTTATCGTATATTTCCTTATACATTTCTGTGCTGGAAGAATATACAGTATGTTTGTCACAATAGAGTGTCGACGAAAGACCTTACTCGCCATTACATTCTCCCCTAGCTCAGTGGCAGATTGTCCGACTGGGATACCGATGGTCCTGGGGTCTATTCCCATCTGGGCTTCAGAATTTTTTTTTTTTTCTGATTACTTCAAAGTTTGGTGCGATCATATACACATTTCATTCCATCATCATACGCATACCATGTTTATCGTATCTTTCCTTAGACATTTCTGTGATGGTAGAATATACAGTACGTTTGTCACAAAGCAGTGTCGACGAACGACCTTACTCGCCATTAGAGTCCCCACTAGGTCAGTGGCGGACCGTCCGACTAGGATACGGAGGGTCCTGGGTTCGATTACCATATGGACCTCAGAATTATTATTTTCTCTAATAATTTTACAGTTTGGCAAGATCATATACACAATTCATTCCATCATCATAAACGTACCATGTTTATCGTTTACTTCCTTAGACATTTCTGTTATGGTAGAATATACAGGACGTTTGTCAAAATAAAGTGTTGACGAACGACCTTACTCGTCATTAGAGTCTCCTCTAGCTTAGTGGCAGAGCGTCCTATCTGGGCCTCAAAATGTTTTTTTTCTGATACTTTCAAAGCTTGGTACGATGATATACACATTTCATTCCATCATCATACACATACCCCTTTTATCGTATCTTTCCTTAGACATTTCTGTTATGGTAGAATATACAGTACGTTTGTCACAATACAGTGCCGACGAACGACCTTATTTGCCATTAGAGTCTCCTCTAGCTCAGTGGCAGATTGCCCGACTAGGTTACCGAGGGTTCTGGGGTCGATTCCCATCGGGGCCTCAGAATTATTTTTTTTCTGACACATTTCATTCCATCATCATACACATACCCCTTTTTTTATCGTATCTTTCCTTAGACATTTCTTTTATGCTAGAATATACAGTACGTTTGTCACAATACAGTGTCGACAAACGACCTTACTCGCCATTAGAGTCCCCTCTAGCTCAGTGGCGGACCGTCCGACTAGGATATGGACGGTCCTTGGTTCGATTCCCATGTGGGGCTAAAATTTTGTTTGTTTGTTTATTTTAGAGTATGTTATGATCATATACATCTTTCATTCCATTATTATACTCATACCATGTTTATCGGATATTTCCTTACACATTTCTGTTATGGTAGAATATACAGTACGTTTGTCACAATACAGTGTTGACGAACGACCTTATTTGCCATTAGAGTCACCCCTAGCTCAGTGGCAGATTGTCCGACTGGGATACCGATGGTCCTGGGTTCTATTCCCATCTGGGCTTCAGAATTATTATTTTTTTCTGATTACTTCAAAGTTTGGTGCGATCATATACACATTTCATTCCATCATCATACGCATACTATGTTTATCGTATCTTTCCTTAGACATTTCTGTGATGGTAGAATATACACAACGTTTGTCACAAAGCAGTGTCGACGAACGACCTTACTCGCCATTAGAGTCCCCACTAGGTCAGTGGCGGACCGTCCGACTAGGATACGGAGGGTCCTGGGTTCGGTTCCCATATGGACCTCAGAATTATTATTTTCTCTAATAATTTTACAGTTTGGCAAGATCATATACACATTTCATTCCATCATCATAGGCGTACCATGTTTATCGTTTACTTCCTTAGACATTTCTGTTATGGTAGAATATACAGGACGTTTGTCAAAATAAAGTGTTGACGAACGACCTTACTCGTCATTAGCGTCTCCTCTAGCTTAGTGGCAGAGCGTCCTATCTGGGCCTCAGAATTTTTTTTTTCTGATACTTTCAAAGCTTGGTACGATGATATACACATTTCATTCCATCATCATACACATACCCCTTTTATCGTATCTTTCCTTAGACATTTCTGTTATGGTAGAATATACAGTACGTTTGTCACATTACAGTGTCGACAAACGACCTTAGTCGCGATTAGAGTCTCCTCTAGCTCAGTGGCGGACCGTCCGACTAGGATACGGAGGTTCCTGGGGTCGATTCCGATATGGACCTCAGAATTCTTATATTTTTCTAATAATTTCACAGTTTGTTAAGATCATATACACATTTCATTCCATCATCATACGCATACCATGTTTATCGTATATTTCCTTACAAATTTCTGTTATGGTAGAATGTACCGTACGGTTGTCACACTACAGTGTTGGCGAACGACCTTATTTGCCATGAGAGTCTCCTATAGCTCAGTGGGAGATTGTCCGACTAGGATACCGAAGATCCTGGGGTCGATTCCCATCTAGGCCTCAGAATTTTTTTTTTTTCTGATTATTTCATAGTTTGATAAGATCATATACAAATTTCATTCCATCATCATACGCATACCATGTTTATCGGAAATTTCCTTACACATTTCTGTTATGGTAGAATATACAGTACGTTTGTCACAATACAGTGTTGACGAACGACCTAATTTGCCATTAGAGTCTCCCCTAGCTCAGTGGCAGATTGTCCGACTGGGATACCGATGGTCCTGGGGTCTATTCCCATCTGGGCTTCAGAATTATTATTTTTTTCTGATTACTTCAAAGTTTGGTGCGATCATATACACATTTCATTCCATCATCATACGCATACCATGTTTATCGTATCTTTCCTTAGACATTTCTGTGATGGTAGAATATACAGTACGTTTGTCACAATACAGTGCCGACGAACGACCTTATTTGCCATTAGAGTCTCCTCTAGCTCAGTGGCAGATGGCCGACTAGGTTACCCAGGGTTCTGGGGTCGATTCCCATCTGGGCCTCAGAATTATTATTTTCTCTAATAATTTTACAGTTTGGCAAGATCATATACACATTTCATTCCATCATCATAGGCGTACCATGTTTATCGTTTACTTCCTTAGACATTTCTGTTATGGTAGAATATACAGGACGTTTGTCAAAATAAAGTGTTGACGAACGACCTTACTCGTCATTAGCGTCTCCTCTAGCTTAGTGGCAGAGCGTCCTATCTGGGCCTCAGAATTTTTTTTTTCTGATACTTTCAAAGCTTGGTACGGTGATATACACATTTCATTCCATCATCATACACATACCCCTTTTATCGTATCTTTCCTTAGACATTTCTGTTATGGTAGAATATACAGTACGTTTGTCACATTACAGTGTCGACAAACGACCTTAGTCGCGATTAGAGTCTCCTCTAGCTCAGTGGCGGACCGTCCGACTAGGATACGGAGGTTCCTGGGGTCGATTCCGATATGGACCTCAGAATTCTTATATTTTTCTAATAATTTCACAGTTTGTTAAGATCATATACACATTTCATTCCATCATCATACGCATACCATGTTTATCGTATATTTCCTTACAAATTTCTGTTATGGTAGAATGTACCGTACGGTTGTCACACTACAGTGTTGGCGAACGACCTTATTTGCCATGAGAGTCTCCTATAGCTCAGTGGGAGATTGTCCGACTAGGATACCGAAGATCCTGGGGTCGATTCCCATCTAGGCCTCAGAATTTTTTTTTTTTCTGATTATTTCATAGTTTGATAAGATCATATACAAATTTCATTCCATCATCATACGCATACCATGTTTATCGGAAATTTCCTTACACATTTCTGTTATGGTAGAATATACAGTACGTTTGTCACAATACAGTGTTGACGAACGACCTAATTTGCCATTAGAGTCTCCCCTAGCTCAGTGGCAGATTGTCCGACTGGGATACCGATGGTCCTGGGGTCTATTCCCATCTGGGCTTCAGAATAATTATTTTTTTCTGATTACTTCAAAGTTTGGTGCGATCATATACACATTTCATTCCATCATCATACGCATACCATGTTTATCGTATCTTTCCTTAGACATTTCTGTGATGGTAGAATATACAGTACGTTTGTCACAAAGCAGTGTCGACGAACGACTTTACTCGCCATTAGAGTCCCCACTAGGTCAGTGGCGGACCGTCCGACTAGGATACGGAGGCTCCTGTGTTCGGTTCCCATATGGACCTCAGAATTATTATTTTCTCTAATAATTTTACAGTTTGGCAAGATCATATACACAATTCATTCCATCATCATAGGCGTACCATGTTTATCGTTTATTTCCTGAGACATTTCTGTTATGGTAGAATATACAGGACGTTTGTCAAAATAAAGTGTTGACGAACGACCTTACTCGTCATTAGAGTCTCCTCTAGCTTAGTGGCAGAGCGTCCTATCTGGGCCTCAGAATGTTTTTTTTCTGATACTTTCAAAGCTTGGTACGATGATATACACATTTCATTCCATCATCATACACATACCCCTTTTATCGTATCTTTCCTTAGACATTTCTGTTATGGTACAATATACAGTACGTTTGTCACAATACAGTGCCGACGAACGACCTTATTTGCCATTAGAGTCTCCTCTAGCTCAGTGGCAGATTGCCCGACTAGGTTACCGAGGGTTCTGGGGTCGATTCCCATCGGGGCCTCAGAATTATTTTTTTTCTGACACATTTCATTCCATCATCATACACATACCCCTTTTTTTATCGTATCTTTCCTTAGACATTTCTTTTATGCTAGAATATACAGTACGTTTGTCACAATACAGTGTCGACAAACGACCTTACTCGCCATTAGAGTCTCCTCTAGCTCAGTGGCGGACCGTCCGACTAGGATATGGACTGTCCTTGGTTCGATTCCCATGTGGGGCTAAAATTTTGTTTGTTTGTTTATTTTAGAGTATGTTATGATCATATTCATCTTTTATTCCATTATTATACTCATACCATGTTTATCGGATATTTCCTTACACATTTCTGTTATGGTAGAATATACAGTACGTTTGTCACAATACAGTGTCGACGAACGACCTTACTCGCCATTAGAGTCACCCCTAGCTCAGTGGCAGATTGTCCGACTGGGATACCGATGGTCCTGGGTTCTATTCCCATCTGGGCTTCAGAATTATTATTTTCTCTAATAATTTTACAGTTTGGCAAGATCATATACACATTTCATTCCATCATCATAGGCGTACCATGTTTATCGTTTACTTCCTTAGACATTTCTGTTATGGTAGAATATACAGGACGTTTGTCAAAATAAAGTGTTGGCGAACGACCTTATTTGCCATGAGAGTCTCCTATAGCTCAGTGGGAGATTGTCCGACTAGGATACGGAGGTTCCTGGGGTCGATTCCGATATGGACCTCAGAATTCTTATATTTTTCTAATAATTTCACAGTTTGTTAAGATCATATACACATTTCATTCCATCATCATACGCATACCATGTTTATCGTATATTTCCTTACAAATTTCTGTTATGGTAGAATGTACCGTACGGTTGTCACACTACAGTGTTGGCGAACGACCTTATTTGCCATGAGAGTCTCCTATAGCTCAGTGGGAGATTGTCCGACTAGGATACCGAAGATCCTGGGGTCGATTCCCATCTAGGCCTCAGAATTTTTTTTTTTTCTGATTATTTCATAGTTTGATAAGATCATATACAAATTTCATTCCATCATCATACGCATACCATGTTTATCGGAAATTTCCTTACACATTTCTGTTATGGTAGAATATACAGTACGTTTGTCACAATACAGTGTTGACGAACGACCTAATTTGCCATTAGAGTCTCCCCTAGCTCAGTGGCAGATTGTCCGACTGGGATACCGATGGTCCTGGGGTCTATTCCCATCTGGGCTTCAGAATTATTATTTTTTTCTGATTACTTCAAAGTTTGGTGCGATCATATACACATTTCATTCCATCATCATACGCATACCATGTTTATCGTATCTTTCCTTAGACATTTCTGTGATGGTAGAATATACAGTACGTTTGTCACAAAGCAGTGTCGACGAACGACTTTACTCGCCATTAGAGTCCCCACTAGGTCAGTGGCGGACCGTCCGACTAGGATACGGAGGCTCCTGTGTTCGGTTCCCATATGGACCTCAGAATTATTATTTTCTCTAATAATTTTACAGTTTGGCAAGATCATATACACAATAGATTCCATCATCATAGGCGTACCATGTTTATCGTTTATTTCCTTAGAAATTTCTGTTATGGTAGAATATACAGTACGTTTGTCACAATACAGTGCCGACGAACGACCTTATTTGCCATTAGAGTCTCCTCTAGCTCAGTGGCAGATGGCCGACTAGGTTACCCAGGGTTCTGGGGTCGATTCCCATCTGGGCCTCAGAATTATTATTTTCTCTAATAATTTTACAGTTTGGCAAGATCATATACACATTTCATTCCATCATCATAGGCGTACCATGTTTATCGTTTACTTCCTTAGACATTTCTGTTATGGTAGAATATACAGGACGTTTGTCAAAATAAAGTGTTGACGAACGACCTTACTCGTCATTAGCGTCTCCTCTAGCTTAGTGGCAGAGCGTCCTATCTGGGCCTCAGAATGTTTTTTTTCTGATACTTTCAAAGCTTGGTACGATGATATACACATTTCATTCCATCATCATACACATACCCCTTTTATCGTATCTTTCCTTAGACATTTCTGTTATGGTACAATATACAGTACGTTTGTCACAATACAGTGCCGACGAACGACCTTATTTGCCATTAGAGTCTCCTCTAGCTCAGTGGCAGATTGCCCGACTAGGTTACCGAGGGTTCTGGGGTCGATTCCCATCGGGGCCTCAGAATTATTTTTTTTCTGACACATTTCATTCCATCATCATACACATACCCCTTTTTTTATCGTATCTTTCCTTAGACATTTCTTTTATGCTAGAATATACAGTACGTTTGTCACAATACAGTGTCGACAAACGACCTTACTCGCCATTAGAGTCCCCTCTAGCTCAGTGGCGGACCGTCCGACTAGGATATGGACTGTCCTTGGTTCGATTCCCATGTGGGGCTAAAATTTTGTTTGTTTGTTTATTTTAGAGTATGTTATGATCATATTCATCTTTTATTCCATTATTATACTCATACCATGTTTATCGGATATTTCCTTACACATTTCTGTTATGGTAGAATATACAGTACGTTTGTCACAATACAGTGTTGACGAACGACCTTATTTGCCATTAGAGTCACCCCTAGCTCAGTGGCAGATTGTCCGACTGGGATACCGATGGTCCTGGGTTCTATTCCCATCTGGGCTTCAGAATTATTATTTTTTTCTGATTACTTCAAAGTTTGGTGCGATCATATACACATTTCATTCCATCATCATACGCATACTATGTTTATCGTATCTTTCCTTAGACATTTCTGTGATGGTAGAATATACACAACGTTTGTCACAAAGCAGTGTCGACGAACGACCTTACTCGCCATTAGAGTCCCCACTAGGTCAGTGGCGGACCGTCCGACTAGGATACGGAGGGTCCTGGGATCGGTTCCCATATGGACCTCAGAATTATTATTTTCTCTAATAATTTTACAGTTTGGCAAGATCATATACACATTTCATTCCATCATCATAGGCGTACCATGTTTATCGTTTACTTCCTTAGACATTTCTGTTATGGTAGAATATACAGGACGTTTGTCAAAATAAAGTGTTGACGAACGACCTTACTCGTCATTAGCGTCTCCTCTAGCTTAGTGGCAGAGCGTCCTATCTGGGCCTCAGAATTTTTTTTTTCTGATACTTTCAAAGCTTGGTACGATGATATACACATTTCATTCCATCATCATACACATACCCCTTTTATCGTATCTTTCCTTAGACATTTCTGTTATGGTAGAATATACAGTACGTTTGTCACAATACAGTGTCGACAAACGACCTTAGTCGCGATTAGAGTCTCCTCTAGCTCAGTGGCGGACCGTCCGACTAGGATACGGAGGTTCCTGGGGTCGATTCCGATATGGACCTCAGAATTCTTATATTTTTCTAATAATTTCACAGTTTGTTAAGATCATATACACATTTCATTCCATCATCATACGCATACCATGTTTATCGTATATTTCCTTACAAATTTCTGTTATGGTAGAATGTACCGTACGGTTGTCACACTACAGTGTTGGCGAACGACCTTATTTGCCATGAGAGTCTCCTATAGCTCAGTGGGAGATTGTCCGACTAGGATACCGAAGATCCTGGGGTCGATTCCCATCTAGGCCTCAGAATTTTTTTTTTTTCTGATTATTTCAGTATTTTCAAAAACAAACAAACAAATTTCATTCCATCATCATACGCATACCATGTTTATCGGAAATTTCCTTACACATTTCTGTTATGGTAGAATATACAGTACGTTTGTCACAATACAGTGTTGACGAACGACCTAATTTGCCATTAGAGTCTCCCCTAGCTCAGTGGCAGATTGTCCGACTGGGATACCGATGGTCCTGGGGTCTATTCCCATCTGGGCTTCAGAATAATTATTTTTTTCTGATTACTTCAAAGTTTGGTGCGATCATATACACATTTCATTCCATCATCATACGCATACCATGTTTATCGTATCTTTCCTTAGACATTTCTGTGATGGTAGAATATACAGTACGTTTGTCACAAAGCAGTGTCGACGAACGACTTTACTCGCCATTAGAGTCCCCACTAGGTCAGTGGCGGACCGTCCGACTAGGATACGGAGGCTCCTGTGTTCGGTTCCCATATGGACCTCAGAATTATTATTTTCTCTAATAATTTTACAGTTTGGCAAGATCATATACACAATTCATTCCATCATCATAGGCGTACCATGTTTATCGTTTATTTCCTGAGACATTTCTGTTATGGTAGAATATACAGGACGTTTGTCAAAATAAAGTGTTGACGAACGACCTTACTCGTCATTAGAGTCTCCTCTAGCTTAGTGGCAGAGCGTCCTATCTGGGCCTCAGAATGTTTTTTTTCTGATACTTTCAAAGCTTGGTACGATGATATACACATTTCATTCCATCATCATACACATACCCCTTTTATCGTATCTTTCCTTAGACATTTCTGTTATGGTAGAATATACAGTACGTTTGTCACAATACAGTGCCGACGAACGACCTTATTTGCCATTAGAGTCTCCTCTAGCTCAGTGGCAGATTGCCCGACTAGGTTACCGAGGGTTCTGGGGTCGATTCCCATCGGGGCCTCAGAATTATTTTTTTTCTGACACATTTCATTTCATCATCATACACATACCCCTTTTTTTATTGTATCTTTCCTTAGACATTTCTTTTATGCTAGAATATACAGTACGTTTGTCACAATAAAGTGTCGACAAACGACCTTACTCGCCATTAGAGTCCCCTCTAGCTCAGTGGCGGACCGTCCGACTAGGATATGGACGGTCCTTGGTTCGATTCCCATGTGGGGCTAAAATTTTGTTTGTTTGTTTATTTTAGAGTATGTTATGATCATATACATCTTTTATTCCATTATTATACTCATACCATGTTTATCGGATATTTCCTTACACATTTCTGTTATGGTAGAATATACAGTACGTTTGTCACAATACAGTGTTGACGAACGACCTTATTTGCCATTAGAGTCACCCCTAGCTCAGTGGCAGATTGTCCGACTGGGATACCGATGGTCCTGGGTTCTATTCCCATCTGGGCTTCAGAATTATTATTTTTTTCTGATTACTTCAAAGTTTGGTGCGATCATATACACATTTCATTCCATCATCATACGCATACTATGTTTATCGTATCTTTCCTTAGACATTTCTGTGATGGTAGAATATACACAACGTTTGTCACAAAGCAGTGTCGACGAACGACCTTACTCGCCATTAGAGTCCCCACTAGGTCAGTGGCGGACCGTCCGACTAGGATACGGAGGGTCCTGGGATCGGTTCCCATATGGACCTCAGAATTATTATTTTCTCTAATAATTTTACAGTTTGGCAAGATCATATACACATTTCATTCCATCATCATAGGCGTACCATGTTTATCGTTTATTTCCTTAGAAATTTCTGTTATGGTAGAATATACAGTACGTTTGTCACAATACAGTGCCGACGAACGACCTTATTTGCCATTAGAGTCTCCTCTAGCTCAGTGGCAGATGGCCGACTAGGTTACCCAGGGTTCTGGGGTCGATTCCCATCTGGGCCTCAGAATTATTATTTTCTCTAATAATTTTACAGTTTGGCAAGATCATATACACATTTCATTCCATCATCATAGGCGTACCATGTTTATCGTTTACTTCCTTAGACATTTCTGTTATGGTAGAATATACAGGACGTTTGTCAAAATAAAGTGTTGACGAACGACCTTACTCGTCATTAGCGTCTCCTCTAGCTTAGTGGCAGAGCGTCCTATCTGGGCCTCAGAATTTTTTTTTTCTGATACTTTCAAAGCTTGGTACGATGATATACACATTTCATTCCATCATCATACACATACCCCTTTTATCGTATCTTTCCTTAGACATTTCTGTTATGGTAGAATATACAGTACGTTTGTCACGAAGCAGTGTCGACGAACGACCTTAGTCGCGATTAGAGTCTCCTCTAGCTCAGTGGCGGACCGTCCGACTAGGATACGGAGGTTCCTGGGGTCGATTCCGATATGGACCTCAGAATTCTTATATTTTTCTAATAATTTCACAGTTTGTTAAGATCACATACACATTTCATTCCATCATCATACGCATACCATGTTTATCGTATATTTCCTTACAAATTTCTGTTATGGTAGAATGTACCGTACGGTTGTCACACTACAGTGTTGGCGAACGACCTTATTTGCCATGAGAGTCTCCTATAGCTCAGTGGGAGATTGTCCGACTAGGATACCGAGGATCCTGGGGTCGATTCCCATCTAGGCCTCAGAATTTTTTTTTTTCTGATTATTTCATAGTTTGATAAGATCATATACAAATTTCATTCCATCATCATACGCATACCATGTTTATCGGAAATTTCCTTACACATTTCTGTTATGGTAGAATATACAGTACGTTTGTCACAATAAAGTGTTGACGAACGACCTTATTTGCCATTAGAGTCTCCCCTAGCTCAGTGGCAGATTGTCCGACTGGGATACCGATGGTCCTGGGGTCTATTCCCATCTGGGCTTCAGAATTATTATTTTTTTCTGATTACTTCAAAGTTTGGTGCGATCATATACACATTTCATTCCATCATCATACGCATACCATGTTTATCGTATCTTTCCTTAGACATTTCTGTGATGGTAGAATATACAGTACGTTTGTCACAAAGCAGTGTCGACGAACGACTTTACTCGCCATTAGAGTCCCCACTAGGTCAGTGGCGGACCGTCCGACTAGGATACGGAGGTTCCTGGGGTCGATTCCGATATGGACCTCAGAATTCTTATATTTTTCTAATAATTTCACAGTTTGTTAAGATCATATACACATTTCATTCCATCATCATACGCATACCATGTTTATCGTATATTTCCTTACAAATTTCTGTTATGGTAGAATGTACCGTACGGTTGTCACACTACAGTGTTGGCGAACGACCTTATTTGCCATGAGAGTCTCCTATAGCTCAGTGGGAGATTGTCCGACTAGGATACCGAGGATCCTGGGGTCGATTCCCATCTAGACCTCAGAATTTTTTTTTTTTCTGATTATTTCATAGTTTGATAAGATCATATACAAATTTCATTCCATCATCATACGCATACCATGTTTATCGGAAATTTCCTTACACATTTCTGTTATGGTAGAATATACAGTACGTTTGTCACAATACAGTGTTGACGAACGACCTTATTTGCCATTAGAGTCTCCCCTAGCTCAGTGGCAGATTGTCCGACTGGGATACCGATGGTCCTGGGGTCTATTCCCATCTGGGCTTCAGAATTATTATTTTTTTCTGATTACTTCAAAGTTTGGTGCGATCATATACACATTTCATTCCATCATCATACGCATACCATGTTTATCGTATCTTTCCTTAGACATTTCTGTGATGGTAGAATATACAGTACGTTTGTCACAAAGCAGTGTCGACGAACGACTTTACTCGCCATTAGAGTCCCCACTAGGTCAGTGGCGGACCGTCCGACTAGGATACGGAGGCTCCTGTGTTCGGTTCCCATATGGACCTCAGAATTATTATTTTCTCTAATAATTTTACAGTTTGGCAAGATCATATACACAATTCATTCCATCATCATAGGCGTACCATGTTGATCGTTTATTTCCTTAGAAATTTCTGTTATGGTAGAATATACAGTACGTTTGTCACAATACAGTGCCGACGAACGACCTTATTTGCCATTAGAGTCTCCTCTAGCTCAGTGGCAGATTGGCCGACTAGGTTACCGAAGGTTCTGGGATCGATTCCCATCTGGGCCTCAGAATTATTATTTTCTCTAATAATTTTACAGTTTGGCAAGATCATATACACATTTCATTCCATCATCATAGGCGTACCATGTTTATCGTTTACTTCCTTAGACATTTCTGTTATGGTAGAATATACAGGACGTTTGTCAAAATAAAGTGTTGACGAACGACCTTACTCGTCATTAGCGTCTCCTCTAGCTTAGTGGCAGAGCGTCCTATCTGGGCCTCAGAATTTTTTTTTTCTGATACTTTCAAAGCTTGGTACGATGATATACACATTTCATTCCATCATCATACACATACCCCTTTTATCGTATCTTTCCTTAGACATTTCTGTTATGGTAGAATATACAGTACGTTTGTCACGAAGCAGTGTCGACGAACGACCTTAGTCGCGATTAGAGTCTCCTCTAGCTCAGTGGCGGACCGTCCGACTAGGATACGGAGGTTCCTGGGGTCGATTCCGATATGGACCTCAGAATTCTTATATTTTTCTAATAATTTCACAGTTTGTTAAGATCATATACACATTTCATTCCATCATCATACGCATACCATGTTTATCGTATATTTCCTTACAAATTTCTGTTATGGTAGAATGTACCGTACGGTTGTCACACTACAGTGTTGGCGAACGACCTTATTTGCCATGAGAGTCTCCTATAGCTCAGTGGGAGATTGTCCGACTAGGATACCGAGGATCCTGGGGTCGATTCCCATCTAGGCCTCAGAATTTTTTTTTTTTCTGATTATTTCATAGTTTGATAAGATCATATACAAATTTCATTCCATCATCATACGCATACCATGTTTATCGGAAATTTCCTTACACATTTCTGTTATGGTAGAATATACAGTACGTTTGTCACAATAAAGTGTTGACGAACGACCTTATTTGCCATTAGAGTCTCCCCTAGCTCAGTGGCAGATTGTCCGACTGGGATACCGATGGTCCTGGGGTCTATTCCCATCTGGGCTTCAGAATTATTATTTTTTTCTGATTACTTCAAAGTTTGGTGCGATCATATACACATTTCATTCCATCATCATACGCATACCATGTTTATCGTATCTTTCCTTAGACATTTCTGTGATGGTAGAATATACAGTACGTTTGTCACAAAGCAGTGTCGACGAACGACCTTACTCGCCATTAGAGTCCCCACTAGGTCAGTGGCGGACCGTCCGACTAGGATACGGAGGGTCCTGTGTTCGGTTCCCATATGGACCTCAGAATTATTATTTTCTCTAATAATTTTACAGTTTGGCAAGATCATATACACAATTCATTCCATCATCATAGGCGTACCATGTTTATCGTTTATTTCCTTAGACATTTCTGTTATGGTAGAATATACAGTACGTTTGTCACAATACAGTGCCGACGAACGACCTTATTTGCCATTAGAGTCTCCTCTAGCTCAGTGGCAGATTGCCCGACTAGGTTACCGAGGGTTCTGTGGTCGATTCCCATCTGGGCCTCAGAATTATTTTTTTTCTGACACATTTCATTCAATCGTCATACGCATACCATGTTTATCGTATATTTCCTTAGACATTTCTGTTATGGTAGAATATACAGTACGTTTGTCACGAAGCAGTGTCGACGAACGACCTTAGTCGCGATTAGAGTCTCCTCTAGCTCAGTGGCGGACCGTCCGACTAGGATACGGAGGTTCCTGGGGTCGATTCCGATATGGACCTCAGAATTCTTATATTTTTCTAATAATTTCACAGTTTGTTAAGATCATATACACATTTCATTCCATCATCATACGCATACCATGTTTATCGTATATTTCCTTACAAATTTCTGTTATGGTAGAATGTACCGTACGGTTGTCACACTACAGTGTTGGCGAACGACCTTATTTGCCATGAGAGTCTCCTATAGCTCAGTGGGAGATTGTCCGACTAGGATACCGAGGATCCTGGGGTCGATTCCCATCTAGGCCTCAGAATTTTTTTTTTTCTGATTATTTCATAGTTTGATAAGATCATATACAAATTTCATTCCATCATCATACGCATACCATGTTTATCGGAAATTTCCTTACACATTTCTGTTATGGTAGAATATACAGTACGTTTGTCACAATAAAGTGTTGACGAACGACCTTATTTGCCATTAGAGTCTCCCCTAGCTCAGTGGCAGATTGTCCGACTGGGATACCGATGGTCCTGGGGTCTATTCCCATCTGGGCTTCAGAATTATTATTTTTTTCTGATTACTTCAAAGTTTGGTGCGATCATATACACATTTCATTCCATCATCATACGCATACCATGTTTATCGTATCTTTCCTTAGACATTTCTGTGATGGTAGAATATACAGTACGTTTGTCACAAAGCAGTGTCGACGAACGACTTTACTCGCCATTAGAGTCCCCACTAGGTCAGTGGCGGACCGTCCGACTAGGATACGGAGGTTCCTGGGGTCGATTCCGATATGGACCTCAGAATTCTTATATTTTTCTAATAATTTCACAGTTTGTTAAGATCATATACACATTTCATTCCATCATCATACGCATACCATGTTTATCGTATATTTCCTTACAAATTTCTGTTATGGTAGAATGTACCGTACGGTTGTCACACTACAGTGTTGGCGAACGACCTTATTTGCCATGAGAGTCTCCTATAGCTCAGTGGGAGATTGTCCGACTAGGATACCGAGGATCCTGGGGTCGATTCCCATCTAGGCCTCAGAATTTTTTTTTTTTCTGATTATTTCATAGTTTGATAAGATCATATACAAATTTCATTCCATCATCATACGCATACCATGTTTATCGGAAATTTCCTTACACATTTCTGTTATGGTAGAATATACAGTACGTTTGTCACAATACAGTGTTGACGAACGACCTTATTTGCCATTAGAGTCTCCCCTAGCTCAGTGGCAGATTGTCCGACTGGGATACCGATGGTCCTGGGGTCTATTCCCATCTGGGCTTCAGAATTATTATTTTTTTCTGATTACTTCAAAGTTTGGTGCGATCATATACACATTTCATTCCATCATCATACGCATACCATGTTTATCGTATCTTTCCTTAGACATTTCTGTGATGGTAGAATATACAGTACGTTTGTCACAAAGCAGTGTCGACGAACGACTTTACTCGCCATTAGAGTCCCCACTAGGTCAGTGGCGGACCGTCCGACTAGGATACGGAGGCTCCTGTGTTCGGTTCCCATATGGACCTCAGAATTATTATTTTCTCTAATAATTTTACAGTTTGGCAAGATCATATACACAATTCATTCCATCATCATAGGCGTACCATGTTGATCGTTTATTTCCTTAGAAATTTCTGTTATGGTAGAATATACAGTACGTTTGTCACAATACAGTGCCGACGAACGACCTTATTTGCCATTAGAGTCTCCTCTAGCTCAGTGGCAGATTGGCCGACTAGGTTACCGAAGGTTCTGGGATCGATTCCCATCTGGGCCTCAGAATTATTATTTTCTCTAATAATTTTACAGTTTGGCAAGATCATATACACATTTCATTCCATCATCATAGGCGTACCATGTTTATCGTTTACTTCCTTAGACATTTCCGTTATGGTAGAATATACAGGACGTTTGTCAAAATAAAGTGTTGACGAACGACCTTACTCGTCATTAGCGTCTCCTCTAGCTTAGTGGCAGAGCGTCCTATCTGGGCCTCAGAATTTTTTTTTTCTGATACTTTCAAAGCTTGGTACGATGATATACACATTTCATTCCATCATCATACCCATACCCCTTTTATCGTATCTTTCCTTAGACATTTCTGTTATGGTAGAATATACAGTACGTTTGTCACGAAGCAGTGTCGACGAACGACCTTAGTCGCGATTAGAGTCTCCTCTAGCTCAGTGGCGGACCGTCCGACTAGGATACGGAGGTTCCTGGGGTCGATTCCGATATGGACCTCAGAATTCTTATATTTTTCTAATAATTTCACAGTTTGTTAAGATCATATACACATTTCATTCCATCATCATACGCATACCATGTTTATCGTATATTTCCTTACAAATTTCTGTTATGGTAGAATGTACCGTACGGTTGTCACACTACAGTGTTGGCGAACGACCTTATTTGCCATGAGAGTCTCCTATAGCTCAGTGGGAGATTGTCCGACTAGGATACCGAGGATCCTGGGGTCGATTCCCATCTAGGCCTCAGAATTTTTTTTTTTTCTGATTATTTCATAGTTTGATAAGATCATATACAAATTTCATTCCATCATCATACGCATACCATGTTTATCGGAAATTTCCTTACACATTTCTGTTATGGTAGAATATACAGTACGTTTGTCACAATAAAGTGTTGACGAACGACCTTATTTGCCATTAGAGTCTCCCCTAGCTCAGTGGCAGATTGTCCGACTGGGATACCGATGGTCCTGGGGTCTATTCCCATCTGGGCTTCAGAATTATTATTTTTTTCTGATTACTTCAAAGTTTGGTGCGATCATATACACATTTCATTCCATCATCATACGCATACCATGTTTATCGTATCTTTCCTTAGACATTTCTGTGATGGTAGAATATACAGTACGTTTGTCACAAAGCAGTGTCGACGAACGACCTTACTCGCCATTAGAGTCCCCACTAGGTCAGTGGCGGACCGTCCGACTAGGATACGGAGGGTCCTGTGTTCGGTTCCCATATGGACCTCAGAATTATTATTTTCTCTAATAATTTTACAGTTTGGCAAGATCATATACACAATTCATTCCATCATCATAGGCGTACCATGTTTATCGTTTATTTCCTTAGACATTTCTGTTATGGTAGAATATACAGTACGTTTGTCACAATACAGTGCCGACGAACGACCTTATTTGCCATTAGAGTCTCCTCTAGCTCAGTGGCAGATTGCCCGACTAGGTTACCGAGGGTTCTGTGGTCGATTCCCATCTGGGCCTCAGAATTATTTTTTTTCTGACACATTTCATTCAATCGTCATACGCATACCATGTTTATCGTATATTTCCTTAGACATTTCTGTTATGGTAGAATGTACCGTACGGTTGTCACACTACAGTGTTGGCGAACGACCTTATTTGCCATGAGAGTCTCCTATAGCTCAGTGGAAGATTGTCCGACTAGGATACCGAGGGTCCTGGGGTCGATTCCCATCTAGGTCTCAGAATTATTTTTTTTTCTGATTATTTCATAGTTTGATAAGATCATATACAAATTTCATTCCATCATCATACGCATACCATGTTTATCGGATATTTCCTTACACATTTCTGTTATGGTAGAATATACAGTACGTTTGTCACAATACAGTGTCGACGAACGACCTTATTTGCCATTAGAGTCTCCTCTGGCTCAGTGGCAGATTCTCCGACTAGGATACCGACGGTCCTGGGTCGATTCCCATCTGAACCTCAGAATTATTAATTGTTTCTGATTATTTTTACAGTTTGGTAAGATCATATACACATTTCGTTCCATCATCATACGCATACCATGTTTATCGTATATTTCCTTAGACACTTCTCTTATGGTAGAATATACAGTACAGTTGTCAAAATACAATGTGGACTAACGACCTTATTTGCCATTAAAGTATCCTCTAGCTCAGTGCGAGAGCGTTCGACTGGAATATGGAGTGTCCTCGGTTCGATTCCCATCTGGGCCTCAGAATTTTTTCTTTTCTGATAATTTCACAGTTTGGTACAATGATAAACACATTTCATTCCATCATCATATGCATACCAAGATTAATATTATCTTATCTTTCCTTAGACATTTCTGTGACTGCACCATATAAAGTACGTTTGTCACAATATAGGGTGGACTAACGACATAATTCTTCATCAGTGTCTCTTCTAGCTTAACAGTAGAGCGCCCTAGTAGGATACGGAGAATCCTTGGTTCGATTACCAGCTGGGGTTAAAATTTATTACTTTTTTCTTTTGATTTTATAGTATGGTACAATTATATCCATATTTCAATCCATCATCATACTCATACCATGTTTATTGAATATTTCCTTAGACATTTCATAAACTTTAGCCTTTGAGTACTTTTGTCACAATATAGTGTGGACTAACGAGCTTATCCGCCATTAGAGTCTCCTCTAGCTCAGTGGTAGGCCGTTTAACCAGAATACGGAAGGTCGTGGGGTCGATTCCCATCTGGGGCTCAGAATTATTAATTGTTTCTGATTATTTTCACAGTTTGGTACGATGATATACACATTTCATTCAATCATCATACACATACCTCTTTTATCGTATCTTTCCTTAGACATTTCTGTGCTGGTAGAATATACAGTACGTTTGTCAAAAGCTAGTGTGGAAGAACGACCTTACTTGCTATTAGAGTCTTCTCTAGCTTAGTGGCAGATTGTCCGACTAGGATACCGAGGGTCCTGGGGTCGATTCACATCTTGGCCTCAGAATTTATTTTTTTTTCTGATTATTTCATAGTTTGATAAGATCATATACACATTTCATTCCATCATCATACGCATACCATGTTTATCATATATTTCCTTAGACATTTCGGTAAGCTTAGCATATAGAGTACGTTTTTCAAAATATAGTTTGGACAAACGACCTTACTCGCCATCAGAGTCTCCTCTAGCTTAGTGGGAGAGCGCCCGACTAGGATATGCAGAGTCGTTGGTTCGATTACCTGCTGGGGTTAAAATTTATATTTTTTTCTGTTTATTTTATAGCATGGTAGGATTATATCCATATTTCAATCCATCATCATACCCATACCATGTTTATTGTATATTTCCTTAGACATTTCACAAACTGTAGCATTAGAGTACTTTTGTCAGAATATAGTGTGGACTAACGAATTTATCCTCCATTAGAGTCTCCTCTAACTCAGTAGCAGAGCTTTCAACTAGAATACGGAAGGTGGTGGGGTCGATTCCCATCTGAGGCTCAGAATGTTTTCCCCTTATTCTTTTTCATTCAAACATCATACCCTTACCATGTTTATCGTATATTTCTGTAGATATTTCTGTGACTGTAGCATATACAGAAAGTTTCCCAAAATATATTGGAGACGAACGAGCTTTATTTGCATAATATTTTGTAATTTGCATAATTTTTCCTAATTCCCTATTTTTTTTTTAAAGGGCATAATTTTTCCTAATTTGCATCAATTTTCTTAATTTGCATACTTTTTCCTAGTTTACGTAATTTGTCCTAATTTGCATATTTTTTCTAATTTGCATATTTTTTCTAATATGCATAATTTTTCTTAATTTAGATAATTTTTCCTTTTTTCATTTTTTTTTCCTAATTGGAATAATATTTTTGAATTTGCATAATTTTTCCTAATTTGCATAATTTTCTCTAATTTGTATAATTTTTCTTAATTTGCATAATTCTTCCTAATTTGAATAATTTTTTTAACTTCAATAATTTTTCTTAATTTGCATTTTTTTCTAATTTGTATTATTTTTCTTAATTTGCATAATTTTACCTAATTTAAATAATTTTTCCAAATTTACGTAATTTTTTGTAATTTGTATAATTTTCATTATTTTTTCAAGTTGGATATTTTTCTGATTTAGATAATTTTTCTAACTTGAATAATATTTTATAATTTGCATAATTTTTCCTAATTGCATAATTTTTCTTAGTTTACGTAATTTTTCCTAATTTGGATAAGTTTTTCTAATTTGAATACTTTTTCCTAATTTGCATTTTTTCTAATTTATATAATTTTTTTAATTTCCATGATTTTCCCTAGTTTACGTAATTTTTCCTAATTTAAAAATTTCTGTAAATTTGGCTATTTTTCTAATTTGTATAATTTTCGGTAATTGAGATAATTTTTCCTAAATTGAATAATTTTTTTTAATTTTAATAATATCTTCGAATTTGGATCAATTTCTTAATTTGCATAGTTTTTCCTAATTTGTACAATTTTCGTAATTTTTTCTAATTTGTTTGCAGAATTTTCATATTTTTTCTAATTTACATATTTTTTCTTAGTTTGAATAATTTCACCTAGTAAGTATAATTTTCCTAATTTAAAAAATTTTCCCTAAGTTGTGTAATGGGTAAAGAGATACGTTTTAAGTAGAATAGTAAAAATAAACCAGGTATCAGGAAAACATTTTTTTAAAACGAAAAAAGGCCCGATTACAGTAATATCTTTTTTTTTTCGAAAAGGTTCAAATATCGCCAGAAACGTCTATCATATGTAAAAAGATACGTTTAAATGAAAATAGACAAAACTATTCCGCTTTTAGCAAAAATATTGTTTTAAAACAAAAAATGGTCCTTTCAAAGCAATACCTCTCGTTTTTTTTAAAGAGGTTTCTTTATCATCGAAAACGTTCTTTATTAATAAATCAATATGTTTTAAGCACAATAGGAAAATTAAACCCACTTCCATTAAAAGATGGCTTTAAAACATAAAAGAACCGGATAACAGCATTACCTTATGTTTTCATCGAAAAGGTTCCAATATCACCAGAAACGTCTCTTATAGGTTTAGAGATACGTTTAAAGGAAACAAGACAAAATTAAGCCATTTTCAGTAAAATATTGTTTTAAAACGAGAAATGGCCGTTTACTGCAATACCTTTGGTTTTTTCCACAAAAGGTTGTTTTATCTCCAAAAACGTTTCTTATTAGTAAAGAAATCCGTTTTAAGCAAAACCAACAAAATTAAATCTCTTTCAACAAGAGATAGTTTTAAAACAAAAAAAACAGTTACAGCAATACAAAATTTTCTTGAAAAAGGTGTTAATATCACCAGAAATGTCCTACATGCGCGAAGACATTGGTTTTAAGCAAAAAATAGACGACATTAAACTTCTTTTATTAAAAGACTTTTTTTAAAACGAAAAGACGTTACAGTATCACTTAAAAGGTCGGTCATAAGTAAAGTGATTTTTTTAAGCATAATTAATAAAATAAAGTCGCGATCAGTAAAAATTGTTTTAAAATGAAAAGGGGTATGTTTACAGGAAGACCTTTTGTTTTCTTTAAGAAGGTTTAAATATCACATAAAACGTTCGTTAATGAATACGTTTGAAGAAAAATAGTTAAGATTAGACCGCTTTTAGCAAGATTTTTAGCGCCTTTACAGAAATACCTGTCGTTTTCGTCAAAAAGGACCGATTATCACCAAAAACGTCCATTACGGGAAAAGAAATTCCTTTTATGCAAAATTAACAAAATAAAGTCCAATCAGAAAAAGATTGTTTTAAAACGAAAAGGCTCCAGTTTAAAGGAATACCTTTCCTTTTTTACAAAAATGTTCCATTATAATTAAAAATGTCCTTTACTGTTGAAAGGATACGTTTAAATCAAATTAGGCGGTTTTCAAAATTCAAATTTACGTGGTTTTAGTAAAAGATTGTTTCGAAACGATAAAAAGCCAGTTAATACCAATACCTTTCGTTTTTTGCAATAAGGTCCCATTAACACTAAAAATGTCCGGTAGGGGTGAAAGGGTACGTTTTGAGTATAAAACAAAAAATTAACCCGCACTTACCTAAAGATTGTTTTAAAACTACAAAAAGCAAGTTTAAAATAGAAATGCGCCATTTTATATTAATACCTTTTTTTTTGTCGGAAAAGGTCCTTTTACTACTAAAAAATGTCCTTTTGGGGGTAAAGGGAAAATAGAAAAATTTAACCCCCTTTCACTAAAAGATTGTTTTAAAACGAGAAAAAACCGTTTACAGCAATACCTTCCGTTTTCCTCTAAAAGGTCTAATTAACACCAAAGATGTCGGTTAGGGGTAAAAGGATACGTCTTAACCATCATACAGAAAATTAACCCGCTTTCTCAAAAAGATTGTTTTAAAGCGAAAAAGGGCCAGTTCCAGCAATACTTTCTTTTTGTCCAAAAAGGTACTATTATCACTTAAAAAGTTCGTTTTAGGTAGATGGACAGGTTTTAAAGCATAACACAGAAAATTAACGCCCTTTCTGCAAAATATTGCTTTAAAAGGAAAAAGAGCATGTTTAAATCAACGCCTTTCGTTCTCTCCAAAAACGTCCCATTATCGCCAAAAATATCCCCTAGGTGTACAGGGATGCGTTTTAAGCAAAGTAGGCAAAATAAATCCGCTTTCACCAAAATATTGTTTTAAAACGACAAAAGGCAAGTTTACAGCAATACCTTCCTTTTCTTTAACAACTTCATTAACATAAAAAATGTCTGTTAAGGGTTAAAGGATACGTCTTAAGCATGATAAACAAAAGGAACGCCCTTTTACCAAAAGATTGTTTTAAAACGAAAAAAAGCCCGTTTAAAGTAATACCTATCGTTCTTTTCAAAAAGGTTTTTATTATGACGAAAAATGTCCGACAGGGGTGAACGGATACGTTTGAAGCAAAACAGACAAAATTAACCCGCTTTCACTTAAGGATTCGTTTAAACTAGAAATGGGCCATTTTATAACAATACCTTTTTTTTTGTCCAAAAAGGTTCTCTTACCACTAAAAAATGTCCTTTTTGGGTAAAGGGATACGTATTAAGCAAAATAGACAAAATTAACCCCCTTTCACTAAAAGATTGTTTTAAAACGACAAAGGATCAGTTTACAGCAATACCTTTCGTTTTCTTCACATAACACCAAAAATGTCGATTAGGGGTAAGAGGATACGTCTTAACCATCATACACAAAATTAACCCGCTTTCTCAAAAAGATTGTTTTAAAACGAAAAAGGGCCAGTTCCAGCAATACCTTTCTTTTTGTCCAAAAAGGTACTATTATCACTTAAAACGTTCGTTTTAGGTAAATGGACAGGTTTTAAAGCATAAAACAGAAAATTAACGCCCTTTCAGCAAAAGATTGTTTTAAAAGGAAAAAGAGCCTGTTTAAATCAACGCTTTTCGTCCCATTAACGCTTTAGGTCCCATTAACATTAAAAATGTCCGATAGGGGTGAAAAGATACGTTTTAATCTTAATACACAAAATTAACGCACTTTGACCGAAAGATTGTTTGAACACAAAAAAAGGCTACTTTACAGCAATACCTTTTGTTTGCTCCAAAAAAAGGCAAATAACACCACAAATATCCGTTAGGGGTGAAGGGATACGTTTCAAGCATATTAAAAAAAGTAACGCCCTTACACCAAAAGATTGTTTTAAAACGAAAAAGGGCCCATTTAAAGTAATACCTCTCGTTCTCTTCAAAAAGGTGTTTATTTTCACGAAAAACGTCCTTTAGGGGTAAAGGGATACGTTTAGGCAAAATAGACAAAATTAACCATAAAAACTAAAATATTGTTTTAGAACGACAAAGGGCCAGTTTACAGCAATATCATCCGTTTTCTTCAAACAGGTCCCATTAAAACCAAAAATGTCGGTTAGGGGTAAAAGGGTACGTCTTAACCATCATACACAAAATTAACCCGCTTTCTCAAAAACATTGTTTTAAAACGAAAAAGTGCAAGTTTACAGGAATACCTTTCGTTATTTCATAAAATGTACTATTATCACTTAAAACGTTTGTTTTAGGTAAATGGACACGTTTTAAAGCATAACACAGAAAATTAACTTTCTTTCAGCAAGAGATTGTTTTAAAAGGAAAAAGCGCCTGTTTAAATCAACGCCTTTCGTTTTCTCCAAAAATGTCCCATTATTACCAAAAATATCCCTTAGGTGTACAGGGATGCGTTTTAAGCAAAATAGGCAAAAGAAATCCGCTTTCACCAAAAGATTGTTTTAAAACGACAAAACTCCACTTTACAGGAATGTCTTTTGTTTTCTCCAAAAAGGTCCCATTAACACTTAAAATGTCTGATAGGGGTGAAAGGGTACGTTTTAAGCAGAATACACAAAATTAACCCACTTTGACCAAAGGATTGTTTTAACACTGAAAAAGGCCAGTTTCCAGCAATACCTTTCGTTTCCTCCAAAAAGGTGCAAATAACACAACAAATGTCCGTTAAGGGTGAAGGGATACGTTGTAAGGATATTAAACAAAAGTAACGCCCTTACACCAAAAGATTGTTTTAAAACAAAAAAGGGCCTGTTTAAAGTAATATCTGTCGTTCTCTTCAAAAAAGGGTTTATTATCACGAAAAATGTCCGACAGGGGTGAACGGATAATCTTTCAAGCAAAATAGACAAAATTAAACGGCTTTCACTTAAAGATTGGTTAAAAATAAAAATGGGCCATTTTATAACAATACCTTTGTTTTTCTCCAAAAAGGTCCTTTTGAAACTAAAAATGTCCTTTAGGGGTAAAGGGATACGCATTAGCCAAAATAGACAAAATATATCCAATTTCACGATTGTTTTAAAACGACCAAAAGGCAAGTTTACAGCAATACCTTCCGTTTTCTTCAACAACTTCATTAACATAAAAAATGTCTGTTAGGGGTTAAAGGATACGTCTTAAGCATGATACACAAAATTAACCCGCTTTCACGAAAATATTGTTTCAAAACGAAAAAGGCCGAGTTTACAACAACACCTTTCGTTTTCTCCAAAAAGGTACTATTATCCAAATAAAACGTCCATTTTACGTAAACGAATACCTTTTCAGCAAAATAAACAAAATTAACGCGCTTTCAGCAAAAGTGACAAGTAAAAAGACCCGTTTTAAGCATAACACACATAATTAGAAAAAAGAATTCATATTAGAAAATATTATTCAAATTAGGTGAAAATATGAAGATTGAAAAAATATGGAAATGAGAAAAAAATTCGGAAAATTATACAAATTAGAAAAAATTATGAAAAATTAGGGAAAATTATGAAAATTAAGTAAAATTATTAAGATTAGGAAAAATTATGCAAATAAAAATAATTACAAAATTAAATAAATTAGGAAAAATTAGAAAATATTATTCAAGTTAGCCCAAAATATGGAGATTGGGAAAAAATATGGAATTTAGAAAAAATTAGGAAAATTATACAAATTAGGAAAATTATGCAAATTAGGTCAAATTATACAAATTAGAAAAATATGCAAATTAGGTCAAATATGCAAATTAGAAACATTATGCAAATTAGGAAAAGTTATGCAAGTTACGTAAAAGTTATTCAAATTAGGAAAAGTTATCAAAATTAAAAATATTATTAAAATTACAAAAAATATGCAAATTAGGAAAATTATACAACTTAGGAAAGATTATGGAAATTAGGAAAAATTATAGAAATAAGAAAAAATATGGAAGTTAGGAAAAAATATGCAAATTGGTAAAAATTCTAGAAATTAGAAAAATATGGAAATTAGAAAAAATTATGGAAATTAGGAAAAATATGCAAATTAGAAAGATTATACAAATTAGAAAAAAGTTATGCAAATTAGGTAAATTTATTAAAATTAGATAATATTATTCAAATTAGGAAAAATATGGAAATTACGAAAATTATACAAATTAGAAAAGATTATGGAAATAGGAAAAATTATAAAGTAGGAAAAATTTATGGAAGTTAGGAAGAATTTTACAGATTAAAGAAAATTATGCAAATTAGGAAAAATTAGGCAAATTAGATTAAAAAATGGAAATAAAAATATGATAATTATGTAAATTAGGAAAAATTAACTAAACTAGGAAAATTATGCAAATTAGAAAAAATTATAAAAATTATTCGAATTAAGAAAAATTATTGAAATTAGGAAAAATTACCTGAATTACGAAAAATTATTCAACTTAGAAATAATATCCAAGTTAGAAAAAAGTATGCAAATTACGAAAAATTACGTAAACTAGGGAAATTAGGAAAAGTGACTGAAATTAGTAATAAATTATGCAAATTAAGAACAATTTTGCAAATTAGGAAAAATTATGCAATTTAAGAAAAATTATGGAATTAGGAAAAACAATAGAACTTAGCAAAAGTTATACATTTCAAAAAATTATGCAAATTACTAAATATTATGCAAATTAGGTCGTTATTCCACAAAATATTGTGACAAACTGTATATGCTACAGTCACAGAAATGTGTAGGGAAATATACGATAAACATGGTATGGGTATGATGTTGGAATGAAATATATATATGATTGTACCATACTTTAAAATAAACAGATAAAAATAATAAATTTAATCCCCAGCTGGGATTCGAACCAAGGACCTTCCGTTTCCTAGTCGGACGCTCTTCTGCTGAGCTACAGGTGACGCTAATGACGAATAACGTCCTTAGTCCACACTTTATTGTGACAAACGTACTGTATACGCCAAAGTCCCAGAAATATCTAAGGAAATATACGATAAACATGGTATGCGTTTGATGATGGAATAAAATGTGTATATGAACATACAAAACTGTGACATTATAAGAAAAAAAACAAATTTTAAGGCCCAAATGGGAATCGACCCAACGACCATCTGTATTCTAGTCGAACGCTCTCGGACTGAGCTAGAGGATACTCTAGTGGCGAATAAGTTCGTTGGTAACCACTATATTGCGACAAACGCACTGTATATCCTAAAGTCACAGAAATGTCTATGATAATATACGATAAACATGGTATCCGTATGATGATGAAATGAAATGTGTATATGATCGTACCGTACTCTGAAATAATCAGAAAAAAAAATAATTCTGAGGCCCAGATAGGAGTCGAACCAAGGACCCTCCGTATCGTAGTCGGACGCTCTGCCATTGAGCTAGAGAAGACTCTAATGGCGAATAAGGTCGTTAGTTAACATTATATTTTGACAAACGTACTGTATATGCTACAATCACAGAAATGTCTAAGGAAATATACCCTAAACAAGGTATACGTATGATGATGGAATGAAATGTGTATATGATCGTACCAAACTGTGAAATAATCAGAAAAAAATAATATTTCTGAGGTCCAGATGGGAATCGGACCCAAGACCCTCGGTATCCTTGTCGGACGCTCTGCCATTGAGCTAGAGAAGACTCTAATGGCGAATAAAGTCTTTAGTTAACATTATATTTTGACAAACGCACTGTATATTCTATCATTACAGAAATGTCTAAGGAGATATACGATAAACAAGGTATGCGTATGATGATGGAATGAAATGTGTATATGATCGCACCAAACTGTTAAATTATTAGAAAAAAATAATAATTCTGAGGCCTAGATGGGAATGGTCCCCAGGACCTTCCGTATCCTAGTCGGTCGTTCCTCCACTGAGCTAGAGCAGACTCTAATGGCCTGTAAGGTCGATTGCGGACACTATATTTTGACAAACGTACTGTATATGCTACAATCACAGAAATGTCTAAGGAAATATACCCTAAACAAGGTATGCGTATGATGATGAAATGAAATGTGTATATGATCGTACCGTACTCTGAAATAATCAGGAAAAAAAAAAATTCTGAGGCCCAGATAGGAATCGAACCGAGGACACTCCGTATCGTAGTCGGACGCTCTGCCATTGAGCTAGAGAAGACTCTAATGGCGAATAAGGTCGTTAGTTAACATTATATTTTGACAAACGTACTGTATATGCTCCAATCACAGAAATGTATAAGGAAATATACCCTAAACAAGGTATGCGTATGATGATGGAATGAAATGTGTATATGATCGTACCAAACTGTGAAATAATCAGAAAAAAATAATATTTCTGAGGTCCAGATGGGAATCGGACCCTAGACCATCGGTATCCTAGTCGGACAATCTATCACTGATCTAGAGAAGACTCTAATGGCGAATAAGGTCGTTGGTCCCCACTATATTGTGACAAACGTACTTTATATGCTAAAGTAACAGCAATGTCTAAGGAAATATACGATAAATATATTATGAGTTTGATAATGGGATAAAATGTGTATATGATCGTACCAAACTGTGAAATAATCAGAAAAAAATAATATTTCTGAGGTCCAGATGGGAATCGACCACAAAACCCTCGGTATCCTTGTCGGACGCTCTGCCATTGAGCTAGAGAAGACTCTAATGGCGAATAAAGTCTTTAGTTAACATTATATTTTGACAAACGCACTGTATATTCTATCATTACAGAAATGTCTAAGGAGATATACGATAAACAAGGTATGCGTATGATGATGGAATGAAATGTGTATATGATCGCACCAAACTGTTAAATTATTAGAAAAAAATAATAATTCTGAGGCCTAGATGGGAATGGTCCCCAGGACCTTCCGTATCCTAGTCGGTCGTTCCTCCACTGAGCTAGAGCAGACTCTAATGGCCTGTAAGGTCGATTGCGGACACTATATTTTGACAAACGTACTGTATATGCTACAATCACAGAAATGTCTAAGGAAATATACCCTAAACAAGGTATGCGTATGATGATGAAATGAAATGTGTATATGATCGTACCGTACTCTGAAATAATCAGGAAAAAAAAAAATTCTGAGGCCCAGATAGGAATCGAACCGAGGACACTCCGTATCGTAGTCGGACGCTCTGCCATTGAGCTAGAGAAGACTCTAATGGCGAATAAGGTCGTTAGTTAACATTATATTTTGACAAACGTACTGTATATGCTCCAATCACAGAAATGTATAAGGAAATATACCCTAAACAAGGTATGCGTATGATGATGGAATGAAATGTGTATATGATCGTACCAAACTGTGAAATAATCAGAAAAAAATAATATTTCTGAGGTCCAGATGGGAATCGGACCCTAGACCATCGGTATCCTAGTCGGACAATCTATCACTGATCTAGAGAAGACTCTAATGGCGAATAAGGTCGTTGGTCCCCACTATATTGTGACAAACGTACTTTATATGCTAAAGTAACAGCAATGTCTAAGGAAATATACGATAAATATATTATGAGTTTGATAATGGGATAAAATGTGTATATGAACATACAAAACTGTGACATTATAAGAAGAAAAACCAATTCTAAGGCCCAAATGGGAATCGACCCCACGACCATCCGTATTCTAGGCGAACGCTCTCGGACTGAGCTAGAGGATACTCTAGTGGCGAATAAGTTCGTTGGTACCCACTATTTTGCGACAAACGTACTGTATATCCTAAAATCACAGAAATGTCTATGATAATATACAATAAACATGGTATGCGTATGATGATGAAATGAAATGTGTATATGATCGTACCGTACTCTGAAATAATAAGAAAAAAAATAATTCTGAAGCCCAGATAGGAATCGAACCCAGGACCCTCCGTATCGTAGACGGACGCTCTGCCATTGAGCTAGAGAAGACTCTAATGGCGAATAAGGTCGTTAGTTAACATTAAATTTCGACAAACGCACTGTATATTCTATCATCACAGAAATGTCTAAGGAAATATACGATAAACATGGTATGCGTATGATGATGGAATGAAATGTGTATATGATCGCACCAAACTGGTAAATTATTAGAAAAAAATAATAATTCTGAGGCCTAGATGGGAATGGTCCCCAGGACCTTCCGTATCCTATTCCGTCGTTCCTCCACTGAGCTAGAGCATACTCTAATGGCGTGTAAGGTCGATTGTGGACACTATATTTTGACAAACGTACTGTATATGCTACAATCACAGAAATGTCTAAGGAAATATACCCTAAACAAGGTATGCGTATGATGATGAAATGAAATGTGTATATGATCGTACCGTACTCTGAAATAATCAGGAAAAAAAAAATTCTGAGGCCCAGATAGGAATCGAACCGAGTACCCTCCGTATCGTAGTCGGACGCTCTGCCATTGAGCTAGAGAAGACTCTAATGGCGAATAAGGTCGTTAGTTAACATTATATTTTGACAAACGTACTGTATATGCTCCAATCACAGAAATGTATAAGGAAATATACCCTAAACAAGGTATGCGTAAGATGATGGAATGAAATGTGTATATGATCGTACCAAACTGTGAAATAATCAGAAAAAAATAATATTTCTGAGGTCCAGATGGGAATCGGACCCAAGACCATCCTAGTCGGACAATCTATCACTGATCTAGAGAAGACTCTAATGGCGAATAAGGTCGTTGGTCCCCACTATATTGTGACAAACGTACTTTATATGCTAAAGTAACAGCAATGTCTAAGGAAATATACGATAAATATATTATGAGTTTGATAATGGGATAAAATGTGTATATGAACATACAAAACTGTGACATTATAAGAAAAAAAACCAATTCTAAGGCCCAAATGGGAATCGACCCCACGACCATCCGTATTCTAGGCGAACGCTCTCGGACTGAGCTAGAGGATACTCTAGTGGCGAATAAGTTCGTTGGTACCCACTATTTTGCGACAAACGTACTGTATATCCTAAAATCACAGAAATGTCTATGATAATATACAATAAACATGGTATGCGTATGATGATGAAATGAAATGTGTATATGATCGTACCGTACTCTGAAATAATAAGAAAAAAAATAATTCTGAAGCCCAGATAGGAATCGAACCCAGGACCCTCCGTATCGTAGACGGACGCTCTGCCATTGAGCTAGAGAAGACTCTAATGGCGAATAAGGTCGTTAGTTAACATTAAATTTCGACAAACGCACTGTATATTCTATCATCACAGAAATAGTACGGAGTACCCTCCGTATCGTAGTCGGACGCTCTGCCATTGAGCTAGAGAAGACTCTAATGGCGAATAAGGTCGTTAGTTAACATTATATTTTGACAAACGTACTGTATATGCTACAATCACAGAAATGTCTAAGGAAATATACCCTAAACAAGGTATACTTATGATGATGGAATGAAATGTGAATATGATCGTACGAAACTGTGAAATAATCAGAAAAAAATAATATTTCTGAGGTCCAGATGGGAATCGGACCCAAGACCCTCGGTATCCTTGTCGGACTCTCTGCCATTGAGCTAGAGAAGACTCTAATGGCGAATAAAGTCTTTAGTTAACATTATATTTTGACAAACGCACTGTATATTCTATCATTACAGAAATGTCTAAGGAGATATACGATAAACAAGGTATGCGTATGATGATGGAATGAAATGTGTATATGATCGCACCAAACTGTTAAATTATTAGAAAAAAATAATAATTCTGAGGCCTAGATGGGAATGGTCCCCAGGACCTTCCGTATCCTAGTCGGTCGTTCCTCCACTGAGCTAGAGCAGACTCTAATGGCCTGTAAGGTCGATTGCGGACACTATATTTTGACAAACGTACTGTATATGCTACAATCACAGAAATGTCTAAGGAAATATACCCTAAACAAGGTATGCGTATGATGATGAAATGAAATGTGTATATGATCGTACCGTACTCTGAAATAATCAGGAAAAAAAAAATTCTGAGGCCCAGATAGGAATCGAACCGAGTACCCTCCGTATCGTAGTCGGACGCTCTGCCATTGAGCTAGAGAAGACTCTAATGGCGAATAAGGTCGTTAGTTAACATTATATTTTGACAAACGTACTGTATATGCTACAATCACAGAAATGTATAAGGAAATATACCCTAAACAAGGTATGCGTATGATGATGGAATGAAATGTGTATATGATCGTACCAAACTGTGAAATAATCAGAAAAAAATAATATTTCTGAGGTCCAGATGGGAATCGGACCCAAGAGCATCGGTATCCTAGTCGGACAATCTATCACTGATCTAGAGAAGACTCTCATGGCAAATAAGGTCGTTGGTCCCCACTATATTGTGACAAACGTACTTTATATGCTAAAGTAACAGCAATGTCTAAGGAAATATACGGTAAATATATTATGAGTTTGATAATGGGATAAAATGTGTATATGAACATACAAAACTGTGACATTATAAGAAAAAAAACCAATTCTAAGGCCCAAATGGGAATCGACCCCACGACCATCCGTATTCTAGGCAAACGCTCTCGGACTGAGCTAGAGGATACTCTAGTGGCGAATAAGTTCGTTGGTACCCACTATTTTGCGACAAACGTACTGTATATCCTAAAATCACAGAAATGTCTATGATAATATACCCTAAACAAGGTATGCGTATGATGATGAAATGAAATGTGTATATGATCGTACCGTACTCTAAAATAATCAGGAAAAAAAAGAATTCTGAGGACTAGATAGGAATCGAACCGAGTACCTTCCGTATCCTAGTCGGACGCTCTGCCATTGAGCTAGAGAAGACTCTAATGGCGAATAAAGTCTTTAGTTAACATTATATTTTGACAAACGCACTTTATATTCTATCATTACAGAAATGTCTAAGGAGATATACGATAAACAAGGTATGCGTATGATGATGGAATGAAATGTGTATATGATCGCACCAAACTGTTAAATTATTAGAAAAAAATAATAATTCTGAGGCCTAGATGGGAATGGTCCCCAGGACCTTCCGTATCCTAGTCGGTCGTTCCTCCACTGAGCTAGAGCAGACTCTAATGGCCTGTAAGGTCGATTGCGGACACTATATTTTGACAAACGTACTGTATATGCTACAATCACAGAAATGTCTAAGGAAATATACCCTAAAATAGGTATGCGTATGATGATGAAATGAAATGTGTATATGATCGTACCGTACTCTGAAATAATCAGGAAAAAAAAAAATTCTGAGGCCCAGATAGGAATCGAACCGAGTACCCTCCGTATCGTAGTCGGACGCTCTGCCATTGAGCTAGAGAAGACTCTAATGGCGAATAAGGTCGTTAGTTAACATGATATTTTGACAAACGTACTGTATATGCTACAATCACAGAAATGTATAAGGAAATATACCCTAAACAAGGTATGCGTATGATGATGGAATGAAATGTGTATATGATCGTACCAAACTGTGAAATAATCAGAAAAAAATAATATTTCTGAGGTCCAGATGGGAATCGGACCCAAGACCATCGGTATCCTAGTCGGACAATCTATCACTGATCTAGAGAAGACTCTAATGGCGAATAAGGTCGTTGGTCCCCACTATATTGTGACAAACGTACTTTATATGCTAAAGTAACAGCAATGTCTAAGGAAATATACGATAAATATATTATGAGTTTGATAATGGGATAAAATGTGTATATGAATATACAAAACTGTGACATTATAAGAAAAAAAACCAATTCTAAGGCCCAAATGGGAATCGACCCCACGACCATCCGTATTCTAGGCGAACGCTCTCGGACTGAGCTAGAGGATACTCTAGTGGCGAATAAGTTCGTTGGTACCCACTATTTTGCGACAAACGTACTGTATATCCTAAAATCACAGAAATGTCTATGATAATATACAATAAACATGGTATGCGTATGATGATGAAATGAAATGTGTATATGATCGTACCGTACTCTGAAATAATAAGAAAAAAAATAATTCTGAAGCCCAGATAGGAATCGAACCCAGGACCCTCCGTATCGTAGACGGACGCTCTGCCATTGAGCTAGAGAAGACTCTAATGGAGAATAAGGTCGTTAGTTAACATTATATTTTGACAAACGTACTGTTTATACTACAATCACAGAAATGTCTAAAGAAATATACCCTAAACAAGGTATGCGTATGATGATGAAATGAAATGTGTATATGATCGTACCGTACTCTAAAATAATCAGGAAAAAAAAGAATTCTGAGGACTAGATAGGAATCGAACCGAGTACCTTCCGTATCCTAGTCGGACGCTCTGCCATTGAGCTAGAGAAGACTCTAATGGCGAATAAGGTCGTTAGTTAACATTATATTTTGACAAACGTACTGTATATGCTACAATCACAGAAATGTCTAAGGAAATATACCCTAAACAAGGTATACTTATGATGATGGAATGAAATGTGAATATGATCGTACGAAACTGTGAAATAATCAGAAAAAAATAATATTTCTGAGGTCCAGATGGGAATCGGACCCAAGACCCTCGGTATCCTTGTCGGACTCTCTGCCATTGAGCTAGAGAAGACTCTAATGGCGAATAAAGTCTTTAGTTAACATTATATTTTGACAAACGCACTGTATATTCTATCATTACAGAAATGTCTAAGGAGATATACGATAAACAAGGTATGCGTATGATGATGGAATGAAATGTGTATATGATCGCACCAAACTGTTAAATTATTAGAAAAAAATAATAATTCTGAGGCCTAGATGGGAATGGTCCCCAGGACCTTCCGTATCCTAGTCGGTCGTTCCTCCACTGAGCTAGAGCAGACTCTAATGGCCTGTAAGGTCGATTGCGGACACTATATTTTGACAAACATACTGTATATGCTACAATCACAGAAATGTCTAAGGAAATATACCCTAAACAAGGTATGCGTATGATGATGAAATGAAATGTGTATATGGTCGTACCGTACTCTGAAATAATCAGGAAAAAAAAAATTCTGAGGCCCAGATAGGAATCGAACCGAGTACCCTCCGTATCGTAGTCGGACTCTCTGCCATTGAGCTAGAGAAGACTCTAATGGCGAATAAGGTCGTTAGTTAACATTATATTTTGACAAACGTACTGTATATGCTACAATCACAGAAATGTATAAGGAAATATACCCTAAACAAGGTATGCGTATGATGATGGAATGAAATGTGTATATGATCGTACCAAACTGTGAAATAATCAGAAAAAAATAATATTTCTGAGGTCCAGATGGGAATCGGACCCAAGACCATCGGTATCCTAGTCGGACAATCTATCACTGATCTAGAGAAGACTCTAATGGCGAATAAGGTCGTTGGTCCCCACTATATTGTGACAAACGTACTTTATATGCTAAAGTAACAGCAATGTCTAAGGAAATATACGGTAAATATATTATGAGTTTGATAATGGGATAAAATGTGTATATGAACATACAAAACTGTGACATTATAAGAAAAAAAACCAATTCTAAGGCCCAAATGGGAATCGACCCCACGACCATCCGTATTCTAGGCGAACGCTCTCGGACTGAGCTAGAGGATACTCTAGTGGCGAATAAGTTCGTTGGTACCCACTATTTTGCGACAAACGTACTGTATATCCTAAAATCACAGAAATGTCTATGATAATATACCCTAAACAAGGTATGCGTATGATGATGAAATGAAATTTGTATATGATCGTACCGTACTCTGAAATAATCAGGAAAAAAAAGAATTCTGAGGACTAGATAGGAATCGAACCGAGTACCTTCCGTATCCTAGTCGGACGCTCTGCCATTGAGCTAGAGAAGACTCTAATGGCGAATAAAGTCTTTAGTTAACATTATATTTTGACAAACGCACTTTATATTCTATCATTACAGAAATGTCTAAGGAGATATACGATAAACAAGGTATGCGTATGATGATGGAATGAAATGTGTATATGATCGCACCAAACTGTTAAATTATTAGAAAAAAAAAATAATTCTGAGGCCTAGATGGGAATGGTCCCCAGGACCTTCCGTATCCTATTCCGTCGTTCCTCCACTGAGCTAGAGCAGACTCTAATGGCGTGTAAGGTCGATTGTGGACACTATATTTTGACAAACGTACTGTATATGCTACAATCACAGAAATGTCTAAGGAAATATACCCTAAACAAGGTATGCGTATGATGATGAAATGAAATGTGTATATGATCGTACCGTACTCTTAAATAATCAGGAAAAAAAACATTCTGAGGCCCAGATAGGAATCGAACCGAGGACACTCCGTATCGTAGTCGGACGCTCTGCCATTGAGCTAGAGAAGACTCTAATGGCGAATAAGGTCGTTAGTTAACATTATATTTTGACAAACGTACTGTATATGCTACAATCACAGAAATGTCTAAGGAAATATACCCTAAACAAGGTATACGTTTGATGATGGAATGAAATGTGTATATGATCGTACGAAACTGTGAAATAATCAGAAAAAAATAATATTTCTGAGGTCCAGATGGGAATCGGACCCAAGACCCTCGGTATCCTTGTCGGACTCTCTGCCATTGAGCTAGAGAAGACTCTAATGGCGAATAAAGTCTTTAGTTAACATTATATTTTGACAAACGCACGGTATATTCTATCATTACAGAAATGTCTAAGGAGATATACGATAAACAAGGTATGCGTATGATGATGGAATGAAATGTGTATATGATCGCACCAAACTGTTAAATTATTAGAAAAAAATAATAATTCTGAGGCCTAGATGGGAATGGTCCCCAGGACCTTCCGTATCCTAGTCGGTCGTTCCTCCACTGAGCTAGAGCAGACTCTAATGGCCTGTAAGGTCGATTGCGGACACTATATTTTGACAAACGTACTGTATATGCTACAATCACAGAAATGTCTAAGGAAATATACCCTAAACAAGGTATGCGTATGATGATGAAATAAAATGTGTATATGATCGTACCGTACTCTGAAATAATTAGGAAAAAAAAAAATTCTCAGGCCCAGATAGGAATCGAACCGAGTACCCTCCGTATCGTAGTCGGACGCTCTGCCATTGAGCTAGAGAAGACTCTAATGGCGAATAAGGTCGTTAGTTAACATTATATTTTGACAAACGTACTGTATATGCTACAATCACAGAAATGTATAAGGAAATATACCCTAAACAAGGTATGCGTATGATGATGGAATGAAATGTGTATATGATCGTACCAAACTGTGAAATAATCAGAAAAAAATAATATTTCTGAGGTCCAGATGGGAATCGGACCCAAGACCATCGGTATCCTAGTCGGACAATCTATCACTGATCTAGAGAAGACTCTAATGGCGAATAAGGTCGTTGGTCCCCACTATATTGTGACAAACGTACTTTATATGCTAAAGTAACAGCAATGTCTAAGGAAATATACGATAAATATATTATGAGTTTGATAATGGGATAAAATGTGTATATGAACATACAAAACTGTGACATTATAAGAAAAAAAACCAATTCTAAGGCCCAAATGGGAATCGACCCCACGACCATCCGTATTCTAGGCGAACGCTCTCGGACTGAGCTAGAGGATACTCTAGTGGCGAATAAGTTCGTTGGTACCCACTATTTTGCGACAAACGTACTGTATATCCTAAAATCACAGAAATGTCTATGATAATATACAATAAACATGGTATGCGTATGATGATGAAATGAAATGTGTATATGATCGTACCGTACTCTGAAATAATAAGAAAAAAAATAATTCTGAAGCCCAGATAGGAATGGAACCCAGGACCCTCCGTATCGTAGACGGACGCTCTGCCTTTGAGCTAGAGAAGACTCTAATGGAGAATAAGGTCGTTAGTTAACATTATATTTTGACAAACGTACTGTTTATACTACAATCACAGAAATGTCTAAAGAAATATACCCTAAACAAGATATGCGTATGATGATGAAATGAAATGTGTATATGATCGTACCGTACTCTGAAATAATCAGGAAAAAAAAGAATTCTGAGGACTAGATAGGAATCGAACCGAGTACCTTCCGTATCCTAGTCGGACGCTCTGCCATTGAGCTAGAGAAGACTCTAATGGCGAATAAAGTCTTTAGTTAACATTATATTTTGACAAACGCACTGTATATTCTATCATCACAGAAATGTCTAAGGAAATATACGATAAACATGGTATGCGTATGATGATGGAATGAAATGTGTATATGACCGCACCAAACTGGTAAATTATTAGAAAAAAATAATAATTCTGAGGCCTAGATGGGAATGGTCCCCAGGACCTTCCGTATCCTATTCCGTCGTTCCTCCACTGAGCTAGAGCAGACTCTAATGGCGTGTAAGGTCGATTGTGGACACTATATTTTGACAAACGTACTGTATATGCTACAATCACAGAAATGTCTAAGGAAATATACCCTAAACAAGGTATGCGTATGATGATGAAATGAAATGTGTATATGATCGTACCGTACTCTTAAATAATCAGGAAAAAAAACATTCTGAGGCCCAGATAGGAATCGAACCGAGGACACTCCGTATCGTAGTCGGACGCTCTGCCATTGAGCTAGAGAAGACTCTAATGGCGAATAAGGTCGTTAGTTAACATTATATTTTGACAAACGTACTGTATATGCTACAATCACAGAAATGTCTAAGGAAATATACCCTAAACAAGGTATACGTATGATGATGGAATGAAATGTGTATATGATCGTACCAAACTGTGAAATAATCAGAAAAAAATAATATTTCTGAGGTCCAGATGGGAATCGGACCCAAGACCCTCGGTATCCTTGTCGGACTCTCTGCCATTGAGCTAGAGAAGACTCTAATGGCGAATAAAGTCTTTAGTTAACATTATATTTTGACAAACGCACTGTATATTCTATCATTACAGAAATGTCTAAGGAGATATACGATAAACAAGGTATGCGTATGATGATGGAATGAAATGTGTATATGATCGCACCAAACTGTTAAATTATTAGAAAAAAATAATAATTCTGAGGCCTAGATGGGAATGGTCCCCAGGACCTTCCGTATCCTAGTCGGTCGTTCCTCCACTGAGCTAGAGCAGACTCTAAAGGCCTGTAAGGTCGATTGCGGACACTATATTTTGACAAACGTACTGTATATGCTACAATCACAGAAATGTCTAAGGAAATATACCCTAAACAAGGTATGCGTATGATGATGAAATGAAATGTGTATATGATCGTACCGTACTCTGAAATAATCAGGAAAAAAAAAAATTCTGAGGCCCAGATAGGAATCGAACCGAGTACCCTCCGTATCGTAGTCGGACGCTCTGCCATTGAGCTAGAGAAGACTCTAATGGCGAATAAGGTCGTTAGTTAACATTATATTTTGACAAACGTACTGTATATGCTACAATCACAGAAATGTATAAGGAAATATACCCTAAACAAGGTATGCGTATGATGATGGAATGAAATGTGTATATGATCGTACCAAACTGTGAAATAATCAGAAAAAAATAATATTTCTGAGGTCCAGATGGGAATCGGACCCAAGACCATCGGTATCCTAGTCGGACAATCTATCACTGATCTAGAGAAGACTCTAATGGCGATTAAGGTCGTTGGTCCCCACTATATTGTGACAAACGTACTTTATATGCTAAAGTAACAGCAATGTCAAAGGAAATATACGGTAAATATATTATGAGTTTGATAATGGGATAAAATGTGTATATGAACATACAAAACTGTGACATTATAAGAAAAAAAACCAATTCTAAGGCCCAAATGGGAATCGACCCCACAACCATCCGTATTCTAGGCGAACGCTCTCGGACTGAGCTAGAGGATACTCTAGTGGCGAATAAGTTGGTTGGTACCCACTATTTTGCGACAAACGTACTGTATATCCTAAAATCACAGAAATGTCTATGATAATATACAATAAACATGGTATGCGTATGATGATGAAATGAAATGTGTATATGAACGTACCGTACTCTGAAATAATAAGAAAAAAAATAATTCTGAAGCCCAGATAGGAATCGAACCCAGGACCCTCCGTATCGTAGACGGACGCTCTGCCATTGAGCTAGAGAAGACTCTAATGGCGAATAAGGTCGTTAGTTAACATTAAATTTCGACAAACGCACTGTATATTCTATCATCACAGAAATGTCTAAGGAAATATACGATAAACATGGTATGCGTATGATCATGGAATGAAATGTGTATATGACCGCACCAAACTGGTAAATTATTAGAAAAAAAAAAAAATTCTGAGGCCTAGATGGGAATGGTCCCCAGGACCTTCCGTATCCTATTCCGTCGTTCCTCCACTGAGCTAGAGCAGACTCTAATGGCGTGTAAGGTCGATTGTGGACACTATATTTTGACAAACGTACTGTATATGCTACAATCACAGAAATGTCTAAGGAAATATACCCTAAACAAGGTATGCGTATGATGATGAAATGAAATGTGTATATGATCGTACCGTACTCTTAAATAATCAGGAAAAAAAACATTCTGAGGCCCAGATAGGAATCGAACCGAGGACACTCCGTATCGTAGTCGGACGCTCTGCCATTGAGCTAGAGAAGACTCTAATGGCGAATAAGGTCGTTAGTTAACATTATATTTTGACAAACGTACTGTATATGCTACAATCACAGAAATGTCTAAGGAAATATACCCTAAACAAGGTATACGTTTGATGATGGAATGAAATGTGTATATGATCGTACGAAACTGTGAAATAATCAGAAAAAAATAATATTTCTGAGGTCCAGATGGGAATCGGACCCAAGACCCTCGGTATCCTTGTCGGACTCTCTGCCATTGAGCTAGAGAAGACTCTAATGGCGAATAAAGTCTTTAGTTAACATTATATTTTGACAAACGCACGGTATATTCTATCATTACAGAAATGTCTAAGGAGATATACGATAAACAAGGTATGCGTATGATGATGGAATGAAATGTGTATATGATCGCACCAAACTGTTAAATTATTAGAAAAAAATAATAATTCTGAGGCCTAGATGGGAATGGTCCCCAGGACCTTCCGTATCCTAGTCGGTCGTTCCTCCACTGAGCTAGAGCAGACTCTAATGGCCTGTAAGGTCGATTGCGGACACTATATTTTGACAAACGTACTGTATATGCTACAATCACAGAAATGTCTAAGGAAATATACCCTAAACAAGGTATGCGTATGATGATGAAATAAAATGTGTATATGATCGTACCGTACTCTGAAATAATCAGGAAAAAAAAAAATTCTGAGGCCCAGATAGGAATCGAACCGAGTACCCTCCGTATCGTAGTCGGACGCTCTGCCATTGAGCTAGAGAAGACTCTAATGGCGAATAAGGTCGTTAGTTAACATTATATTTTGACAAACGTACTGTATATGCTACAATCACAGAAATGTATAAGGAAATATACCCTAAACAAGGTATGCGTATGATGATGGAATGAAATGTGTATATGATCGTACCAAACTGTGAAATAATCAGAAAAAAATAATATTTCTGAGGTCCAGATGGGAATCGGACCCAAGACCATCGGTATCCTAGTCGGACAATCTATCACTGATCTAGAGAAGACTCTAATGGCGAATAAGGTCGTTGGTCCCCACTATATTGTGACAAACGTACTTTATATGCTAAAGTAACAGCAATGTCTAAGGAAATATACGATAAATATATTATGAGTTTGATAATGGGATAAAATGTGTATATGAACATACAAAACTGTGACATTATAAGAAAAAAAACCAATTCTAAGGCCCAAATGGGAATCGACCCCACGACCATCCGTATTCTAGGCGAACGCTCTCGGACTGAGCTAGAGGATACTCTAGTGGCGAATAAGTTCGTTGGTACCCACTATTTTGCGACAAACGTACTGTATATCCTAAAATCACAGAAATGTCTATGATAATATACAATAAACATGGTATGCGTATGATGATGAAATGAAATGTGTATATGACCGTACCGTACTCTGAAATAATAAGAAAAAAAATAATTCTGAAGCCCAGATAGGAATCGAACCCAGGACCCTCCGTATCGTAGACGGACGCTCTGCCATTGAGCTAGAGAAGACTCTAATGGCGAATAAGGTCGTTAGTTAGCATTAAATTTCGACAAACGCACTGTATATTCTATCATCACAGAAATGTCTAAGGAAATATACGATAAACATGGTATGCGTATGATGATGGAATGAAATGTGTATATGATCGCACCAAACTGGTAAATTATTAGAAAAAAATAATAATTCTGAGGCCTAGATGGGAATGGTCCCCAGGACCTTCCGTATCCTATTCCGTCGTTCCTCCACTGAGCTAGAGCAGAATCTAATGGCGTGTAAGGTCGATTGCGGACACTATATTTTGACAAACGTACTGTATATGCTACAATCACAGAAATGTCTAAGGAAATATACCCTAAACAAGGTATACGTATGATGATGGAATGAAATGTGTATATGATCGTACCAAACTGTGAAATAATCAGAAAAAAATAATATTTCTGAGGTCCAGATGGGAATCGGACCCAAGACCCTCGGTATCCTTGTCGGACTCTCTGCCATTGAGCTAGAGAAGACTCTAATGGCGAATAAAGTCTTTAGTTAACATTATATTTTGACAAACGCACTGTATATTCTATCATTACAGAAATGTCTAAGGAGATATACGATAAACAAGGTATGCGTATGATGATGGAATGAAATGTGTATATGATCGCACCAAACTGTTAAATTATTAGAAAAAAATAATAATTCTGAGGCCTAGATGGGAATGGTCCCCAGGACCTTCCGTATCCTAGTCGGTCGTTCCTCCACTGAGCTAGAGCAGACTCTAATGGCCTGTAAGGTCGATTGCGGACACTATATTTTGACAAACGTACTGTATATGCTACAATCACAGAAATGTCTAAGGAAATATACCCTAAACAAGGTATGCGTATGATGATGAAATGAAATGTGTATATGATCGTACCGTACTCTGAAATAATCAGGAAAAAAAAAAATTCTGAGGCCCAGATAGGAATCGAACCGAGTACCATCCGTATCGTAGTCGGACGCTCTGCCATTGAGCTAGAGAAGACTCTAATGGCGAATAAGGTCGTTAGTTAACATTATATTTTGACAAACGTACTGTATATGCTACAATCACAGAAATGTATAAGGAAATATACCCTAAACAAGGTATGCGTATGATGATGGAATGAAATGTGTATATGATCGTACCAAACTGTGAAATAATCAGAAAAAAATAATATTTCTGAGGTCCAGATGGGAATCGGACCCAAGACCATCGGTATCCTAGTCGGACAATCTATCACTGATCTAGAGAAGACTCTAATGGCGAATAAGGTCGTTGGTCCCCACTATATTGTGACAAACGTACTTTATATGCTAAAGTAACAGCAATGTCTAAGGAAATATACGGTAAATATATTATGAGTTTGATAATGGGATAAAATGTGTATATGAACATACAAAACTGTGACATTATAAGAAAAAAAACCAATTCTAAGGCCCAAATGGGAATCGACCCCACGACCATCCGTATTCTAGGCGAACGCTCTCGGACTGAGCTAGAGGATACTCTAGTGGCGAATAAGTTCGTTGGTACCCACTATTTTGCGACAAACGTACTGTATATCCTAAAATCACAGAAATGTCTATGATAATATACAATAAACATGGTATGCGTATGATGATGAAATGAAATGTGTATATGATCGTACCGTACTCTGAAATAATAAGAAAAAAAATAATTCTGAAGCCCAGATAGGAATCGAACCCAGGACCCTCCGTATCGTAGACGGACGCTCTGCCATTGAGCTAGAGAAGACTCTAATGGCGAATAAGGTCGTTAGTTAGCATTAAATTTCGACAAACGCACTGTATATTCTATCATCACAGAAATGTCTAAGGAAATATACGATAAACATGGTATGCGTATGATGATGGAATGAAATGTGTATATGATCGCACCAAACTGGTAAATTATTAGAAAAAAATAATATTTCTGAGGTCCAGATGGGAATCGGACCCAAGACCCTCGGTATCCTTGTCGGACTCTCTGCCATTGAGCTAGAGAAGACTCTAATGGCGAATAAAGTCTTTAGTTAACATTATATTTTGACAAACGCACTGTATATTCTATCATTACAGAAATGTCTAAGGAGATATACGATAAACAAGGTATGCGTATGATGATGGAATGAAATGTGTATATGATCGCACCAAACTGTTAAATTATTAGAAAAAAATAATAATTCTGAGGCCTAGATGGGAATGTTCCCCAGGACCTTCCGTATCCTATTCCGTCGTTCCTCCACTGAGCTAGAGCAGAATCTAATGGCGTGTAAGGTCGATTGCGGACACTATATTTTGACAAACGTACTGTATATGCTACAATCACAGAAATGTCTAAGGAAATATACCCTAAACAAGGTATACGTATGATGATGGAATGAAATGTGTATATGATCGTACCAAACTGTGAAATAATCAGAAAAAAATAATATTTCTGAGGTCCAGATGGGAATCGGACCCAAGACCCTCGGTATCCTTGTCGGACTCTCTGCCATTGAGCTAGAGAAGACTCTAATGGCGAATAAAGTCTTTAGTTAACATTATATTTTGACAAACGCACTGTATATTCTATCATTACAGAAATGTCTAAGGAGATATACGATAAACAAGGTATGCGTATGATGATGGAATGAAATGTGTATATGATCGCACCAAACTGTTAAATTATTAGAAAAAAATAATAATTCTGAGGCCTAGATGGGAATGGTCCCCAGGACCTTCCGTATCCTAGTCGGTCGTTCCTCCACTGAGCTAGAGCAGACTCTAATGGCCTGTAAGGTCGATTGCGGACACTATATTTTGACAAACGTACTGTATATGCTACAATCACAGAAATGTCTAAGGAAATATACCCTAAACAAGGTATACGTATGATGATGGAATGAAATGTGTATATGATCGTACCAAACTGTGAAATAATCAGAAAAAAATAATATTTCTGAGGTCCAGATGGGAATCGGACCCAAGACCCTCGGTATCCTTGTCGGACTCTCTGCCATTGAGCTAGAGAAGACTCTAATGGCGAATAAAGTCTTTAGTTAACATTATATTTTGACAAACGCACTGTATATTCTATCATTACAGAAATGTCTAAGGAGATATACGATAAACAAGGTATGCGTATGATGATGGAATGAAATGTGTATATGATCGCACCAAACTGTTAAATTATTAGAAAAAAAAAATAATTCTGAGGCCTAGATGGGAATGGTCCCCAGGACCTTCCGTATCCTAGTCGGTCGTTCCTCCACTGAGCTAGAGCAGACTCTAATGGCCTGTAAGGTCGATTGCGGACACTATATTTTGACAAACGTACTGTATATGCTACAATCACAGAAATGTCTAAGGAAATATACCCTAAACAAGGTATACGTATGATGATGGAATGAAATGTGTATATGATCGTACCAAACTGTGAAATAATCAGAAAAAAATAATATTTCTGAGGTCCAGATGGGAATCGGACCCAAGACCCTCGGTATCCTTGTCGGACTCTCTGCCATTGAGCTAGAGAAGACTCTAATGGCGAATAAAGTCTTTAGTTAACATTATATTTTGACAAACGCACTGTATATTCTATCATTACAGAAATGTCTAAGGAGATATACGATAAACAAGGTATGCGTATGATGATGGAATGAAATGTGTATATGATCGCACCAAACTGTTAAATTATTAGAAAAAAATAATAATTCTGAGGCCTAGATGGGAATGGTCCCCAGGACCTTCCGTATCCTAGTCGGTCGTTCCTCCACTGAGCTAGAGCAGACTCTAATGGCCTGTAAGGTCGATTGCGGACACTATATTTTGACAAACGTACTGTATATGCTACAATCACAGAAATGTCTAAGGAAATATACCCTAAACAAGGTATGCGTATGATGATGAAATGAAATGTGTATATGATCGTACCGTACTCTGAAATAATCAGGAAAAAAAAAAATTCTGAGGCCCAGATAGGAATCGAACCGAGTACCCTCCGTATCGTAGTCGGACGCTCTGCCATTTAGCTAGAGAAGACTCTAATGGCGAATAAGGTCGTTAGTTAACATTATATTTTGACAAACGTACTGTATATGCTACAATCACAGAAATGTATAAGGAAATATACCCTAAACAAGGTATGCGTATGATGATGGAATGAAATGTGTATATGATCGTACCAAACTGTGAAATAATCAGAAAAAAATAATATTTCTGAGGTCCAGATGGGAATCGGACCCAAGACCATCGGTATCCTAGTCGGACAATCTATCACTGATCTAGAGAAAACTCTAATGGCGAATAAGGTCGTTGGTCCCCACTATATTGTGACAAACGTACTTTATATGCTAAAGTAACAGCAATGTCTAAGGAAATATACGATAAATATATTATGAGTTTGATAATGGGATAAAATGTGTATATGAACATACAAAACTGTGACATTATAAGAAAAAATACCAATTCTAAGGCCCAAATGGGAATCGACCCCACGACCATCCGTATTCTAGGCGAACGCTCTCGGACTGAGCTAGAGGATACTCTAGTGGCGAATAAGTTCGTTGGTACCCACTATTTTGCGACAAACGTACTGTATATCCTAAAATCACAGAAATGTCTATGATAATATACAATAAACATGGTATGCGTATGATGATGAAATGAAATGTGTATATGATCGTACCGTACTCTGAAATAATAATAAAAAAAAATTTCTGAAGCCCAGATAGGAATCGAACCCAGGACCCTCCGTATCGTAGACGGACGCTCTGCCATTGAGCTAGAGAAGACTCTAATGGAGAATAAGGTCGTTAGTTAACATTATATTTTGACAAACGTACTGTTTATACTACAATCACAGAAATGTCTAAGGAAATATACCCTAAACAAGGTATGCGTATGATGATGAAATGAAATGTGTATATGATCGTACCGTACTCTGAAATAATCAGGAAAAAAAAGAATTCTGAGGACTAGATAGGAATCGAACCGAGTACCTTCCGTATCCTAGTCGGACGCTCTGCCATTGAGCTAGAGAAGACTCTAATGGCGAATAAAGTCTTTAGTTAACATTATATTTTGACAAACGCACTTTATATTCTATCATTACAGAAATGTCTAAGGAGATATACGATAAACAAGGTATGCGTATGATGATGGAATGAAATGTGTATATGATCGCACCAAACTGTTAAATTATTAGAAAAAAATAATAATTCTGAGGCCTAGATGGGAATGGTCCCCAGGACCTTCCGTATCCTAGTCGGACAATCTATCACTGATCTAGAGAAGACTCTAATGGCGAATAAGGTCGTTGGTCCCCACTATAATGTGACAAACGTACTTTATATGCTAAAGTAACAGCAATGTCTAAGGAAATATACGATAAACATGGTATGAGTTTGATGATGAGATAAAATGTGTATATGAACATACAAAACTGTGACATTAAAAGAAAAAAAACCAATTCTAAGGCCCAAATGGGAATCGACCCCACGACCACCCGTATTCTAGTCGAACGCTCTCGGACTGAGCTAGAGGATACTCTAGTGGCGAATAAGTTCGTTGGTACCCACTATTTTGCGACAAACGTACTGTATATCCTAAAGTCACAGAAATGTCTATGATAATATACGATAAACATGGTATGCGTATGATGATGAAATGAAATGTGTATATGATCGTACCGTACTCTGAAATAATCAGAAAAAAAAAATTCTGAGGCCCAGATAGGAATCGAACCCAGGACCCTCCGTATCGTAGACGGACGCTCTCCCATTGAGCTAGAGAAGACTCTAATGGCAAATAAGGTCGTTAGTTAACATTATATTTTGACAAACGTACTGTATATGCTACAATCACAGAAATGTCTAAGGAAATATACCCTAAACAAGGTATGCGTATGATGATGGAATGAAATGTGTATATGATCGCACAAAACTGTTAAATTATTAGAAAAAAATAATAATTCTGAGGCCTAGATGAGAATTGTCCCCAAGAACTTCCGTATCCTAGTCGGTCGTTCCTCCACTGTGCTAGAGCAGACTCTAATGGCGTGTAAGGTCGATTGTGGACACTATATTTTGACAAACGTACTGTATATGCTACAATCACAGAAATGTCTAAGGAAATATACCCTAAACAAGGTATGCGTATGATGATGTAATGAAATGTGTATATGATCGTACCAAACTGTGAAATAATCAGAAAAAAATAATAATTCTGAAGTCCAGATGGGAATCGGACCCAGGACCCTCGGTATCCTAGTCGGACAATCTATCACTGATCTAGAGAAGACTCTAATGGCGAATAAGGTCGTTGGTCCCCACTATATTGTGACAAACGTACTTTATATGCTAAAGTGACAGAAATGTCTATGGAAATATACGATAAACATTGTATGCGTATGAAGATTAAATGAAATGTGTATATGATCGTACAATACAGTGAAATAATTAAAAAAAAAAATAATTCTGAGGCCCAGATGGGAATCGACCACAGGATCCCCGGTATCCTAGTCGGACAATCTGCCACTGAGCTGAAGGAGACTCTAAGATAGTTTGTCCACACTATATTGTGACAAAAGTACTGTTTATGGTACTGTTTCAGAAATGTCTAACGAAATATACGATAAACATGGTATGTGTATGATGCATGAATAAAATGTGTATCTGATCGTACCAAACTTTGAAATAATGAGAAAAAAAAAAAATTCTGAGGTCTAGATGGGAATCGACCCCAGGACCCTCCGTTTCCTACTCGGACACTCCGCCACTGATCTAGAGGAGACTCTAATGGCGGGTAAGGTCGTTTGTCCACTTTATATTGTGACAAACGTATTGTATATGCTACAATCACAGAAATGTCTAAGGAAATATACGATAAACAGGGTATGGGTATGATGATGGAATGAAATATGTATATGATCGTACCACACTTTAAAATCAACAGAAAAAAAAATTAAATTTTAGCCCCAACTGGGAATCGAACCAAGGACCCTCCGTATCCTAGTTTGACGCTTTGCTGCTGAGCTAGAGGGGACTCCAATGGCGAATAACGTCCTTAGTCCACACTATATTGTGACAAAAGTACTGTATATGATACAGTCACAGAAATGTCTAAGGAAATATAGGATCAACATGGTATGCGTATGATGATGAAATGAAATGTGTATATGATCGTACCAAACTGTAAAATTATCAGAAAAAAAAATTATTTCTGACGCCCAGATGGGAATCGACCCATCGACCCTCCGTATTGTAGTCGAACGTTCTCGCACTGAGCTAGAGGATACTTTAGTGGCGAATAAGGTCGTTGGTACCCACTATATTGCGAAAACCGTACTGTATATGCTAAAGTCACAGAAATGTCTATGAAAATACACGATAAACATTGTATGCGTATGAAGATGAAATGAAATGTGTATATGATCGTAGAATACGGTGAAATAATAAGAAAAAAATAATAATTCTAAGGCCTAGATGGGAATCGAACCCAGGACCCTCCGCATCGCAGTCGGACGCTCCGTCACTGACTTAGAGGAGACTCTAATGGCGAATAAGGTCGTCGGTTCCCACTATATTGCGACAAACGTACTGTATTTGCTAAAGTCACAGAATTGTCTAAGGAGATATACGATAAACATGGTATGCGTATGATGATGGAATGAAATGTGTATATGATCGTACCAAACTTTGAAATAATCAGAAAAAATAATATTTCTGACTCCCAGATGGGAATCCAACCCAGGACGCTCGGTATCCTAGTTGGACAACCTGCCACTGAGCTAGAAGAGACTAATGGCGAGTAAGATCGTTTCCCCACACTATATTGTGACAACAGTACTGTATATGCTACAGTTTCAGAAATGTCTTAGGAAATATACGATAAACATGTTATGCGTATGATGATGAAATGAAATGTGTATATGATCGTTCCAAACTGTGAAATAATCAGAAAAAAAAAATCGTTCTGAGGCCCAGATGGGAATCGACCCCGGACAATCGGTAACCTATTCGGAACACTTGCTACTGAGCTAGAAGAGACTAATGGCCAGTAAGATCGTTTGTCCACACTATATTGTGACACAAATACTGTATATGCTACAGTTTATGAAATGTCTAAAGAAATATACGATAAACATGGTATGGGTATGATGATGGAATAAAATATGTATATGATCGTACCATACTTTAAAATCAACAGAAAAAATCGATAAATTTTAGCTACACCTGAGAATCGAAAAAAGTTCCCTCCGTATTGTAGTGGAACGCTCTCGCACTGAGCTAGAAAGGACTCTAATAGCGAATAAGGTCGTTGGTTCCCACTATAATGCGACAAAAGTACTGTATATGCTACAAACACAGAAATGTCTAAGGAAATATACGATAAACATGGTATGCGTATGATGATAGAATGAAATGTGTATATGATGGTACCAAACTGTAAAATTATCAGAAAAAAATAGTAATTCTGAGGCCCAGATGGAGAATCGACCCCACGACCCTCCGTATTGTAGTCGAACGCTCTCGTACTGAGCTAGATGATACTCTAGTGGCGAATAAGGTCGTTGGTCCCCACTATATTCCGACAAACGTACTTTATATGATAAAGTCACAGAAATGTCTATGGAAATATACGATAAATACGAAAAAAATAATAATTCTGAGGTCCAGATGGGAATCGACCCCAGGACCCTCGGTATGCTAGTCGGAAGCTCTGCCACTGAGCTAGAGGAGACTCTAATGGGGAATAAGGTCGTTAGTCCACACTATATTGTGACAACCGTACTGTATATGGTGCAGTCACAGAAATGTCTAAGGAAATATACGATAAACATGATATGGGTATGATGATGGAATGAAATATGTATATGATCGAACCATACTGTTAAAAAATAAGAAAAAAATTTTTTACCCCGGCTGGGAATCAACACCACCACCCTCCGTAATCTAGTCGGAAGCTCTGCCACTGACCTAGAGGAGATTCTAATGGCGAGAAAGGTCGTTAGTCCACACTTTATTGTGAGAAACGTACTGTAAATGCTACAGTCACAGAAATGTCTAAGGAAATATTCGATAAACATGGTATGCGTATGATGATGAATGAAATGTGTATATGATCGTTCCAAACGGTGAAATAATCAGAAAAAAAAAATCATTTTGAGGCCCAGATGGGAATCGACCCCCGGACAATCGGTAAACTAGTCGGACAACTTGCCACTGAGCTAGAAGAGACTAATGGCCAGTAAGATCGTTTGTTCACACTATATTGTGACAAAAGTAATATATATGCTACAATTTATAAAATGTCTAAAGAAATATACGATGAACATGGTATGGGTATGATGATGGAATAAAATATGTATATGATCGTACCATACTTTAAAATCAACAGAAAAAATAGATAAATTTTAGCTACACCTGGGAATCGTTCCCTCCGTATTAAAGTGGAACGCTCTCGCACTGAGCTAGAATAGATTCTAATGGCGAATAAGGTCGTTGGTCCCCCCTATAATGCGACAAAAGTACTGTATATGCTACAGTCATTGAAATGTCTAAGGAAATATACGATCAACATGGTATGCGTATGATGATGAAATGAAATGTGAATATGATGGTACCAAACTGTAAAATTATCAGAAAAAAATCGTAATTCTGAGGCCCAGATGGGAATCGACCCCACGACCCTCCGTATTGTAGTCGAACGTTCTCGCACTGAGCTAGAGGATACTTTAGTGGCGAATAAGGTCGTTGGTCCCCACTATATTCCGATAAACGTACTTTATATGCTAAAATCACAGAAATGTCTATGAAAATATACGATAAACATTGTATGCGTATGAAGATGAAATGAAATGTGTATATGATCGTAGAATACGGTGAAATAATAAGAAAAAAATAATAATTCTGAAGCCTAGATGGGAAACGAACCCAGGACCCTCCGCATCGTAGTCGGACGCTCCGTCACTGAGCTAGAGGAGACTCTAATGGCGAGTAAGGTCGTCGGTTCCCACTATATTGTGACAAACGCACTGTATTTGCTAAAGTAACAGAAATGTCTAAGGAGATATACGATAAACATGGTATGCGTATGATGATGGAATGAAAAGTGTATATGATCGTACCAAACTTTGAAATAATCAGAAAAAATTATATTTCTGACGCCCAGATGGGAATCGACCCCAGGACGCTCGGTATCCTAGTCGGACAACCTGCCACTGAGCTAGAAGAGACTAATGGCGAGTAAGATCGTTTGCCCACACTATATTGTGACAAAAGTACTGTTTATGCTACAGTTTCCGAAATGTCTTAGGAAATATACGATAAACATGTTATGCGTATGATGATGAAATGAAATGTGTATATGATCGTACCATACTTTAAAATTATTAGAAAAAAATAATAATTCTGAGGTCAAGATGGGAATCGATCCCAGGACCCTCGGTATTGTAGGCGGAGGCTCTGCCACTGAGCTAGAGGAGACTCTAATGGGGAATAAGGTCGTTAGTCCACACTATATTGTGACAACCGTACTGTATATGGTGCAGTCACAGAAATGTCTAAGGAAATATACGATAAACATGATATGGGTATGATGATGGAATGAAATATGTATATGATCGAACCATACTGTTAAAAAATAAGAAAAAAATTTTTTACCCCGGCTGGGAATCAACACCACCACCCTCCGTAATCTAGTCGGAAGCTCTGCCACTGACCTAGAGGAGATTCTAATGGCGAGAAAGGTCGTTAGTCCACACTTTATTGTGAGAAACGTACTGTAAATGCTACAGTCACAGAAATGTCTAAGGAAATATTCGATAAACATGGTATGCGTATGATGATGAATGAAATGTGTATATGATCGTTCCAAACGGTGAAATAATCAGAAAAAAAAAATCATTTTGAGGCCCAGATGGGAATCGACCCCCGGACAATCGGTAAACTAGTCGGACAACTTGCCACTGAGCTAGAAGAGACTAATGGCCAGTAAGATCGTTTGTTCACACTATATTGTGACAAAAGTAATATATATGCTACAATTTATAAAATGTCTAAAGAAATATACGATGAACATGGTATGGGTATGATGATGGAATAAAATATGTATATGATCGTACCATACTTTAAAATCAACAGAAAAAATAGATAAATTTTAGCTACACCTGGGAATCGTTCCCTCCGTATTAAAGTGGAACGCTCTCGCACTGAGCTAGAATAGATTCTAATGGCGAATAAGGTCGTTGGTCCCCCCTATAATGCGACAAAAGTACTGTATATGCTACAGTCATTGAAATGTCTAAGGAAATATACGATCAACATGGTATGCGTATGATGATGAAATGAAATGTGAATATGATGGTACCAAACTGTAAAATTATCAGAAAAAAATCGTAATTCTGAGGCCCAGATGGGAATCGACCCCACGACCCTCCGTATTGTAGTCGAACGTTCTCGCACTGAGCTAGAGGATACTTTAGTGGCGAATAAGGTCGTTGGTCCCCACTATATTCCGATAAACGTACTTTATATGCTAAAATCACAGAAATGTCTATGAAAATATACGATAAACATTGTATGCGTATGAAGATGAAATGAAATGTGTATATGATCGTAGAATACGGTGAAATAATAAGAAAAAAATAATAATTCTGAAGCCTAGATGGGAAACGAACCCAGGACCCTCCGCATCGTAGTCGGACGCTCCGTCACTGAGCTAGAGGAGACTCTAATGGCGAGTAAGGTCGTCGGTTCCCACTATATTGTGACAAACGCACTGTATTTGCTAAAGTAACAGAAATGTCTAAGGAGATATACGATAAACATGGTATGCGTATGATGATGGAATGAAAAGTGTATATGATCGTACCAAACTTTGAAATAATCAGAAAAAATTATATTTCTGACGCCCAGATGGGAATCGACCCCAGGACGCTCGGTATCCTAGTCGGACAACCTGCCACTGAGCTAGAAGAGACTAATGGCGAGTAAGATCGTTTGCCCACACTATATTGTGACAAAAGTACTGTTTATGCTACAGTTTCCGAAATGTCTTAGGAAATATACGATAAACATGTTATGCGTATGATGATGAAATGAAATGTGTATATGATCGTACCATACTTTAAAATTATTAGAAAAAAATAATAATTCTGAGGTCAAGATGGGAATCGATCCCAGGACCCTCGGTATTGTAGGCGGAGGCTCTGCCACTGAGCTAGAGGAGACTCTAATGGGGAATAAGGTCGTTAGTCCACACTATATTGTGACAACCGTACTGTATATGCTACAGTCACAGAAATGTCTATGGAAATATACGATGAACATGGTATTCGTATGATGATGGAATGAAATTTGTATATGATCGTACCATATGGTGAAATAATCAGAAAAAAATAATATTTCTGACGCCCAGATGGGAATCGACCCCAGGACGCTCGGTAACCTAGTCGGACAACTTGCCACTGAGCTAGAAGAGACTAATGGCCAGTAAGATCGTTTGTCTACACTATATTGTGACAAAAGTACTGTATATGCTACAGTGTATGAAATGTCTAAAGAAATATACGATAAACATGGTCGGGGTAAGATGATGGAATAAAATATGTATATGATCGTACCATACTTTAAAATCAACAGAAAAAATCGATAAATTTTAGCTACAGCTGAGAATCGAAAAAAGTTCCCTCCGTATTGTAGTGGAACGCTCTCGCACTTAGCTAGAATGGACTCTAATAGCGAATAAGGTCGTTGGTTCCCACTATAATGCGACAAAAGTACTGTATATGCTACAGTCACAGAAATGTCTATCACTGCGTGAAAAAAGGGGTGTCATGGAAAATACGAGCTATTGATACTCGCTGATATCCAAAGTATCAGGGGACAGTACTTGACGTGTCGGGATACTTAAAGTATCATTAAGTATCAGAGCCCGTATACTTAATGTTTTGACGTGTCATGGAATATCAAAGATCGTATACTTTATGTCATGAAGTGTCAGGGAATATAATTTCCAGTATACTATATGTCATCAAGTATCAGGGAATATAATTTCCAGTATACTTAACGTCATGAAGTGTCAGGGAATATAATTTCCAGTATACTTAACGCCATCAAGTGTCAGGGAATATAATGTCCAGTATACTTAACGTCATCAAGTGCCAGGGATGTAATGTCCAGTATACTTAACGTCATCAAGTACCAGGGAATATATTTTCCACACTTTATTTATTCGATTTCCAGTGTCAGTGACTGATATAATTGTCAGTCATTATATCATTTATATATAATATTATGAATTCGTTTGCGTTTGATTCGGCGCGTGGGGATTCGATGTCTAAACTGGGTCTTAGTATCATTGGTTATGTTATAATTAAATTAGTCATTTTAGCTTAGTTTACTTGTAGATACACGACTCCACAAGCGGAATGGCTTTAAGCTTTAATTGTGTTTAAGTACAAATTATGGTATTGTATTGTATTGAAGTGTATTGATACTCGCTGATATCCAAAGTATCAGGGGACAGTACTTGACGTGTCGGGATACTTAAAGTATCATTAAGTATCAGAGCCCGTATACTTAATGTTTTGACGTGTCATGGAATATCAAAGATCGTATACTTTATGTCATGAAGTGTCAGGGAATATAATTTCCAGTATACTATATGTCATCAAGTATCAGGGAATATAATTTCCAGTATACTTAACGTCATGAAGTGTCAGGGAATATAATTTCCAGTATACTTAACGCCATCAAGTGTCAGGGAATATAATGTCCAGTATACTTAACGTCATCAAGTGCCAGGGATGTAATGTCCAGTATACTTAACGTCATCAAGTACCAGGGAATATATTTTCCACACTTTATTTATTCGATTTCCAGTGTCAGTGACTGATATAATTGTCAGTCATTATATCATTTATATATAATATTATGAATTCGTTTGCGTTTGATTCGGCGCGTGGGGATTCGATGTCTAAACTGGGTCTTAGTATCATTGGTTATGTTATAATTAAATTAGTCATTTTAGCTTAGTTTACTTGTAGATACACGACTCCACAAGCGGAATGGCTTTAAGCTTTAATTGTGTTTAAGTACAAATTATGGTATTGTATTGTATTGAAGTGTATTGATACTCGCTGATATCCAAAGTATCAGGGGACAGTACTTGACGTGTCGGGATACTTAAAGTATCATTAAGTATCAGAGCCCGTATACTTAATGTTTTGACGTGTCATGGAATATCAAAGATCGTATACTTTATGTCATGAAGTGTCAGGGAATATAATTTCCAGTATACTTTATGTCATCAAGTATCAGGGAATATAATTTCCAGTATACTTAACGTCATGAAGTGTCAGGGAATATAATTTCCAGTATAATTAACGCCATCAAGTATCAGGGAATATAATGTCCAGTATACTTAACGTCATCAAGTGCCAGGGATGTAATGTCCAGTATACTTAACGTCATCAAGTACCAGGGAATATATTTTCCACACTTTATTTATTCGATTTCCAGTGTCAGTGACTGATATAATTGTCAGTCATTATATCATTTATATATAATATTATGAATTCGTTTGCGTTTGATTCGGCGCGTGGGGATTCGATGTCTAAACTGGGTCTTAGTATCATTGGTTATGTTATAATTAAATTAGTCATTTTAGCTTAGTTTACTTGTAGATACACGACTCCACAAGCGGAATGGCTTTAAGCTTTAATTGTGTTTAAGTACAAATTATGGTATTGTATTGTATTGAAGTGTAGGGAGTATCGATGATGACTGAATCCTGACTGAAAGTGCGCAAAGAGCCATGGGCCGTGGACAAATGTCCACGGCCCATGATTCAATGCAGCACGAGTCACGCTTGTTTATTGAGTCGGCGTCAATATTCAATGTAAGATGGATTCGTTTGATGCACTCAAAACAAAGTCAGATTTTCCTCAATCAAGTATCAAGTCAATGGCCGAATGGTAAGCAAGAATAGTTATATCAATTATGCACAATTCTATTTTTGTTTAGCTCAGCTAGAGGACTCACTATACCTTAGTTATGGCGTTCATTTTTTTGTCAATCATACTTGCATTAAAGCAAGACTTTAAATATGTTCTCGATTATGGTCTTATACTTATGTGATTGGAGAGTATGGTGCTAAGTAAGACTTAAGAGATAAATTACAACGAGAAAAAAATTGCAGTGCTTCTTTATTAATTTGTAAATAATCTAGGTTCAGGGTCATGCAGGGTGTAATCAAAACATTGGTTTGTCTTGGATATGTTCAAAGGTTCCTATAAATAATTCACCTAATACATATCAAGTATTGAAAATCATTGATGATCATTTGAAGTCAATAGAACTTAGATTTCTTTTCTTGCAGGTTGAAATTATCCTCAAAATTTGAAGCTTTCAATTGTCAAGACATTCACCACAATGAATGTGTTTTTACTGCTGTTGTTAGAGAGGATCTTGTTACAAAATTTGGTAACATTAGCTACAGCCAGCAAAGATCTGTTATTGTTGAGGCTTTCAAGAGATGTTTGCGAAAGCGAAAAGGAAAGGAAAGAAAAAGTGTTTACTGTGGGTTAAGGATGGTTGACCATAAGGAGTCAAGCGAAGGCAGTTCAGAGGAACTGAGACAAGAACTTCAGCAAATGGATACCTTACACAAAAATGAAGTTAAAAAGAGAAAACTAGCAGAGCATGTTGCCAATAAATATTACAAGGAATGGAAGGCAGAGCGTTTTGAGAAGGACCGTGCTCTTGCGATACAAGTAACCAAACCCGTCACTTGGCTTCCTGACTCATTCTTCATACCAGCTGAAATGCTTAGTTTTGAATCTAACTCCAATAATGACAATGTGCTTGGTTCTGGTGTGTTTGGAACTGTCAAGCTATGTAGCTATAAAGGAAGCTATGTTGCGGTCAAGCTCTTGAAACATAGTGAAACTCAGACAACAACAGAGCTAAGAAGGGCACTTTTTCATGAAGCTAAAATTTTGCTGAACTTGAGGTGCAATGAATGTATACCTACCTTGTTGGGTGTCAGCATAGATAAGGAACCACTGAAAATTGTTATGCAGTTTTATGGTATTCACAATGTCTCAGTTACTTTGCATTCAATGTTTAATGAAGAGGGTTCCATTACCCTCATTGACAAACAGTGGCATTCTCTCTTAAATAAGTCGACAAAGGGCATTGACCACGTACATAGTTGTGGCTATTTGCATAATGACATCAAATCTGATAATGTTGTTGTATATAAACATAAGGATGAGTTCATTCCAGTGTTAGTTGACTTTGGTAAGAGCTGTAAGCCAGAAAAAGGAAATACTAAGAATCTGACAAGCGAGGAACAAATTAGGTATCATATGAGATATAGGCACATTGCTCCAGAAATAATCAATGGAAGCTACAAGCAATCAATCTATAGTGATATTTATTCATTTGGCTATTTAGTTTACAAGATTTCTACTTTCTTATGCCCAACGTCATCTTGCCTTAAACAAATAGTAAAAGAGTGTTATAGAGTTAAAACATGGAGCTGCCGTGCATCACTCACTAAAGTCTCTATGATTCTGTCATAACATATACTGGTGTATACTTCTCATTTGATTCAGCAGGGAGACAAAAGTTATAGTAGTTATTGCAAAATTATTTTCTTGATTTTGAGTGCTCTACACATCCCTGAGTATTTATATCACAGTACAGAGAGTATCTACAAATCTCAGAGTATTTACACCACAGAACAGAGAAATGTTTGTGCATTTTATATTGATGTTATGAAATATTTTTTTGAATAATTGTGCAGGAACATTTCTCTGTCCTTTGACATGTGTATATACCTATTTCAAAAAAGGTTGTCATAGGCGATAGGAAATACAGTAGGTCATGCATTTCAAGATCCAAGAATAGCTTTCTGTCTTGGAATGACCTATCGCCTTTGGTCTTTGGCGATAACCCTTTTTGAAATAGGTGTAAATGCAAGCAAGCTACCTGACATGGGCCTTGTATCTCAAATATTTTAAAAGCAACTTATAGCTGTTAATACTGTACTGTTCAATAATGAAGTCTATAATATATAATTGTGCACATACTATATACTTGAAATAAGAAGAAGAATTCAATTTCCAGGCTCTAGATCAGAGTGAAAGTACTTTTATTTTTTGGAGAAATATTGACAATAGCAATAGTTTATTTAGTATCAGAATATTCAATAAAAAACAGAATTAACATATATGTTTTGAAATAAATATCTTGCACTCAATATAGTAATAGAGTGCATGCCAACTAGAGTACAAACATTAATGTGAAATGCATCTTTTTTCTTGATTTTGAGTTTTTTTTACCAGTTTTGATATATTTAGTACTAATGAGATAGCACTGGTATATTTAGTGTTTGTACTCTATCAGTTATCAAGTAACTAAGAATTCACTTGGGTTAAAATCACATAAAGAAAAACAGACACTAAAGGTATTTTTTTTCTTCTTACTGTTGTGCTCCAATTATATCCACTGTACTTCTTCTGACAAATGAAAACAAATAATGGAATCATTGTTTACCAATGTCTAAGCCAAATATCACTTTCATAAGTTTTCTGTAATCATTAACAGTCATAGTTACACTATACATGATTAATAACCCATGATTATATCCTGGTTTCTAAAGGCAGAGGGATAACAATATTGACTTGATCCTTCCTATTACCACTTGCCTTAACTGTTCCTCTTACAACAACACATTTTTGTTGGAATCTACCAACTGGCATGAATGAAAAGTTTGAGTAAGGCTCATAAACAGTTGACCATGTTTCCACTGGATGAGAATAAATATTAGCTCCAGAGTAAGTACTGTACCAATCTACTTTAGCTAAAACATGTGTAACTTTCTGTTGGCTGTTATTTTCAACTTTCAAAATAACATCATGCAACAAGAATCCTCTGAGTATTGCTGGTCGCTTCATTTCATCACACCATGTTGCTGTGATAATTGAAGCATTGTCATCTTTCGTAGTACTAGAACTATACAAATTACCTGTATATGATAGCCGTGTAAAGGATTGACAAAACTTGGATACATGTTTAATATTAGAAGTGTCATAAATTAATGCATACATTTCTTCCAATTTTCTCTTTTCTCCTTGTTCTAAAGCTTTCCTTTTCATTGGTAGAAGAGGAACCTGATCTGGTGTTTTTGCAAAGTTAACTTCTAAAGGACTGCTCATTTGTAATGAAAGCATTTCTAAATACATACATTCAATAATCTGGGTAACATGTGTCATTTCTTTTGGGAATTGTGACATCATAACTTGCTTGTCTCTGTAAAATTTTCTCATGATTTGAAGCCCTGTTGATAAATCAAATAATGATTACTTAAAGTCACATGTTTCAATACTGTATGTACTTGAGTGAAGTTGTCTTTCAGTAGGTTCTGCAGTCCCTGGACTGGGGGCTAGTTATTTGAAGGGGGCTTGTAAGAGGCTGGGGGCTTAATTAGGGGAAATATGGTATGGTATGTGTTTTTATTTTATTTGCTTCACCATCTCTACATCTAAGTCAGTGAGCCTTGGCTTTTGTAGCAGTGCAAAAATTAGCTTGCTGGTAGTGTTCAGCATGTCTTTTACATTGCTCATGGGTTCTTTTCTCCCAGTCATCTCTGTTGAACCCAGAGAAATCAGGTCTATCACCAAAAGACTTCCTAGGAAATTCCTTGTAACACTTATTACAACCTGTTTACATAATGAGAAAATGGAGATTAACAATTTATGAAGCTAAGTATGATTATTATTAATTTATTTATCATCTAATATAGGATCATGAAATTAATACATATAATGGCTACATGTTACTGTGTGGTTCCAAAAACTTAGCAACTGACCATGTAGGATATTTGAAAAAGGATACCCCACCCCTCTGGAATTTCCAATTTTCTTCCATGTCTTTCTTTGTTTTTCATCTCACCTCCCACCCCCAGGGAATTTTTTGCCACACATTAGTAATACTATTGTGAAAATACTTGCAAAATAAATCAATAATACATGTAATTTTATCTCAAAGGTTTGCATGTGGTTTTATCACTCTGTGGGTTTGCTGCATCTTGCATAATAGTTGGAAATTTTTAAAACCCATGTTTAGCTTTACGAAGAAGGAAGGAAAAGTATTCCTGGCTAAAAATTGTTTTGCTTTTCTATCAAGTGAGTTTTAGTTTTATATATGTTATTGTACTGGGCAGGAGCATATCATTTATTTATTGTTTGGGTGGAATGAGAATGCACATGTACATAATAATGCTTTTTGTTTTGCAATATATTAATTAAGACAGGAAAAGAAAAACTAACTCAATCTCTTTAAATCATAAAAATCTTACCTCTATTTGCACCATGACCCAAGAAACCCCCACATTTCCTTATGGCAGGTATGTCACATGACAAAGCAAGGAGAGCAGCTCTATATTTCTCATAAATGCCATTACCACTATCAAGCAGAACACCATCCCAAAGGTCTACCAATTCATCGATCAATGGTTGCAGGAAAGTGTTGAGGTGTAATTTTGGTTCCCTTGGTCCAGGAATTATACCAACAACAATTACATTTTCCAATTTAAATCTTTGTTCTCTTGGTAGATTCATGACCACCATATATATAACTCCAATACTATGTATTCCATGTTTGGTTGGTTGAAACCAATCCACGTTAAGCATTAATCCAAAATTGTTAGGGGCTGATAAGATAGGTTCACCATTGACAGTTTGAAAATCTTTCCAGACTTGACCTTCATAAACATCTCCTAATGTACTATCAGGTAAGTTGCGATCTCTCCATTTTTCACAATCGTTTATAAAGTTCTTCTTGTGGAGTAAGTCTTGAATAGATTCAATAACTTTTTTGTAACAGTACATTTGCTTTGGATATAGATAAACAGAGCCATTAGATGATCGCTTTGTTTTCAAAAGGGTAGTGCCACATGGTTGTCTCCTGGTTCTATGTGGGTGTAGTGGGTATCTCACATAGTTGCATTTTAAAGATGCAATGTCTCCATTAGGTTTTTTGATTACACAGTCTTTGAGGAGGTACAATGACTTGCATTTCGGACAAACAGCATATTTTTCAAAATCATCCTTTTCAAGTGTTTTATAGACCATGTAGATTGTCTCTGGTATACATTTGGCAAATTCTTTAAGAGCTTGAAATTCACAGAGTTCAGCAATATACTGTAACATTCCCTTTAAGAATTTAAGAAGTAACAAGATACCTTTATCTGAGACTTTGTACAGAGATTGCCATAGAAGAAAAAGCATTAAAAGTGATCTTGACTCGGATGAAGTACGATGACCTGTATTGTGACAATCTCCATTTGCTGAAGTACTCTCATCTTCATTTTCAGGAATGATTCCATCAGGTAATTCATTTCCCTGTAAATATATGTAATACAAAATTTAAGAACATGTGTATATACTGGTAGTCTCCACTTAAAATATTTTATAGCACCCCTAAATTAATTTTGACCAATTTGGTCAGCAAAAAACAGTTTTTTTTGACCAAAAAGCACCTATTCTCAGCCAAAACCCCATTTTTTTTCGCCAAAAAGTCGTGTTTTTATCTCAAGAGGTATTTTCAGGAGCAAAAAGTGGGGGTTTCAGCCAACCGGTCACGCCGTCAGCGAAAAACCTGGTTTTGAGAGCCAAAATAGCCATTTTTCAGTTTTTGGGGCTAAAAAGGTTTTTTTCCCAGCAAAACAGTGTTTTGGACACCGAAAATGTGCTTTTCTCGGCCAAAGGGTGCGTTTAGCAGTGAAAACGTCGTGTTTTGACCAAGAGAAAATTCTCAGCAAAATTCCAATTTGGACAGCAAAAAACAGTTTTTTTGACCAAAAAGCACCTATTCTCAGCCAAAACCCCATTTTGTTTCGCCAAAAAGTCGTGTTTTTATCTCAAGAGGTATTTTCAGGAGCAAAAAGTGGGGGTTTCAGCCAACCGGTCACGCCGTCAGCGAAAAACCTGGTTTTGAGAGCCAAAATAGCCATTTTTCAGTTTTTGGGGCTAAAAAGGTTTTTTTCCCAGCAAAACAGTGTTTTGGACACCGAAAATGTGCTTTTCTCGGCCAAAGGGTGCGTTTAGCAGTGAAAACGTCGTGTTTTGACCAAGAGAAAATTCTCAGCAAAATTCCAATTTGGACAGCAAAAAACAGTTTTTTTGACCAAAAAGCACCTATTCTCAGCCAAAACCCCATTTTGTTTCGCCAAAAAGTCGTGTTTTTATCTCAAGAGGTATTTTCAGGAGCAAAAAGTGGGGGTTTCAGCCAACCGGTAACGCCGTCAGCGAAAAACCTGGTTTTGAGAGCCAAATTTTCACAAGATAAACGTGACCATGTATAGGTAGAATCGTGCCAGCAATCCATTTCCGTGATCAAAATTGGCAAATTCCAAAATCGTAAAGTGCCTAACTTTGTAGCTGCGCATGCGTGGGCACCAAAACTAGGGGAAGACTGCCGAATTTTCACAAGATAAACGTGACCATGTATAGGTAGAATCGTGCCAGCAATCCATTTCCGTGATTAAAATTGGCAAATTCCAAAATCGTAAAGTGCCTAACTTTGTAGCTGCGCATGCGCGGGCACATAAACTATGGGAAGACTGCCGAATTTTCACAAGATAAACGTGACCATGTATAGGTAGAATCGTGCCAGCAATCCATTTCCGTGATCAAAATTGGCAAATTCCAAAATCGTAAAGTGCCTAACTTTGTAGCTGCGCATGCGCGGGCACCAAAACTAGGGGAAGACTGCCGAAATTTCACAAGATAAACGTGACCATGTATAGGTAGAATCGTGCCAGCAATCCATTTCCGTGATCAAATTTGGCAAATTCCAAAATCGTAAAGTGCCTAAATTTGTAGCTGCGCATGCGCGGGCACCAAAACTAGGGGAAGACTGCCGAATTTCCACAAGATAAACGTGACCATGTATAGGTAGAATCGTGCCAGCAATCCATTTCCGTGATCAAAATTGGCAAATTCCAAAATCGTAAAGTGCCTAACTTTGTAGCTGCGCATGCGCGGGCACATAAACTATGGGAAGACTGCCGAATTTTCACAAGATAAACGTGACCATGTATAGGTAGAATCGTGCCAGCAATCCATTTCCGTGATCAAAATTGGCAAATTCCAAAATCGTAAAGTGCCTAACTTTGTAGCTGTGCATGCGCGGGCACATAAAGTATGGGAAGACTGCCGAATTTTCACAAGATAAACGTGACTATGTATAGGTAGAATCGTGCCAGCAATCCATTTCCGTGATCAAAATTGGCAAATTCCAAAATCGTAAAGTGCCTAACTTTGTAGCTGCGCATGCGCGGGCACCAAAACTAGGGGAAGACTGCCGAAATTTCACAAGATAAACGTGACCATGTATAGGTAGAATCGTGCCAGCAATCCATTTCCGTGATCAAATTTGGCAAATTCCAAAATCGTAAAGTGCCTAAATTTGTAGCTGCGCATGCGGGGGCACCAAAACTAGGGGAAGACTGCCGAATTTTCACAAGATAAACGTGACCATGTATAGGTAGAATCGTGCCAGCAATCCATTTCCGTGATGAAAATTGGCAAATTCCAAAATCGTAAAGTGCCTAACTTTGTAGCTGCGCATGCGCGGGCACCAAAACTAGGGGAAGACTGCCGAATTTTCACAAGATAAACGGGACCATGTATAGGTAGAATCGTGCCAGCAATCCATTTCCGTGATCAAAATTGGCAAATTCCAAAATCGTAAAGTGCCTAACATTGTAGCTGCGCATGCGCGGGCACCAAAACTAGGGGAAGACTGCCGAATTTTCACCAGATAAACATGACCATGTATAGGTAGAATCGTGCCAGCAATCCATTTCCGTGATGAAAATTGGCAAATTCCAAAATCGTAAAGTGCCTAACTTTGTAGCTGCGCATGCGCGGGCACCAAAACTAGGGGAAGACTGCCGAATTTTCACAAGATAAACGTGACCATGTATAGGTAGAATCGTGCCAGCAATCCATTTCTGTGATGAAAATTGGCAAATTCCAAAATCGTAAAGTCCCTAACTTTGAAGCTGCGCATGCGCGGGCACCAAAACTAGGGGAAGACTGCCCAATTTTCACAAGATAAACGTGACCATGTATAGGTAGAATCGTGCCAGTAATCCATTTCCGTGATCAAAATTGGCAAATTCCAAAATCGTAAAGTGCCTAACTTTGTAGCTGCGCATGCGTGGGCACCAAAACTAGGGGAAGACTGCCGAATTTTCACAAGATAAACGTGACCATGTATAGGTAGAATCGTGCCAGCAATCCATTTCCGTGATCAAAATTGGCAAATTCCAAAATCGTAAAGTGCCTAACTTTGTAGCTGCGCATGCGCGGGCACCAAAACTAGGGGAAGACTGCCGAAATTTCACAAGATAAACGTGACCATGTATAGGTAGAATCGTGCCAGCAATCCATTTCCGTGATCAAATTTGGCAAATTCCAAAATCGTAAAGTGCCTAAATTTGTAGCTGCGGATGCGCGGGCACCAAAACTAGGGGAAGACTGCCGAATTTCCACAAGATAAACGTGACCATGTATAGGTAGAATCGTGCCAGCAATCCATTTCCGTGATCAAAATTGGGAAATTCCAAAATCGTAAAGTGCCTAACTTTGTAGCTGCGCATGCGCGGGCACATAAACTATGGGAAGACTGCCGAATTTTCACAAGATAAACGTGACCATGTATAGGTAGAATCGTGCCAGCAATCCATTTCCGTGATCAAAATTGGCAAATTCCAAAATCGTAAAGTGCCTAACTTTGTAGCTGTGCATGCGCGGGCACATAAAGTATGGGAAGACTGCCGAATTTTCACAAGATAAACGTGACTATGTATAGGTAGAATCGTGCCAGCAATCCATTTCCGTGATCAAAATTGGCAAATTCCAAAATCGTAAAGTGCCTAACTTTGTAGCTGCGCATGCGCGGGCACCAAAACTAGGGGAAGACTGCCGAAATTTCACAAGATAAACGTGACCATGTATAGGTAGAATCGTGCCAGCAATCCATTTCCGTGATCAAATTTGGCAAATTCCAAAATCGTAAAGTGCCTAAATTTGTAGCTGCGCATGCGGGGGCACCAAAACTAGGGGAAGACTGCCGAATTTTCACAAGATAAACGTGACCATGTATAGGTAGAATCGTGCCAGCAATCCATTTCCGTGATGAAAATTGGCAAATTCCAAAATCGTAAAGTGCCTAACTTTGTAGCTGCGCATGCGTGGGCACCAAAACTAGGGGAAGACTGCCGAATTTTCACAAGATAAACGGGACCATGTATAGGTAGAATCGTGCCAGCAATCCATTTCCGTGATCAAAATTGGCAAATTCCAAAATCGTAAAGTGCCTAACATTGTAGCTGCGCATGCGCGGGCACCAAAACTAGGGGAAGACTGCCGAATTTTCACCAGATAAACATGACCATGTATAGGTAGAATCGTGCCAGCAATCCATTTCCGTGATGAAAATTGGCAAATTCCAAAATCGTAAAGTGCCTAACTTTGTAGCTGCGCATGCGCGGGCACCAAAACTAGGGGAAGACTGCCGAATTTTCACAAGATAAACGTGACCATGTATAGGTAGAATCGTGCCAGCAATCCATTTCTGTGATGAAAATTGGCAAATTCCAAAATCGTAAAGTCCCTAACTTTGAAGCTGCGCATGCGCGGGCACCAAAACTAGGGGAAGACTGCCCAATTTTCACAAGATAAACGTGACCATGTATAGGTAGAATCGTGCCAGTAATCCATTTCCGTGATCAAAATTGGCAAATTCCAAAATCGTAAAGTGCCTAACTTTGTAGCTGCGCATGCGTGGGCACCAAAACTAGGGGAAGACTGCCGAATTTTCACAAGATAAACGTGACCATGTATAGGTAGAATCGTGCCAGCAATCCATTTCCGTGATCAAAATTGGCAAATTCCAAAATCGTAAAGTGCCCTTAATTTTGTAGCTGCGCATGCGCGGGCACATAAACTATGGGAAGACTGCCGAATTTTCACAAGATAAACGTGACCATGTATAGGTAGAATCGTGCCAGCAATCCATTTCCGTGATCAAAATTGGCAAATTCCAAAATCGTAAAGTGCCTAAATTTGTAGCTGCGCATGCGCGGGCACCAAAACTAGGGGAAGACTGCCGAATTTTCACAAGATAAACGTGACCATGTATAGGTAGAATCGTGCCAGCAATCCATTTCCGTGATCAAAATTGGCAAATTCCAAAATCGTAAAGTGCCTAACTTTGTAGCTGCGCATGCGCGGGCACCAAAACTAGGGGAAGACTGCCGAATTTTCACAAGATAAACGGGACCATGTATAGGTAGAATCGTGCCAGCAATCCATTTCCGTGATCAAAATTGGCAAATTCCAAAATCGTAAAGTGCCCTTAATTTTGTAGCTGCGCATGCGCGGGCACATAAACTATGGGAAGACTGCCGAATTTTCACAAGATAAACGTGACCATGTATAGGTAGAATCGTGCCAGCAATCCATTTCCGTGATCAAAATTGGCAAATTCCAAAATCGTAAAGTGTCTAAATTTGTAGCTGCGCATGCGCGGGCACCAAAACTAGGGGAAGACTGCCGAATTTTCACAAGATAAACGTGACCATGTATAGGTAGAATCGTGCCAGCAATCCATTTCCGTGATCAAAATTGGCAAATTCCAAAATCGTAAAGTGCCTAACTTTGTAGCTGCGCATGCGCGGGCACCAAAACTAGGGGAAGACTGCCGAATTTTCACAAGATAAACGGGACCATGTATAGGTAGAATCGTGCCAGCAATCCATTTCCGTGATCAAAATTGGCAAATTCCAAAATCGTAAAGTGCCTAACTTTGTAGCTGCGCATGCGCGGGCACCAAAACTAGGGGAAGACTGCCGAATTTTCACAAGATAAACGTGACCATGTATAGGTAGAATCGTGCCAGCAATCCATTTCCGTGATGAAAATTGGCAAATTCCAAAATCGTAAAGTGCCTAACTTTGTAGCTGCGCATGCGCGGGCACCAAAACTAGGGGAAGACTGCCGAATTTTCACAAGATAAACGTGACCATGTATAGGTAGAATCGTGCCAGCAATCCATTTCCGTGATGAAAATTGGCAAATTCCAAAATCGTAAAGTGCCTAACTTTGTAGCTGCGCATGCGCGGTTACCAAAACTAGGGGAAGACTGCCGAATTTTCACAAGATAAACGTGACCATGTATAGGTAGAATCGTGCCAGCAATCCATTTCCGTGATCAAAATTGTCAAATTCTAAAATCGTAAAGTGCCTAACTTTGTAGCTGCGCATGCGCGGGCACCAAAACTAGGGGAAGACCGCCGAATTTTCACAAGATAAACGTGACCATGTATAGGTAGAATCGTGCCAGCAATCCATTTCCGTGATCAAAATTGGCAAATTCCAAAATCGTAAAGTGCCTAACTTTGTAGCTGCGCATGCGCGGGCACCAAAACTAGGGGAAGACTGCCGAATTTTCACAAGATAAACGGGACCATGTATAGGTAGAATCCTGCCAGCAATCCATTTCCGTGATCAAAATTGGCAAATTCCAAAATCGTAAAGTGCCTAACTTTGTAGCTGCGTATGCGCGGGCACCAAAACTAGAGGAAGACTGCCGAATTTTCACAAGATAAACGGGAACATGTATAGGTAGAATCGTGCCAGCAATCCATTTCCGCGATCAAAATTGGCAAATTCCAAAATCGTAAAGTGCCTAACTTTGTAGCTGCGCATGCGCGGGCACCAAAACTAGGGGAAGACTGCCGAATTTTCACAAGATAAACGTGACCATGTATAGGTAGAATCGTGCCAGCAATCCATTTCCGTGATCAAAATTGGCAAACTCCAAAATCGTAAAGTGCCTAACTTTGTAGCTGCGCATGCGCGGGCACCAAAACTAGGGGAAGACTGCCGAATTTTCACAAGATAAACGGGACCATCTATAGGTAGAATCGTGCCAGCAATCCATTTCCGTGATCAAAATTGGCAAATTCCAAAATCGTAAAGTGCCTAACTTTGTAGCTGCGCATGCGCGGGCACCAAAACTAGGGGAAGACTGCCGAATTTTCACAAGATAAACGTGACCATGTATAGGTAGAATCGTGCCAGCAATCCATTTCCGTGATCAAAATTGTCAAATTCTAAAATCGTAAAGTGCCTATCTTTGTAGCTGCGCATGCGCGGGCACCAAAACTAAGGGAAGACTGCCCAATTTCCACAAGATAAACGTGACCATGTATAGGTAGAATCGTGCAAGCAATCCATTTCCGTGATCAAAATTGAGAAATTCCAAAATCGTAAAGTGCCTAACTTTGTAGCTGCGCATGCGTGGGCACCAAAACTAGGGGAAGACTGCCGAATTTTCACAAGATAAACGTGACCATGTATAGGTAGAATCGTGCCAGCAATCCATTTCCGTGATCAAAATTGGCAAATTCCAAAATCGTAAAGTGCCTAACTTTGTAGCTGCGCATGCGCGGGCCCCAAAACTAGGGGAAGACTGCCGAAATTTCACAAGATAAACGTGACCATGTATAGGTAGAATCGTGCCAGCAATCCATTTCCGTGATCAAATTTGGCAAATTCCAAAATCGTAAAGTGCCTAAATTTGTAGCTGCGCATGCGCGGGCACCAAAACTAGGGGAAGACTGCCGAATTTTCACAAGATAAACGTGACCATGTATAGGTAGAATCGTGCCAGCAATCCATTTCCGTGATCAAAATTGGCAAACTCCAAAATCGTAAAGTGCCTAACTTTGTAGCTGCGCATGCGTGGGCACCAAAACTAGGGGAAGACTGCCGAATTTTCACAAGATAAACGTGACCATGTATAGGTAGAATCGTGCCAGCAATCCATTTCCGTGATCAAAATTGTCAAATTCTAAAATCGTAAAGTGCCTATCTTTGTAGCTGCGCATGCGCGGGCATCAAAACTAAGGGAAGACTGCCCAATTTTCACAAGATAAACGTGACCATGTATAGGTAGAATCGTGCAAGCAATCCATTTCCGTGATCAAAATTGAGAATTTCCAAAATCGTAAAGTGCCTAACTTTGTAGCTGCGCATGCGTGGGCACCAAAACTAGGGGAAGACTGCCGAATTTTCACAAGATAAACGTGACCATGTATAGGTAGAATCGTGCCAGCAATCCATTTCCGTGATCAAAATTGGCAAATTCCAAAATCGTAAAGTGCCTAACTTTGTAGCTGCGCATGCGCGGGCACCAAAACAAGGGGAAGAGTGCCGAAATTTCACAAGATAAACGTGACCATGTATAGGTAGAATCGTGCCAGCAATCCATTTCCGTGATCAAATTTGGCAAATTCCAAAATAGTAAAGTGCCTAAATTTGTAGCTGCGCATGCGCGGCCACCAAAACTAGGGGAAGACTGCCGAATTTTCACAAGATAAACGTGACCATGTATAGGTAGAATCGTGCCAGCAATCCATTTCCGTGATCAAAATTGGCAAACTCCAAAATCGTAAAGTGCCTAACTTTGTAGCTGCGCATGCGCGGGCACCAAAACTAGGGGAAGACTGCCGAATTTTCACAAGATAAACGTGACCATGTATAGGTAGAATCGTGCCAGCAATCCATTTCCGTGATCAAAATTGGCAAACTCCAAAATCGTAAAGTGCCTAATTTTGTAGCTGCGCATGCGCGGGCACCAAAACTAGGGGAAGACTGCCGAATTTTCACAAGATAAACGGGACCATGTATAGGTAGAATCGTGCCAGCAATCCATTTCCGTGATCAAAATTGGCAAATTCCAAAATCGTAAAGTGCCTAACTTTGTAGCTGCGCATGCGCGGGCACCAAAACTAGGGGAAGACTGCCGAATTTTCACAAGATAAACGTGACCATGTATAGGTAGAATCGTGCCAGCAATCCATTTCCGTGATCAAAATTGGCAAATTCCAAAATCGTAAAGTGCCTAACTTTGTAGCTGCGCATGCGCGGGCACCAAAACTAGGGGAAGACTGCCGAATTTTCACAAGATAAACGTGACCATGTATAGGTAGAATCGTGCCAGCAATCCATTTCCGTGATCAAAATTGGTAAACTCCAAAATCGTAAAGTGCCTAACTTTGTAGCTGCGCATGCGCGGGCACCAAAACTAGGGGAAGACTGCCGAATTTTCACAAGATAAACGTGACCATGTATAGGTAGAATCGTGCCAGCAATCCATTTCCGTGATGAAAATTGTCAAATTCTAAAATCGTAAAGTGCCTATCTTTGTAGCTGCGCATGCGCGGGCACCAAAACTAAAGGAAGACTGCCCAATTTTCACAAGATAAACGTGACCATGTATAGGTAGAATCGTGCAAGCAATCCATTTCCGTGATCAAAATTGAGAAATTCCAAAATCGTAAAGTGCCTAACTTTGTAGCTGCGCATGCGTGGGCACCAAAACTAGGGGAAGACTGCCGAATTTTCACAAGATAAACGTGACCATGTATAGGTAGAATCGTGCCAGCAATCCATTTCCGTGATCAAAATTGGCAAATTCCAAAATCGTAAAGTGCCTAACTTTGTAGCTGCGCATGCGCGGGCACCAAAACAAGGGGAAGACTGCCGAAATTTCACAAGATAAACGTGACCATGTATAGGTAGAATCGTGCCAGCAATCCATTTCCGTGATCAAATTTGGCAAATTCCAAAATAGTAAAGTGCCTAAATTTGTAGCTGCGCATGCGCGGGCACCAAAACTAGGGGAAGACTGCCGAATTTTCACAAGATAAACGTGACCATGTATAGGTAGAATCGTGCCAGCAATCCATTTCCGTGATCAAAATTGGCAAACTTCAAAATCGTAAAGTGCCTAACTTTGTAGCTGCGCATGCGCGGGCACCAAAACTAGGGGAAGACTGCCGAATTTTCACAAGATAAACGTGACCATGTATAGGTAGAATCGTGCCAGCAATCCATTTCCGTGATCAAAATTGGCAAACTCCAAAATCGTAAAGTGCCTAATTTTGTAGCTGCGCATGCGCGGGCACCAAAACTAGGGGAAGACTGCCGAATTTTCACAAGATAAACGGGACCATGTATAGGTAGAATCGTGCCAGCAATCCATTTCCGTGATCAAAATTGGCAAATTCTAAAATCGTAAAGTGCCTATCTTTGTAGCTGCGCATGCGCGGGCACCAAAACTAAAGGAAGACTGCCCAATTTTCACAAGATAAACGTGACCATGTATAGGGAGAATCGTGCAAGCAATCCATTTCCGTGATCAAAATTGAGAAATTCCAAAATCGTAAAGTGCCTAACTTTGTAGCTGCGCATTCGTGGGCACCAAAACTAGGGGAAGACCGCCGAATTTTCACAAGATAAACGTGACCATGTATAGGTAGAATCGTGCCAGCAATCCATTTCCGTGATCAAAATTGGCAAATTCCAAAATCGTAAAGTGCCTAACTTTGTAGCTGCGCATGCGCGGGCCCCAAAACTAGGGGAAGACTGCCGAAATTTCACAAGATAAACGTGACCATGTATAGGTAGAATCGTGCCAGCAATCCATTTCCGTGATCAAATTTGGCAAATTCCAAAATCGTAAAGTGCCTAAATTTGTAGCTGCGCATGCGCGGGCACCAAAACTAGGGGAAGACTGCCGAATTTTCACAAGATAAACGTGACCATGTATAGGTAGAATCGTGCCAGCAATCCATTTCCGTGATCAAAATTGGCAAACTCCAAAATCGTAAAGTGCCTAACTTTGTAGCTGCGCATGCGTGGGCACCAAAACTAGGGGAAGACTGCCGAATTTTCACAAGATAAACGTGACCATGTATAGGTAGAATCGTGCCAGCAATCCATTTCCGTGATCAAAATTGGCAAATTCCAAAATCGTAAAGTGCCTAACTTTGTAGCTGCGCATGCGCGGGCACCAAAACTAGGGGAAGACTGCCGAAATTTCACAAGATAAACGTGACCATGTATAGGTAGAATCGTGCCAGCAATCCATTTCCGTGATCAAATTTGGCAAATTCCAAAATCGTAAAGTGCCTAAATTTGTAGCTGCGCATGGGCGGGCACCAAAACTAGGGGAAGACTGCCGAATTTTCACAAGATAAACGTGACCATGTATAGGTAGAATCGTGCCAGCAATCCATTTCCGTGATCAAAATTGGCAAACTCCAAAATGGTAAAGTGCCTAACTTTGTAGCTGCGCATGCGTGGGCACCAAAACTAGGGGAAGACTGCCGAATTTTCACAAGATAAACGTGACCATGTATAGGTAGAATCGTGCCAGCAATCCATTTCCGTGATCAAAATTGTCAAATTCTAAAATCGTAAAGTGCCTATCTTTGTAGCTGCGCATGCGCGGGCACCAAAACTAAGGGAAGACTGCCCAATTGTCACAAGATAAACGTGACCATGTATAGGTAGAATCGTGCAAGCAATCCATTTCCGTGATCAAAATTGAGAAATTCCAAAATCGTAAAGTGCCTAACTTTGTAGCTGCGCATGCGTGGGCACCAAAACTAGGGGAAGACTGCCGAATTTTCACAAGATAAACGTGACCATGTATAGGTAGAATCGTGCCAGCAATCCATTTCTGTGATCAAAATTGGCAAATTCCAAAATCGTAAAGTGCCTAACTTTGTAGCTGCGCATGCGCGGGCACCAAAACTAGGGGAAGACTGCCGAATTTTCACAAGATAAACGTGACCATGTATAGGTAGAATCGTGCCAGCAATCCATTTCCGTGATCAAAATTGGCAAATTCCAAAATCGTAAAGTGCCTAAATTTGTAGCTGCGCATGCGCGGGCACCAAAACTAGGGGAAGACTGCCGAATTTTCACAAGATAAACGTGACCATGTATAGGTAGAATCGTGCCAGCAATCCATTTCCGTGATGAAAATTGTCAAATTCTAAAATCGTAAAGTGCCTATCTTTGTAGCTGCGCATGCGCGGGCACCAAAACTAAAGGAAGACTGCCCAATTTTCACAAGATAAACGTGACCATGTATAGGTAGAATCGTGCAAGCAATCCATTTCCGTGATCAAAATTGAGAAATTCCAAAATCGTAAAGTGCCTAACTTTGTAGCTGCGCATGCGTGGGCACCAAAACTAGGGGAAGACTGCCGAATTTTCACAAGATAAACGTGACCATGTATAGGTAGAATCGTGCCAGCAATCCATTTCCGTGATCAAAATTGGCAAATTCCAAAATCGTAAAGTGCCTAACTTTGTAGCTGCGCATGCGCGGGCCCCAAAACTAGGGGAAGACTGCCGAAATTTCACAAGATAAACGTGACCATGTATAGGTAGAATCGTGCCAGCAATCCATTTCCGTGATCAAATTTGGCAAATTCCAAAATCTTAAAGTGCCTAAATTTGTAGCTGCGCATGCGCGGGCACCAAAACTAGGGGAAGACTGCCGAATTTTCACAAGATAAACGTGACCATGTATAGGTAGAATCGTGCCAGCAATCCATTTCCGTGATCAAAATTGGTAAACTCCAAAATCGTAAAGTGCCTAACTTTGTAGCTGCGCATGCGCGGGCACCAAAACTAGGGGAAGACTGCCGAATTTTCACAAGATAAACGTGACCATGTATAGGTAGAATCGTGCCAGCAATCCATTTCCGTGATGAAAATTGTCAAATTCTAAAATCGTAAAGTGCCTATCTTTGTAGCTGCGCATGCGCGGGCACCAAAACTAAAGGAAGACTGCCCAATTTTCACAAGATAAACGTGACCATGTATAGGTAGAATCGTGCAAGCAATCCATTTCCGTGATCAAAATTGAGAAATTCCAAAATCGTAAAGTGCCTAACTTTGTAGCTGCGCATGCGTGGGCACCAAAACTAGGGGAAGACTGCCGAATTTTCACAAGATAAACGTGACCATGTATAGGTAGAATCGTGCCAGCAATCCATTTCCGTGATCAAAATTGGCAAATTCCAAAATCGTAAAGTGCCTAACTTTGTAGCTGCGCATGCGCGGGCACCAAAACAAGGGGAAGACTGCCGAAATTTCACAAGATAAACGTGACCATGTATAGGTAGAATCGTGCCAGCAATCCATTTCCGTGATCAAATTTGGCAAATTCCAAAATAGTAAAGTGCCTAAATTTGTAGCTGCGCATGCGCGGGCACCAAAACTAGGGGAAGACTGCCGAATTTTCACAAGATAAACGTGACCATGTATAGGTAGAATCGTGCCAGCAATCCATTTCCGTGATCAAAATTGGCAAACTTCAAAATCGTAAAGTGCCTAACTTTGTAGCTGCGCATGCGCGGGCACCAAAACTAGGGGAAGACTGCCGAATTTTCACAAGATAAACGTGACCATGTATAGGTAGAATCGTGCCAGCAATCCATTTCCGTGATCAAAATTGGCAAACTCCAAAATCGTAAAGTGCCTAATTTTGTAGCTGCGCATGCGCGGGCACCAAAACTAGGGGAAGACTGCCGAATTTTCACAAGATAAACGGGACCATGTATAGGTAGAATCGTGCCAGCAATCCATTTCCGTGATCAAAATTGGCAAATTCTAAAATCGTAAAGTGCCTATCTTTGTAGCTGCGCATGCGCGGGCACCAAAACTAAAGGAAGACTGCCCAATTTTCACAAGATAAACGTGACCATGTATAGGGAGAATCGTGCAAGCAATCCATTTCCGTGATCAAAATTGAGAAATTCCAAAATCGTAAAGTGCCTAACTTTGTAGCTGCGCATTCGTGGGCACCAAAACTAGGGGAAGACTGCCGAATTTTCACAAGATAAACGTGACCATGTATAGGTAGAATCGTGCCAGCAATCCATTTCCGTGATCAAAATTGGCAAATTCCAAAATCGTAAAGTGCCTAACTTTGTAGCTGCGCATGCGCGGGCCCCAAAACTAGGGGAAGACTGCCGAAATTTCACAAGATAAACGTGACCATGTATAGGTAGAATCGTGCCAGCAATCCATTTCCGTGATCAAATTTGGCAAATTCCAAAATCGTAAAGTGCCTAAATTTGTAGCTGCGCATGCGCGGGCACCAAAACTAGGGGAAGACTGCCGAATTTTCACAAGATAAACGTGACCATGTATAGGTAGAATCGTGCCAGCAATCCATTTCCGTGATCAAAATTGGCAAACTCCAAAATCGTAAAGTGCCTAACTTTGTAGCTGCGCATGCGTGGGCACCAAAACTAGGGGAAGACTGCCGAATTTTCACAAGATAAACGTGACCATGTATAGGTAGAATCGTGCCAGCAATCCATTTCCGTGATCAAAATTGTCAAATTCTAAAATCGTAAAGTGCCTAACTTTGTAGCTGCGCATGCGCGGGCACCAAAACTAACGGAAGACTGCCCAATTTTCACAAGATAAACGTGACCATGTATAGGTAGAATCGTGCAAGCAATCCATTTCCGTGATCAAAATTGAGAAATTCCAAAATCGTAAAGTGCCTAACTTTGTAGCTGCGCATGCGTGGGCACCAAAACTAGGGGAAGACTGCCGAATTTTCACAAGATAAACGTGACCATGTATAGGTAGAATCGTGCCAGCAATCCATTGCCGTGATCAAAATTGGCAAATTCCAAAATCGTAAAGTGCCTAACTTTGTAGCTGCGCATGCGCGGGCACCAAAACAAGGGGAAGACTGCCGAAATTTCACAAGATAAACGTGACCATGTATAGGTAGAATCGTGCCAGCAATCCATTTCCGTGATCAAATTTGGCAAATTCCAAAATAGTAAAGTGCCTAAATTTGTAGCTGCGCATGCGCGGGCACCAAAACTAGGGGAAGACTGCCGAATTTTCACAAGATAAACGTGACCATGTATTGGTAGAATCGTGCCAGCAATCCATTTCCGTGATCAAAATTGGCAAACTCCAAAATCGTAAAGTGCTTAACTTTGTAGCTGCGCATGCGCGGGCACCAAAACTAGGGGAAGACTGCCGAATTTTCACAAGATAAACGTGACCATGTATAGGTAGAATCGTGCCAGCAATTTATTTCCGTGATCAAAATTGGCAAACTCCAAAATCGTAAAGTGCCTAATTTTGTAGCTGCGCATGCGCGGGCACCAAAACTAGGGGAAGACTGCCGAAATTTCACAAGATAAACCGGACCATGTATAGGTAGAATCGTGCCAGCAATCCATTTCCGTGATCAAAATTGGCAAATTCCAAAATCGTAAAGTGCCTAACTTTGTAGCTGCGCATGCGCGGGCACCAAAACTAGGGGAAGACTGCCGAATTTTCACAAGATAAACGTGACCATGTATAGGTAGAATCGTGCCAGCAATCCATTTCCGTGATCAAAATTGGTAAACTCCAAAATCGTAAAGTGCCTAACTTTGTAGCTGCGCATGCGCGGGCACCAAAACTAGGGGAAGACTGCCGAATTTTCACAAGATAAACGTGACCATGTATAGGTAGAATCGTGCCAGCAATCCATTTCCGTGATGAAAATTGTCAAATTCTAAAATCGTAAAGTGCCTATCTTTGTAGCTGCGCATGCGCGGGCACCAAAACTAAAGGAAGACTGCCCAATTTTCACAAGATAAACGTGACCATGTATAGGTAGAATCGTGCAAGCAATCCATTTCCGTGATCAAAATTGAGAAATTCCAAAATCGTAAAGTGCCTAACTTTGTAGCTGCGCATGCGTGGGCACCAAAACTAGGGGAAGACTGCCGAATTTTCACAAGATAAACGTGACCATGTATAGGTAGAATCGTGCCAGCAATCCATTTCCGTGATCAAAATTGGCAAATTCCAAAATCGTAAAGTGCCTAACTTTGTAGCTGCGCATGCGCGGGCCCCAAAACTAGGGGAAGAGTGCCGAAATTTCACAAGATAAACGTGACCATGTATAGGTAGAATCGTGCCAGCAATCCATTTCCGTGATCAAATTTGGCAAATTCCAAAATGGTAAAGTGCCTAAATTTGTAGCTGCGCATGCGCCGGCACCAAAACTAGGGGAAGACTGCCGAATTTTCACAAGATAAACGTGACCATGTATAGGTAGAATCGTGCCAGCAATCCATTTCCGTGGTCAAAATTGGCAAACTCCAAAATCGTAAAGTGCCTAACTTTGTAGCTGCGCATGCGCGGGCACCAAAACTAGGGGAAGACTGCCAAATTTTCACAAGATAAACGTGACCATGTATAGGTAGAATCGTGCCAGCAATCCATTTCCGTGATCAAAATTGTCAAATTCTAAAATCGTAAGGTGCCTATCTTTGTAGCTGCGCATGCGCGGGCACCAAAACTAAGGGAAGACTGCCCAATTTTCACAAGATAAACGTGACCATGTATAGGTAGAATCGTGCCAGCAATCCATTTCCGTGATCAAATTTGGCAAATTCCAAAATCGTAAAGTGCCTAAATTTGTAGCTGCGCATGCGCCGGCACCAAAACTAGGGGAAGACTGCCGAATTTTCACAAGATAAACGTGACCATGTATAGGTAGAATCGTGCCAGCAATCCATTTCCGTGATCAAAATTGGGAAACTCCAAAATCTTAAAGTGCCTAACTTTGTAGCTGCGCATGCGCGGGCACCAAAACTAGGGGAAGACTGCCGAATTTTCACAAGATAAACGTGACCATGTATAGGTAGAATCGTGCCAGCAATCCATTTCCGTGATCAAAATTGTCAAATTCTAAAATCGTAAGGTGCCTTTCTTTGTAGCTGCGCATGCGCGGGCACCAAAACTAAGGGAAGACTGCCCAATTTTCACAAGATAAACGTGACCATGTATAGGTAGAATCGTGTCAGCAATCCATTTCCGTGATCAAAATTGGCAAATTCCAAAATCGTAAAGTGCCTAACTTTGTAGCTGCGCATGCGCGGGCACCAAAACTAGGGGAAGACTGCCGAATTTTCACAAGATAAACGTGACCATGTATAGGTAGAATCGTGCCAGCAATCCATTTCCGTGATCAAAATTGAGAAATTCCAAAATCGTAAAGTGCCTAACTTTGTAGCTGCGCATGCGCGGGCACCAAAACTAGGGGAAGACTGCCGAATTTTCAAAAGATAAACGTGACCATGTATAGGTAGAATCGTGCCAGTAATCCATTTCCGTGATCAAAATTGGCAAATTCCAAAATCGTAAAGTGCCTAACTTTGTAGCTGCGCATGCGCGGGCACCAAAACTAGGGGAAGACTGCCGAATTTTCACAACATAAACGTGACGATGTATAGGTAGAATCGTGCCAGCAATCCATTTCCGTGATGAAAATTGGCAAATTCTAAAATCGTAAAGTGCCTAACTTTGTAGCTGCGCATGCGCGGGCACCAAAACTAGGGGAAGACTGCCGAATTTTCACTAGATAAACGTGATCATGTATAGGTAGAATCGTGCCAGCAATCCATTTCCGTGATCAAATTTGGCAAATTCCAAAAGCGTAAAGTGCCTAAATTTGTAGCTGCGCATGCGCGGGCACCAAAACTAGGAGAAGACTGCCGAATTTTCACAAGATAAACGTGACCATGTATAGGTAGAATCGTGCCAGCAATCCATTTCCGTGATCAAAATTGGCAAATTCCAAAATCGTAAAGTGCCTAACTTTGTAGCTGCGCATGCGCGGGCACCAAAACTAGGGGAAGACTGCCGAATTTTCACAAGATAAACGTGACCATGTATAGGTAGAATCGTGCCAGCAATCCATTTCCGTGATCAAAATTGGCAAATTACAAAATCGTAAAGTGCCTAACTTTGTAGCTGCGCATGCGCGGGCACCAAAACTAGGGGAAGACTGCCGAATTTTCACAAGATAAACGTGACCATGTATAGGTAGAATCGTGCCAGCAATCCATTTCCGTGATCAAAATTGGCAAATTCCAAAATCGTAAAGTGCCTAACTTTGTAGCTGCGCATGCGCGGGCACCAAAACTAGGGGAAGACTGCCGAATTTTCACAAGATAAACGTGACCATGTATAGGTAGAATCGTGCCAGCAATCCATTTCCGTGATCAAAATTGGCAAATTCCAAAATCGTAAAGTGCCTAACTTTGTAGCTGCGCATGCGCGGGCACCAAAACTAGGGGAAGACTGCCGAATTTTCACAAGATAAACGTGACAATGTATAGGTAGAATCGTGCCAGTAATCCATTTCCGTGATCAAAATTGGCAAATTCCAAAATCGTAAAGTGCCTAACTTTGTAGCTGCGCATGGGCGGGCACCAAAACTAGGGGAAGACTGCCGAATTTTCACAAGATAAACGTGACCATGTATAGGTAGAATCGTGCCAGCAATCCATTTCCGTGATCAAAATTGGCAAATTCCAAAATCGTAAAGTGCCTAATTTTGTAGCTGCGCATGCGCGGGCACCAAAACTAGGGGAAGACTGCCGAATTTTCACAAGATAAACGTGACCATGTATAGGTAGAATCGCGCCAGTAATCCATTTCCGTGATCAAAATTGGCAAATTCCAAAATCGTAAAGTGCCTAACTTTGTAGCTGCGCATGGGCGGGTACCAAAACTAGGGGAAGACTGCCGAATTTTCACAAGATAAACGTGACCATGTATAGGTAGAATCGTGCCAGCAAATTATGTGCGTGATCAAAATTGGCAAATTCCAAAATCGTAAAGTGCCTAACTTTGTAGCTGCACATGCGCGGGCACCAAAACTAGGGGAAGACTGCCGAATTTTCACAAGATAAACGTGACCATGTATAGGTAGAATCGTGCCAGCAATCCATTTCCGTGATTAAAATTGGCAAATTCCAAAATCGTAAAGTGCCTAACTTTGTAGCTGCGCATGCGCGGGCACCAAAACTAGGGGAAGACTACCGAATTTTCACAAGGTAAACGTGACCATGTATAGGTAGAATCGTGCCAGCAATCCATTTCCGTGATCAAAATTGTCAAATTCCAAAATCGTAAAGTCCCTATCTTTGTAGCTGCGCATGCGCGGGCACCAAAACTAGGGGAAGACTGCCCAATTTTCACAAGATAAACGTGACCATGTATAGGTAGAATCGTGCCAGCAATCCATTTCCTTGATCAAAATTGAGAAATTCCAAAATCGTAAAGTGCCTAACTTTGTAGCTGCGCATGCGCGGGCACCAAAACTAGGGGAAGACTGCCGAATTTTCACAAGATAAACGTGACCATGTATAGGTAGAATCGTGCCAGCAATCCATTTCCGTGATCAAAATTGTCAAATTCTAAAATCGTAAAGTGCCTATCTTTGTAGCTGCGTTTGCGCGGGCACCAAAACTAGGGGAAGACTGCCGAATTTTCACAAGATAAACGTGACCATGTATATGTAGAATCGTGCCAGCAAATTATGTGCGTGATCAAAATTGGCAAATTCCAAAATCGTAAAGTGCCTAACTTTGTAGCTGCACATGCGCGGGCACCAAAACTAGGGGAAGACTGCCGAATTTTCACAAGATAAACGTGACCATGTATAGGTAGAATCGTGCCAGCAATCCATTTCCGTGATTAAAATTGGCAAATTCCAAAATCGTAAAGTGCCTAATTTTGTAGCTGCGCATACGCGGGCACCAAAACTAGGGGAAGACTGCCGAATTTTCACAAGGTAAACGTGACCATGTATAGGTAGAATCGTGCCAGCAATCCATTTCCGTGATCAAAATTGTCAAATTCCAAAATCGTAAAGTGCCTAACTTTGTAGCTGCGCATGGGCGGGTACCAAAACTAGGGGAAGACTGCCGAATTTTCACAAGATAAACGTGACCATGTATAGGTAGAATCGTGCCAGCAATCCATTTCCGTGATCAAAATTGGCAAATTCCAAAATCGTAAAGTGCCTAACTTAGTAGCTGCACATGCGCCAGCACCAAAACTAGGGGAAGACTGCCGAATTTTCACAAGATAAACGTGACCATGTATATGTAGAATCGTGCCAGCAAATTATGTGCGTGATCAAAATTGGCAAATTCCAAAATCGTAAAGTGCCTAGCTTTGTAGCTGCACATGCGCGGGCACCAAAACTAGGGGAAGACTGCCGAATTTTCACAAGATAAACGTGACCATGTATAGGTAGAATCGTGCCAGCAATCCATTTCCGTGATTAAAATTGGCAAATTCCAAAATCGTAAAGTGCCTAACTTTGTAGCTGCGCATGCGCGGGCACCAAAACTAGGGGAAGACTACCGAATTTTCACAAGGTAAACGTGACCATGTATAGGTAGAATCGTGCCAGCAATCCATTTCCGTGATGAAAATTGTCAAATTCCAAAATCGTAAAGTCCCTATCTTTGTAGCTGCGCATGCGCGGGCACCAAAACTAGGGGAAGACTGCCGAATTTTCACAAGATAAACGTGACCATGTATAGGTAGAATCGTGCCAGTAATCCATTTCCGTGATCAAAATTGGCAAATTCCAAAATCGTAAAGTGCCTAACTTTGTAACTGCGCATGGGCGGGCACCAAAACTAGGGGAAGACTGCCGAATTTTCACAAGATAAACGTGACCATGTATAGGTAGAATCGTGCCAGCAATCCATTTCCGTGATCAAAATTGGCAAATTCCAAAATCGTAAAGTGCCTAACTTAGTAGCTGCACATGCGCCAGCACCAAAACTAGGGGAAGACTGCCGAATTTTCACAAGATAAACGTGACCATGTATAGGTAGAATCGTGCCAGCAATCCATTTCCGTGATCAAAATTGGCAAATTCCAAAATCGTAAAGTGCCTAACTTTGTAGCTGCGCATGCGCGGGCACCAAACCTAGGGGAAGACTGCCGAATTTTCACAAGATAAACGTGACCATGTATAGGTAGAATCGTGCCAGCAATCCATTTCCGTGATCAAAATTGGCAAATTCCAAAATCGTAAAGTCCCTAACTTTGTAGCTGCGCATGCGCGGGCACCAAAACTAGGGGAAGACTACCGAATTTTCACAAGATAAACATGACCATGTATAGGTAGAATCGTGCCAGCAATCCATTTCCGTGATCAAAATTGGCAAATTCCAAAATCGTAAAGTGCCTAACTTTGTAGCTGCACATGCGCCAGCACCAAAACTAGGGGAAGACTGCCGAATTTTCACAAGATAAACGTGACCATGTATAGGTAGAATCGTGCCAGCAATCCATTTCCGTGATCAAAATTGGCAAATTCTAAAATCGTAAAGTGCCTAACTTTGTAGCTGCGCATGCGCGGGCACCAAAACTAGGGGAAGACTGCCGAATTTTCACAAGATAAACGTGACCATGTATAGGAAGAATCGTGCCAGCAATCCATTTCCGTGATCAAAATTGGCAAATTCCAAAATCGTAAAGTGCCTAACTTAGTAGCTGCACATGCGCCAGCACCAAAACTAGGGGAAGACTGCCGAATTTTCACAAGATAAACGTGACCATGTATAGGTAGAATCGTGCCAGTAATCCATTTCCGTGATCAAAATTGGCAAATTCCAAAATCGTAAAGTGCCTAGCTTTGTAGCTGCGCATGCGCGGGCACCAAAACTAGGGGAAGACTGCCGAATTTTCACAAGATAAACGTGACCATGTATGGGTGGAATGGTGCCAGTAATCCATTTCCGTGATAAAAATTGGCAAATTCCAAAATCGTAAAGTGCCTATCTTTGTAGCTCCGCATGCGCGGGCACCAAAACTAATGGAAGACTGCCGAATTTTCACAAGATAAACGTGACCATGTATGGGTGGAATGGTGCCAGTAATCCATTTCCGTGATCAAAATTGAGAAATTCCAAAATCGTAAAGTGCCTATCTTTGTAGCTGCGCATGCGCAGGAACCAAAACTAGGGGAAGACTGCCGAATTTTCACAAGATAAACGTGACCATGTATAGGTAGAATCGTGCCAGTAATCCATTTCCGTGATCAAAATTTGCAAATTCCAAAATCGTAAAGTGCCTAACTTTGTAGCTGCGCATGGGCGGGCACCAAAACTAGGGGAAGACTGCCGAATTTTCACAAGATAAACGTGACCATGTATAGGTAGAATCGTGCCAGCAATCCATTTCCGTGATCAAAATTGGCAAATTCCAAAATCGTAAAGTGCCTAACTTAGTAGCTGCACATGCGCCAGCACCAAAACTAGGGGAAGACTGCCGAATTTTCACAAGATAAACGTGACCATGTATAGGTAGAATCGTGCCAGCAATCCATTTCCGTGATCAAAATTGGCAAATTCCAAAATCGTAAAGTGCCTAACTTTGTAGCTGCGCATGCGCGGGCACCAAACCTAGGGGAAGACTGCCGAATTTTCACAAGATAAACGTGACCATGTATAGGTAGAATCGTGCCAGCAATCCATTTCCGTGATCAAAATTGGCAAATTCCAAAATCGTAAAGTCCCTAACTTTGTAGCTGCGCATGCGCGGGCACCAAAACTAGGGGAAGACTACCGAATTTTCACAAGATAAACATGACCATGTATAGGTAGAATCGTGCCAGCAATCCATTTCCGTGATCAAAATTGGCAAATTCCAAAATCGTAAAGTGCCTAACTTTGTAGCTGCACATGCGCCAGCACCAAAACTAGGGGAAGACTGCCGAATTTTCACAAGATAAACGTGACCATGTATAGGTAGAATCGTGCCAGCAATCCATTTCCGTGATCAAAATTGGCAAATTCTAAAATCGTAAAGTGCCTAACTTTGTAGCTGCGCATGCGCGGGCACCAAAACTAGGGGAAGACTGCCGAATTTTCACAAGATAAACGTGACCATGTATAGGAAGAATCTTGCCAGCAATCCATTTCCGTGATCAAAATTGGCAAATTCCAAAATCGTAAAGTGCCTAACTTAGTAGCTGCACATGCGCCAGCACCAAAACTAGGGGAAGACTGCCGAATTTTCACAAGATAAACGTGACCATGTATAGGTAGAATCGTGCCAGTAATCCATTTCCGTGATCAAAATTGGCAAATTCCAAAATCGTAAAGTGCCTAGCTTTGTAGCTGCGCATGCGCGGGCACCAAAACTAGGGGAAGACTGCCGAATTTTCACAAGATAAACGTGACCATGTATGGGTGGAATGGTGGCAGTAATGCATTTCCGTGATAAAAATTGGCAAATTCCAAAATCGTAAAGTGCCTATCTTTGTAGCTCCGCATGCGCGGGCACCAAAACTAATGGAAGACTGCCGAATTTTCACAAGATAAACGTGACCATGTATGGGTGGAATGGTGCCAGTAATCCATTTCCGTGATCAAAATTGAGAAATTCCAAAATCGTAAAGTGCCTATCTTTGTAGCTGCGCATGCGCAGGAACCAAAACTAGGGGAAGACTGCCGAATTTTCACAAGATAAACCTGACCATGTATAGGTAGAATCGTGCCAGTAATCCATTTCCGTGATCAAAATTGGCAAATTCCAAAATCGTAAAGTGGCCAACTTCGTAGCTGCGCATGGGCGGGCACCAAAACTAGGGGAAGACTGCCGAATTTTCACAAGATAAACGTGACCATGTATAGGTAGAATCGTGCCAGCAATCCATTTCCGTGATCAAAATTGGCAAATTCCAAAATCGTAGAGTGCCTTACTTTGTAGCTGCGCATGCGCGGGCACTAAAACTAGGAGAAGACTGCCGAATTTTCACAAGATAAACGTGACCATGTATAGGTAGAATCGTGCCAGCAATCCATTTCCGTGATCAAAATTGGCAAATTCCAAAATCGTAAAGTCCCTAACTTTGTAGCTACGCATGCGCGAGCACCAAAACTAGGGGAAGACTACCGAATTTTCACAAGATAAAAGTGACCATGTATAGGTAGAATCGTGCGAGCAATCCATTTCCGTGATCAAAATTGGCAAATTCCAAAATCGTAAAGTGCCTAACTTTGTAGCTGCGCATGCGCGGGCACCAAAACTAGGGGAAGACTGCCGAATTTTCACAAGATAAACGTGACCATGTATGGGTGGAATGGTGCCAGTAATCCATTTCCGTGATCAAAATTGGCAAATTCCAAAATCGTAAAGTGGCCAACTTCGTAGCTGCGCATGGGCGGGCACCAAAACTAGGGGAAGACTGCCGAATTTTCACAAGATAAACGTGACCATGTATGGGTGGAATGGTGCCAGTAATCCATTTCCGTGATCAAAATTGGCAAATTCCAAAATCGTAAAGTGCCTATCTTTGTAGCTGCGCATGCGCGGGCACCAAAACTAGGGGAAGACTGCCGAATTTTCATAAGATAAACGTGACCATGTATGGGTGGAATGGTGCCAGTAATCCATTTCCGTGATCAAAATTGAGAAATTCCAAAATCGTAAAGTGCCTAACTTTGTAGCTGCGCATGCGCGGGCACCAAAACTAGGGGAAGACTGCCGAATTTTCACAAGATAAACGTGACCATGTATAGGTAGAATCGTGCCAGTAATCTATTTCCGTGATCAAAATTCGCAAATTCGAAAATCGTAAAGTGCCTAACTTTGTAGCTGCACATGGGCGGGCACCAAAACTAGGGGAAGACTGCCGAATTTTCACAAGATAAACGTGACCATGTATGGGTGGAATGGTGCCAGTAATCCATTTCCGTGATCAAAATTGAGAAATTCCAAAACCATAAAGTGCCCATCTTTGTAGCTGCGCATGCGCGGGCACCAAAACTAGGGGAAGACTGCCGAATTTTCACAAGATAAACGTGACCATGTATAGGTAGAATCGTGCCAGTAATCCATTTCCGTGATCAAAATTGTCAAATTCCAAAATCGTAAAGTCCCTATCTTTGTAGCTGCGCATGTGCGGGCACCAAAACTAGGGGAAGACTGCCGAATTTTCACAAGATAAACCTGACCATGTATAGGTAGAATCGTGCCAGTAATCCATTTCCGTGATCAAAATTGGCAAATTCCAAAATCGTAAAGTGGCCAACTTCGTAGCTGCGCATGGGCGGGCACCAAAACTAGGGGAAGACTGCCGAATTTTCACAAGATAAACGTGACCATGTATAGGTAGAATCGTGCCAGCAATCCATTTCCGTGATCAAAATTGGCAAATTCCAAAATCGTAGAGTGCCTTACTTTGTAGCTGCGCATGCGCGGGCACTAAAACTAGGAGAAGACTGCCGAATTTTCACAAGATAAACGTGACCATGTATAGGTAGAATCGTGCCAGCAATCCATTTCCGTGATCAAAATTGGCAAATTCCAAAATCGTAAAGTCCCTAACTTTGTAGCTACGCATGCGCGAGCACCAAAACTAGGGGAAGACTACCGAATTTTCACAAGATAAAAGTGACCATGTATAGGTAGAATCGTGCGAGCAATCCATTTCCGTGATCAAAATTGGCAAATTCCAAAATCGTAAAGTGCCTAACTTTGTAGCTGCGCATGCGCGGGCACCAAAACTAGGGGAAGACTGCCGAATTTTCACAAGATAAACGTGACCATGTATGGGTGGAATGGTGCCAGTAATCCATTTCCGTGATCAAAATTGGCAAATTCCAAAATCGTAAAGTGGCCAACTTCGTAGCTGCGCATGGGCGGGCACCAAAACTAGGGGAAGACTGCCGAATTTTCACAAGATAAACGTGACCATGTATGGGTGGAATGGTGCCAGTAATCCATTTCCGTGATCAAAATTGGCAAATTCCAAAATCGTAAAGTGCCTATCTTTGTAGCTGCGCATGCGCGGGCACCAAAACTAGGGGAAGACTGCCGAATTTTCATAAGATAAACGTGACCATGTATGGGTGGAATGGTGCCAGTAATCCATTTCTGTGATCAAAATTGAGAAATTCCAAAATCGTAAAGTGCCTATCTTTTTAGCTGCGCATGCGCGGGCACCAAAACTAGGGGAAGACTGCCGAATTTTCACAAGATAAACGTGACCATGTATAGGTAGAATCGTGCCAGTAATCCATTTCCGTGATCAAAATTGGCAAATTCCAAAATCGTAAAGTGCCTAACTTTGTAGCTGCACATGCGCGGACACCAAAACTAGGGGAAGACTGCCGAATTTTCACAAGATAAACGTGACCATGTATAGGTAGAATCGTGCCAGTAATCCATTTCCGTGATCAAAATTGGCAAATTCCAAAATCGTAAAGTGCCTAACTTTGTAGCTGCGCATGGGCGGGAACCAAAACTAGGGGAAGACTGCCGAATTTTCACAAGATAAACGTGACCATGTATAGGTAGAATCGTGCCAGCAATCCATTTCCGTGATCAAAATTGGCAAATTCCAAAATCGTAAAGTGCCTAACTTTGTAGCTGCGCATGCGCGGGCACCAAAACTAGGGGAAGACTGCCGAATTTTCACAAGATAAACGTGACCATGTATAGGTAGAATCGTGCCAGCAATCCATTTCCGTGATCAAAATTGGCAAATTCCAAAATCGTAAAGTGCCTAACTTTGTAGCTGCGCATGCGCGGGCACCAAAACTAGGGGAAGACTGCCGAATTTTCACAAGATAAACGTGACCATGTATAGGTAGAATCGTGCCAGCAATCCATTTCCGTTATCAAAATTGGCAAATTCCAAAATCGTAAAGTCCCTAACTTTGTAGCTACGCATGCGCGAGCACCAAAACTAGGGGAAGACTACCGAATTTTCACAAGATAAACGTGACCATGTATGGGTGGAATGGTGCCAGTAATCCATTTCCGTGATCAAAATTGAGAAATTCCAAAATCGTAAAGTGCCTATCTTTGTAGCTGCGCATGCGCGGGCACCAAAACTAGGGGAAGACTGCCGAATTTTCACAAGATAAACGTGACCATGTATAGGTAGAATCGTGCCAGTAATCCATTTCCGTGATCAAAATTGGCAAATTCCAAAATCGTAAAGTGCCTAACTTTGTAGCTGCGCATGCGCGGGCACCAAAACTAGGGGAAGACTGCCGAATTTTCACAAGATAAACGTGACCATGTATAGGTAGAATCGTGCCAGTAATCTATTTCCGTAATCAAAATTGGCAAATTCCAAAATCGTAAAGTGCCTAACTTTGTAGCTGCGCATGGGCGGGAACAAAAACTAGGGGAAGACTGCCGAATTTTCACAAGATAAACGTGACCATGTATAGGTAGAATCGTGCCAGCAATCCATTTCCGTGATCAAAATTGGCAAATTCCAAAATCGTAAAGTGCCTAACTTTGTAGCTGCGCATGCGCGGGCACCAAAACTAGGGGAAGACTGCCGAATTTTCACAAGATAAACGTGACCATGTATAGGTAGAATCGTGCCAGCAATCCATTTCCGTGATCAAAATTGAGAAATTCCAAAATCGTAAAGTGCCTAACTTTGTAGCTGCGCATGGGCGGGAACAAAAACTAGGGGAAGACTGCCGAATTTTCACAAGATAAACGTGACCATGTATAGGTAGAATCGTGCCAGCAATCCATTTCCGTGATCAAAATTGGCAAATTCCAAAATCGTAAAGTGCCTAACTTTGTAGCTGCGCATGCGCGGGCACCAAAACTAGGGGAAGACTGCCGAATTTTCACAAGATAAACGTGACCATGTATAGGTAGAATCGTGCCAGCAATCCATTTCTGTGATGAAAATTGGCAAATTCCAAAATCGTAAAGTGCCTAACTTTGTAGCTGCGCATGCGCGGGCACCAAAACTAGGGGAAGACTGCCGAATTTTCACAAGATAAACGTGACCATGTATAGGTAGAATCGTGCCAGCAATCCATTTCCGTGATCAAAATTGAGAAATTCCAAAATCGTAAAGTGCCTAACTTTGTAGCTGCGCATGGGCAGGCACCAAAACTAGGGGAAGACTGCCGAATTTTCACAAGATAAACGTGACCATGTATAGGTAGAATCGTGCCAGCAATCCATTTCCGTGATCAAAATTGGCAAATTCCAAAATCGTAAAGTGCCTAACTTTGTAGCTGCGCATGCGCGGGCACCAAAACTAGGGGAAGACTGCCGAATTTTCACAAGATAAACGTGACCATGTATAGGTAGAATCGTGCCAGCAATCCATTTCCGTGATCAAAATTGAGAAATTCCAAAATCGTAAAGTGCCTAACTTTGTAGCTGCGCATGGGCGGGAACAAAAACTAGGGGAAGACTGCCGAATTTTCACAAGATAAACGTGACCATGTATAGGTAGAATCGTGCCAGCAATCCATTTCCGTGATCAAAATTGGCAAATTCCAAAATCGTAAAGTGCCTAACTTTGTAGCTGCGCATGCGCGGGCACCAAAACTAGGGGAAGACTGCCGAATTTTCACAAGATAAACGTGACCATGTATAGGTAGAATCGTGCCAGCAATCCATTTCCGTGATGAAAATTGGCAAATTCCAAAATCGTAAAGTGCCTAACTTTGTAGCTGCGCATGCGCGGGCACCAAAACTAGGGGAAGACTGCCGAATTTTCACAAGATAAACGTGACCATGTATAGGTAGAATCGTGCCAGCAATCCATTTCCGTGATCAAAATTGAGAAATTCCAAAATCGTAAAGTGCCTAACTTTGTAGCTGCGCATGGGCAGGCACCAAAACTAGGGGAAGACTGCCGAATTTTCACAAGATAAACGTGACCATGTATAGGTAGAATCGTGCCAGCAATCCATTTCAGTGATCAAAATTGGCAAATTCCAAAATGGTAAAGTGCCTAACTTTGTAGCTGCGCATGCGCGGGCACCAAAACTAGGGGAAGACTGCCGAATTTTCACAAGATAAACGTGACCATGTATAGGTAGAATCGTGCCAGCAATCCATTTCCGTGATCAAAATTGGCAAATTCCAAAATCGTAAAGTGCCTAACTTTGTAGCTGCGCATGCGCGGGCACCAAAACTAGGGGAAGACTGCCGAATTTTCACAAGATAAACGTGACCATGTATAGGTAGAATCGTGCCAGCAATCCATTTCCGTGATCAAAATTGAGAAATTCCAAAATCGTAAAGTGCCTAACTTTGTAGCTGCGCATGGGCGGGCACCAAAACTAGGGGAAGACTGCCGAATTTTCACAAGATAAACGTGACCATGTATAGGTAGAATCGTGCCAGCAATCCATTTCCGTGATCAAAATTGGCAAATTCCAAAATGGTAAAGTGCCTAACTTTGTAGCTGCGCATGCGCGGGCACCAAAACTAGGGGAAGACTGCCGAATTTTCACAAGATAAACGTGACCATGTATAGGTAGAATCGTGCCAGTAATCCATTTCCGTGATCAAAATTGGCAAATTCCAAAATCGTAAAGTGCCTAACTTTGTAGCTGCGCATGGGCGGGAACCAAAACTAGGGGAAGACTGCCGAATTTTCACAAGATAAACGTGACCATGTATAGGTAGAATCGTGCCAGCAATCCATTTCCGTGATCAAAATTGGCAAATTCCAAAATCGTAAAGTGCCTAACTTTGTAGCTGCGCATGCGCGGGCACCAAAACTAGGGGAAGACTGCCGAATTTTCACAAGATAAACGTGACCATGTATAGGTAGAATCGTGCCAGCAATCCATTTCCGTGATCAAAATTGGCAAATTCCAAAATCGTAAAGTGCCTAACTTTGTAGCTGCGCATGCGCGGGCACCAAAACTAGGGGAAGACTGCCGAATTTTCACAAGATAAACGTGACCATGTATAGGTAGAATCGTGCCAGCAATCCATTTCCGTTATCAAAATTGGCAAATTCCAAAATCGTAAAGTCCCTAACTTTGTAGCTACGCATGCGCGAGCACCAAAACTAGGGGAAGACTACCGAATTTTCACAAGATAAACGTGACCATGTATGGGTGGAATGGTGCCAGTAATCCATTTCCGTGATCAAAATTGAGAAATTCCAAAATCGTAAAGTGCCTATCTTTGTAGCTGCGCATGCGCGGGCACCAAAACTAGGGGAAGACTGCCGAATTTTCACAAGATAAACGTGACCATGTATAGGTAGAATCGTGCCAGTAATCCATTTCCGTGATCAAAATTGGCAAATTCCAAAATCGTAAAGTGCCTAACTTTGTAGCTGCGCATGCGCGGGCACCAAAACTAGGGGAAGACTGCCGAATTTTCACAAGATAAACGTGACCATGTATAGGTAGAATCGTGCCAGTAATCTATTTCCGTAATCAAAATTGGCAAATTCCAAAATCGTAAAGTGCCTAACTTTGTAGCTGCGCATGGGCGGGAACAAAAACTAGGGGAAGACTGCCGAATTTTCACAAGATAAACGTGACCATGTATAGGTAGAATCGTGCCAGCAATCCATTTCCGTGATCAAAATTGGCAAATTCCAAAATCGTAAAGTGCCTAACTTTGTAGCTGCGCATGCGCGGGCACCAAAACTAGGGGAAGACTGCCGAATTTTCACAAGATAAACGTGACCATGTATAGGTAGAATCGTGCCAGCAATCCATTTCCGTGATCAAAATTGAGAAATTCCAAAATCGTAAAGTGCCTAACTTTGTAGCTGCGCATGGGCGGGAACAAAAACTAGGGGAAGACTGCCGAATTTTCACAAGATAAACGTGACCATGTATAGGTAGAATCGTGCCAGCAATCCATTTCCGTGATCAAAATTGGCAAATTCCAAAATCGTAAAGTGCCTAACTTTGTAGCTGCGCATGCGCGGGCACCAAAACTAGGGGAAGACTGCCGAATTTTCACAAGATAAACGTGACCATGTATAGGTAGAATCGTGCCAGCAATCCATTTCCGTGATGAAAATTGGCAAATTCCAAAATCGTAAAGTGCCTAACTTTGTAGCTGCGCATGCGCGGGCACCAAAACTAGGGGAAGACTGCCGAATTTTCACAAGATAAACGTGACCATGTATAGGTAGAATCGTGCCAGCAATCCATTTCCGTGATCAAAATTGAGAAATTCCAAAATCGTAAAGTGCCTAACTTTGTAGCTGCGCATGGGCAGGCACCAAAACTAGGGGAAGACTGCCGAATTTTCACAAGATAAACGTGACCATGTATAGGTAGAATCGTGCCAGCAATCCATTTCCGTGATCAAAATTGGCAAATTCCAAAATCGTAAAGTGCCTAACTTTGTAGCTGCGCATGCGCGGGCACCAAAACTAGGGGAAGACTGCCGAATTTTCACAAGATAAACGTGACCATGTATAGGTAGAATCGTGCCAGCAATCCATTTCCGTGATCAAAATTGAGAAATTCCAAAATCGTAAAGTGCCTAACTTTGTAGCTGCGCATGGGCGGGAACAAAAACTAGGGGAAGACTGCCGAATTTTCACAAGATAAACGTGACCATGTATAGGTAGAATCGTGCCAGCAATCCATTTCCGTGATCAAAATTGGCAAATTCCAAAATCGTAAAGTGCCTAACTTTGTAGCTGCGCATGCGCGGGCACCAAAACTAGGGGAAGACTGCCGAATTTTCACAAGATAAACGTGACCATGTATAGGTAGAATCGTGCCAGCAATCCATTTCCGTGATGAAAATTGGCAAATTCCAAAATCGTAAAGTGCCTAACTTTGTAGCTGCGCATGCGCGGGCACCAAAACTAGGGGAAGACTGCCGAATTTTCACAAGATAAACGTGACCATGTATAGGTAGAATCGTGCCAGCAATCCATTTCCGTGATCAAAATTGAGAAATTCCAAAATCGTAAAGTGCCTAACTTTGTAGCTGCGCATGGGCAGGCACCAAAACTAGGGGAAGACTGCCGAATTTTCACAAGATAAACGTGACCATGTATAGGTAGAATCGCGCCAGCAATCCATTTCCGTGATCAAAATTGGCAAATTCCAAAATCGTAAAGTCCCTAACTTTGTAGCTGCGCATGCGCGGGCACCAAAACTTGGGGAAGACTGCCGAATTTTCACAAGATAAACGTGACCATGTATAGGTAGAATCGTGCCAGCAATCCATTTCCGTGATCAAAATTGGAAAATTCCAAAATGGTAAAGTGCCTAACTTTGTAGCTGCGCATGCGCGGGCACCAAAACTAGGGGAAGACTGCCGAATTTTCACAAGATAAACGTGACCATGTATAGGTAGAATCGCGCCAGCAATCCATTTCCGTGATCAAAATTGGCAAATTCCAAAATCGTAAAGTCCCTAACTTTGTAGCTGCGCATGCGCGGGCACCAAAACTAGGGGAAGACTACCGAATTTTCACAAGATAAACGTGACCATGTATAGGTAGAATCGTGCCAGCAATCCATTTCCGTGATCAAAATTGGCAAATTCCAAAATCGTAAAGTGCCTAACTTTGTAGCTGCGCATGCGCGGGCACCAAAACTAGGGGAAGACTGCCGAATTTTCACAAGATAAACGGGACCATGTATAGGAAGAATCGTGCCAGCAATCCATTTCCGTGATCAAAATTGGCAAATTCCAAAATCGTAAAGTGCCTAACTTTGTAGCTGCGCATGGGCGGGCACCAAAACTAGGGGAAGACTGCCGAATTTTCACAAGATAAACGTGACCATGTATAGGTAGAATCGTGCCAGCAATCCATTTCCGTGAACAAAATTGGCAAATTCCAAAATCGTAAAGTGCCTAACTTTGTAGCTGCGCATGCGCGGGCACCAAAACTAGGGGAAGACTGCCGAATTTTCACAAGATAAACGTGACCATGTATAGGTAGAATCGTGCCAGCAATCCATTTCCGTGATCAAAATTGGTAAATTCCAAAATCGTAAAGTGCCTTACTTTGTAGCTGCGCATGCGCGGGCACCAAAACTAGGGGAAGACTGCTGAATTTTCACAAGATAAACGTGACCATGTATAGGTAGAATCGTGCCAGCAATCCATTTCCGTGATCAAAATTGGCAAATTCCAAAATCGTAAAGTGCCTAACTTTGTAGCTGCGCATGCGCGGGCACCAAAACTAGGGGAAGACTACCGAATTTTCACAAGATAAACGGGACCATGTATAGGTAGAATCGTGCCAGCAATCCATTTCCGTGATCAAAATTGGCAAATTCCAAAATCGTAAAGTGCCTAACTTTGTAGCTGCGCATGCGCGGGCACCAAAACTAGGGGAAGACTGCCGAATTTTCACAAGATAAACGTGACCATGTATAGGTAGAATCGTGCCAGTAATCCATTTCCGTGATCAAAATTGGCAAATTCCAAAATCGTAAAGTGCCTAACTTTGTAGCTGCGCATGGGCGGGTACCAAAACTAGGGGAAGACTGCCGAATTTTCACAAGATAAACGTGACCATGTATAGGTAGAATCGTGCCAGCAATCCATTTCCGTGATCAAAATTGGCATATTCCAAAATCGTAAAGTGCCTAACTTTTTAGCTGCGCATGCGCGGGCACCAAAACTAGGGGAAGACTGCCGAATTTTCACAAGATAAACGTGACCATGTATGGGTGGAATGGTGCCAGTAATCCATTTCCGTGATCAAAATTGGCAAATTCCAAAATCGTAAAGTGCCTATCTTTGTAGCTGCGCATGCGCGGGCACCAAAACTAGGGGAAGACTGCCGAATTTTCACAAGATAAACGTGACCATGTATAGGTAGAATCGTGCCAGTAATCCATTTCCGTGATCAAAATTGGCAAATTCCAAAATCGTAAAGTGCCTAACTTTGTAGCTGCGCATGGGCGGGTAACAAAACTAGGGGAAGACTGCCGAATTTTCACAAGATAAACGTGACCATGTATAGGTAGAATCGTGCCAGCAATCCATTTCCGTGATCAAAATTGGCATATTCCAAAATCGTAAAGTGCCTAACTTTGTAGCTGCGCATGCGCGGGCACCAAAACTAGGGGAAGACTGCCGAATTTTCACAAGATAAACGTGACCATGTATAGGTAGAATCGTTCCAGCAATCCATTTCCGTGATTAAAATTGGCAAATTCCAAAATCGTAAAGTCCCTAACTTTGTAGCTGCGCAAGCGCGGGCATCAAAACTAGGGGAAGACTGCCGAATTTTCACAAGATAAACGTGACCATGTATAGGTAGAATCGTGCCAGCAATCCATTTCCGTGATCAAAATTGGCAAATTCCAAAATCGTAAAGTGCCTAACTTTGTAGCTGCGCATGCCCGGGCACCAAAACTAGGGGAAGACTGCTGAATTTTCACAAGATAAACGGGACCATGTATAGGAAGAATCGTGCCAGCAATCCATTTCCGTGATCAAAATTGGCAAATTCCAAAATCGTAAAGTGCCTAACTTTGTAGCTGCGCATGCGCGGGCACCAAAACTAGGGGAAGACTGCCGAATTTTCACAAGATAAACGTGACCATGTATGGGTGGAATGGTGCCAGTAATCCATTTCCGTGATCAAAATTGGCAAATTCCAAAATCGTAAAGTGCCTAACTTTGTAGCTGCGCATGCGCGGGCACCAAAACTAATGGAAGACTGCCGAATTTTCACAAGATAAACGTGACCATGTATGGGTGGAATGGTGCCAGTAATCCATTTCCGTGATCAAAATTGGCAAATTCCAAAATCGTAAAGTGCCTAACTTTGTAACTGCGCATGCGCGGGCACCAAAACTAGGGGAAGACTGCCGAATTTTCACAAGATAAACGTGACCATGTATAGGTAGAATCGTGCCAGTAATCCATTTCCGTGATCAAAATTGGCAAATTCCAAAATCGTAAAGTGCCTAACTTTGTAGCTGCGCATGGGCGGGTACCAAAACTAGGGGAAGACTGCCGAATTTTCACAAGATAAACGTGACCATGTATAGGTAGAATCGTGCCAGCAATCCATTTCCGTGATGAAAATTGGCAAATTCCAAAATCGTAAAGTGCCTAACTTTGTAGCTGCGCATGCGCGGGCACCAAAACTAGGGGAAGACTGCCGAATTTTCACAAGATAAACGTGACCATGTATAGGTAGAATCGTGCCAGCAATCCATTTCCGTGATCAAAATTGGCAAATTCCAAAATCGTAAAGTGCCTAACTTTGTAGCTGCGCATGCGCGGGCACCAAAACTAGGGGAAGACTGCCGAATTTTCACAAGATAAACGTGACCATGTATAGGTAGAATCGTGCCAGCAATCCATTTCCGTGATCAAAATTGGCAAATTCCAAAATCGTAAAGTGCCTAACTTTGTAGCTGCGCATGCGCGGGCCCCAAAACTAGGGGAAGACTGCCGAATTTTCACAAGATAAACGTGACCATGTATAAGTAGAATCGTGCCAGTAATCCATTTCCGTGATCAAAATTGGCAAATTCCAAAATCGTAAAGTGCCTAACTTTGTAGCTGCGCATGCGCGGGCACCAAAACTAATGGAAGACTGCCGAATTTTCACAAGATAAACGTGACCATGTATGGGTGGAATGGTGCCAGTAATCCATTTCCGTGATCAAAATTGGCAAATTCCAAAATCGTAAAGTGCCTAACTTTGTAACTGCGCATGCGCGGGCACCAAAACTAGGGGAAGACTGCCGAATTTTCACAAGATAAACGTGACCATGTATAGGTAGAATCGTGCCAGTAATCCATTTCCGTGATCAAAATTGGCAAATTCCAAAATCGTAAAGTGCCTAACTTTGTAGCTGCGCATGGGCGGGTACCAAAACTAGGGGAAGACTGCCGAATTTTCACAAGATAAACGTGACCATGTATAGGTAGAATCGTGCCAGCAATCCATTTCCGTGATGAAAATTGGCAAATTCCAAAATCGTAAAGTGCCTAACTTTGTAGCTGCGCATGCGCGGGCACCAAAACTAGGGGAAGACTGCCGAATTTTCACAAGATAAACGTGACCATGTATAGGTAGAATCGTGCCATCAATCCATTTCCGTGATCAAATTTGGCAAATTCCAAAATCGTAAAGTGCCTAACTTTGTAGCTGCGCATGCGCGGGCACCAAAACTAGGGGAAGACTGCCGAATTTTCACAAGATAAACGTGACCATGTATAGGTAGAATCGTGCCAGCAATCCATTTCCGTGATCAAAATTGGCAAATTCCAAAATGGTAAAGTGCCTAACTTTGTAGCTGCGCATGCGCGGGCCCCAAAACTAGGGGAAGACTGCCGAATTTTCACAAGATAAACGTGACCATGTATAAGTAGAATCGTGCCAGTAATCCATTTCCGTGATCAAAATTGGCAAATTCCAAAATCGTAAAGTGCCTAACTTTGTAGCTGCGCATGGGCGGGCACCAAAACTAGGGGAAGACTGCCGAATTTTCACAAGATAAACGTGACCATGTATAGGTAGAATGGTGCCAGTAATCCATTTCCGTGATCAAAATTGGCAAATTCCAAAATCGTAAAGTGCCTAACTTTGTAGCTGCGCATGGGCGGGTACAAAAACTAGTGGAAGACTGCCGAATTTTCACAAGATAAACGTGACCATGTATAGGTAGAATCGTGCCAGCAATCCATTTCCGTGATCAAAATTGGCATATTCCAAAATCGTAAAGTGCCTAACTTTGTAGCTGCGCATGCGCGGGCACCAAAACTAGGGGAAGACTGCCGAATTTTCACAAGATAAACGTGACCATGTATAGGTAGAATCGTGCCAGCAATCCATTTCCGTGATCAAAATTGGCAAATTCCAAAATCGTAAAGTGCCTAACTTTGTAGCTGCGCATGCGCAGGCACCAAAACTAAGGGAAGACTGCCGAATTTTCACAAGATAAACGTGACCATGTATAGGTAGAATCGTGCCAGCAATCCATTTCCGTGATCAAAATTGGCAAATTCCAAAATCGTAAAGTGCCTAACTTTGTAGCTGCGCATGCGCGGGCACGAAAACTAGGGGAAGACTGCCGAATTTTCACAAGATAAACGGGACCATCTATAGGTAGAATCGTGCCAGCAATCCATTTCCGTGATCAAAATTGGCAAATTCCAAAATCGTAAAGTGCCTAACTTTGTAGCTGCGCATGCGCGGGCACCAAAACTAGGGGAAGACTGCCGAATTTTCACAAGATAAACGGGACCATGTATAGGTAGAATCGTGCCAGCAATCCATTTCCGCGATCAAAATTGGGAAATTCCAAAATCGTAAAGTGCCTAACTTTGTAGCTGCGCATGCGCGGGCACCAAAACTAGGGGAAGACTGCCGAATTTTCACAAGATAAACGTGACCATGTATAGGTAGAATCGTGCCAGTAATCCATTTCCGTGATCAAAATTGGCAAATTCCAAAATCGTAAAGTGCCTAACTTTGTAGCTGCGCATGGGCGGGTACCAAAACTAGGGGAAGACTGCCGAATTTTCACAAGATAAACGTGACCATGTATAGGTAGAATCGTGCCAGCAATCCATTTCTGTGATCAAAATTGGCAAATTCCAAAATCGTAAAGTGCCTAACTTTGTAGCTGCGCATGCGCGGGCACCAAAACTAGGGGAAGACTGCCGAATTTTCACAAGATAAACGTGACCATGTATAGGTAGAATCGTGCCAGCAATCCATTTCCGTGATCAAAATTGGCAAATTCCAAAATCGTAAAGTGCCTAACTTTGTAGCTGCGCATGCGCAGGCACCAAAACTAAGGGAAGACTGCCGAATTTTCACAAGATAAACGGGACCATGTATAGGTAGAATCGTGCCAGCAATCCATTTCCGTGATCAAAATTGGCAAATTCCAAAATCGTAAAGTGCCTAACTTTGTAGCTGCGCATGGGCAGGCACCAAAACTAGGGGAAGACTGCCGAATTTTCACAAGATAAACGTGACCATGTATAGGTAGAATCGTGCCAGCAATCCATTTCCGCGATCAAAATTGGGAAATTCCAAAATCGTAAAGTGCCTAACTTTGTAGCTGCGCATGCGCGGGCACCAAAACTAGGGGAAGACTGCCGAATTTTAACAAGATAAACGTGACCATGTATAGGTAGAATCGTGCCAGCAATCCATTTCCGTGATCAAAATTGAGAAATTCCAAAATCGTAAAGTGCCTAACTTTGTAGCTGCGCATGCGCGGGCACCAAAACTAGGGGAAGACTGCCGAATTTTCACAAGATAAACGTGACCATGTATAGGTAGAATCGTGCCAGAATTCCATTTCCGTGATCAAATTTGGCAAATTCCAAAATCGTTAAATGCCTAAATTTGTAGCTGCGCATGCGCGGGCACCAAAACTAGGGGAAGACTGCCGAATTTTCACAAGATAAACGTGACCATGTATAGGTAGAATCGTGCCAGCAATCCATTTCCGTGATCAAAATTGGCAAATTCCAAAATCGTAAAGTGCCTAACTTTGTAGCTGCGCATGCGCGGGCACCAAAACTAGGGGAAGACTGCCGAATTTTCACAACATAAACGGGACCATGTATAGGTAGAATCGTGCCAGCAATCCATTTCCGTGATCAAAATTGGCAAATTCCAAAATCGTAAAGTGCCTAACTTTGTAGCTGCGCATGCGCGGGCACCAAAACTAGGGGAAGACTGCTGAATTTTCACAAGATAAACGGGACCATGTATAGGTAGAATCGTGCCAGCAATCCATTTCCGCGATCAAAATTGGGAAATTCCAAAATCGTAAAGTGCCTAACTTTGTAGCTGCGCATGCGCGGGCACCAAAACTAGGGGAAGACTGCCGAATTTTAACAAGATAAACGTGACCATGTATAGGTAGAATCGTGCCAGTAATCCATTTCCGTGATCAAAATTGGCAAATTCCAAAATCGTAAAGTGCCTATTTTTGTAGCTGCGCATGCGCGGGCACCAAAACTAGTAGAACACTGCCGAATTTTCACAAGACAAACGTGACCATGTATCGGTAGAATCGTGCCAGCAATCCACTTCCGTGATCAAAATTGGCAAATTCCAAAATCGTAAAGTGCCTAACTTTGTAGCTGCGCATGCGCGGGCACCAAAACTAGGGGAAGACTGCCGAATTTTCACAAGATAAACGGGACCATGTATAGGTAGAATCGTGCCAGCAATCCATTTCCGCGATCAAAATTGGGAAATTCCAAAATCGTAAAGTGCCTAACTTTGTAGCTGCGCATGCGCGGGCACCAAAACTAGGGGAAGACTGCCGAATTTTCACAAGATAAACGTGACCATGTATAGGTAGAATCGTGCCAGTAATCCATTTCCGTGATCAAAATTGGCAAATTCCAAAATCGTAAAGTGCCTAACTTTGTAGCTGCGCATGGGCGGGTACCAAAACTAGGGGAAGACTGCCGAATTTTCACAAGATAAACGTGACCATGTATAGGTAGAATCGTGCCAGCAATCCATTTCTGTGATCAAAATTGGCAAATTCCAAAATCGTAAAGTGCCTAACTTTGTAGCTGCGCATGCGCGGGCACCAAAACTAGGGGAAGACTGCCGAATTTTCACAAGATAAACGTGACCATGTATAGGTAGAATCGTGCCAGCAATCCATTTCCGTGATCAAAATTGGCAAATTCCAAAATCGTAAAGTGCCTAACTTTGTAGCTGCGCATGCGCAGGCACCAAAACTAAGGGAAGACTGCCGAATTTTCACAAGATAAACGGGACCATGTATAGGTAGAATCGTGCCAGCAATCCATTTCCGTGATCAAAATTGGCAAATTCCAAAATCGTAAAGTGCCTAACTTTGTAGCTGCGCATGGGCAGGCACCAAAACTAGGGGAAGACTGCCGAATTTTCACAAGATAAACGTGACCATGTATAGGTAGAATCGTGCCAGCAATCCATTTCCGCGATCAAAATTGGGAAATTCCAAAATCGTAAAGTGCCTAACTTTGTAGCTGCGCATGCGCGGGCACCAAAACTAGGGGAAGACTGCCGAATTTTAACAAGATAAACGTGACCATGTATAGGTAGAATCGTGCCAGCAATCCATTTCCGTGATCAAAATTGAGAAATTCCAAAATCGTAAAGTGCCTAACTTTGTAGCTGCGCATGCGCGGGCACCAAAACTAGGGGAAGACTGCCGAATTTTCACAAGATAAACGTGACCATGTATAGGTAGAATCGTGCCAGAATTCCATTTCCGTGATCAAATTTGGCAAATTCCAAAATCGTTAAGTGCCTAAATTTGTAGCTGCGCATGCGCGGGCACCAAAACTAGGGGAAGACTGCCGAATTTTCACAAGATAAACGTGACCATGTATAGGTAGAATCGTGCCAGCAATCCATTTCCGTGATCAAAATTGGCAAATTCCAAAATCGTAAAGTGCCTAACTTTGTAGCTGCGCATGCGCGGGCACCAAAACTAGGGGAAGACTGCCGAATTTTCACAACATAAACGGGACCATGTATAGGTAGAATCGTGCCAGCAATCCATTTCCGTGATCAAAATTGGCAAATTCCAAAATCGTAAAGTGCCTAACTTTGTAGCTGCGCATGCGCGGGCACCAAAACTAGGGGAAGACTGCTGAATTTTCACAAGATAAACGGGACCATGTATAGGTAGAATCGTGCCAGCAATCCATTTCCGCGATCAAAATTGGGAAATTCCAAAATCGTAAAGTGCCTAACTTTGTAGCTGCGCATGCGCGGGCACCAAAACTAGGGGAAGACTGCCGAATTTTAACAAGATAAACGTGACCATGTATAGGTAGAATCGTGCCAGCAATCCATTTCCGTGATCAAAATTGAGAAATTCCAAAATCGTAAAGTGCCTAACTTTGTAGCTGCGCATGCGCGGGCACCAAAACTAGGGGAAGACTGCCGAATTTTCACAAGATAAACGTGACCATGTATAGGTAGAATCGTGCCAGAATTCCATTTCCGTGATCAAATTTGGCAAATTCCAAAATCGTAAAGTGCCTAAATTTGTAGCTGCGCATGCGCGGGCACCAAAACTAGGGGAAGACTGCCGAATTTTCACAAGATAAACGTGACCATGTATAGGTAGAATCGTGCCAGTAATCCATTTCCGTGATCAAAATTGGCAAATTCCAAAATCGTAAAATGCCTAACTTTGTAGCTGCGCATGCGCGGGCACCAAAACTAGGGGAAGACTGCCGAATTTTCACAACATAAACGGGACCATGTATAGGTAGAATCGTGCCAGCAATCCATTTCCGTGATCAAAATTGGCAAATTCCAAAATCGTAAAGTGCCTAACTTTGTAGCTGCGCATGCGCGGGCACCAAAACTAGGGGAAGACTGCTGAATTTTCACAAGATAAACGGGACCATGTATAGGTAGAATCGTGCCAGCAATCCATTTCCGTGATCAAAATTGTCAAATTCTAAAATCGTAAAGTGCTTATCTTTGTAGCTGCGCATGCGCGGGCACCAAAACTAGGGGAAGACTGCCGAATTTTCACAAGATAAACGTGACCATGTATAGGTAGAATCGTGCCAGCAATCCATTTCCGTTATCAAAATTGGCAAATTCCAAAATCGTAAAGTGCCTAACTTTGTAGCTGCGCATGCGCGGGCACCAAAACTAGGGGAAGACTGCCGAATTTTCACAAGATAAACGTGACCATGTATAGGTAGAATCGTGCCAGCAATCCATTTGCGTGATTAAAATTGGCAAATTCCAAAATCGTAAAGTGCCTAACTTTGTAGCTGCGCATGCGCGGGCACCAAAACTAGGGGAAGACTGCCGAATTTTCACAAGATAAACGTGACCATGTATAGGTAGAATCGTGCCAGCAATCCATTTCCGTGATCAAAATTGGCAAATTCCAAAATCGTAAAGTGCCTAACTTTGTAGCTGCGCATGCGCGGGCACCAAAACTAGGGGAAGACTGCCGAATTTTCACAAGATAAACGTGACCATGTATAGGTAGAATCGTGCCAGTAATCCATTTCCGTGATCAAAATTGGCAAATTACAAAATCGTAAAGTGCCTAACTTTGTAGCTGCGCATGCGCGGGCACCAAAACTAGGGGAAGACTGCCGAATTTTCACAACATAAACGTGACCATGTATAGGTAGAATCGTGCCAGCAATCCATTTCCGTGATCAAAATTGGCAAATTCCAAAATCGTAAAGTGCCTAACTTTGTAGCTGCGCATGCGCGGGCACCAAAACTAGGGGAAGACTGCCGAATTTTCACAAGATAAACGTGACCATGTATAGGTAGAATCGTGCCAGCAATCCATTTCCGTGATCAAAATTGGCAAATTCCAAAATCGTAAAGTGCCTAACTTTGTAGCTGCGCATGCGCGGGCACCAAAACTAGGGGAAGACTGCCGAATTTTCACAAGATAAACGTGACCATGTATAGGTAGAATCGTGCCAGCAATCCATTTCCGTGATCAAAATTGGGAAATTCCAAAATCGTAAAGTGCCTAACTTTGTAGCTGCGCATGCGCGGGCACCAAAACTAGGGAAAGACTGCCGAATTTTCACAAGATAAACGTGACCATGTATAGGTAGAATCGTGCCAGCAATCCATCTCCGTGATCAAAATTGGCAAATTCCAAAATCGTAAAGTGCCTAACTTTGTAGCTGCGCATGCGCGGGCACGAAAACTAGGGGAAGACTGCCGAATTTTCACAAGATAAACGTGACCATGTATAGGTAGAATCGTGCCAGCAATCCATTTCCGTGATCAAAATTGGGAAATTCCAAAATCGTAAAGTGCCTAACTTTGTAGCTGCGCATGCGCGGGCACCAAAACTAGGGGAAGACTGCCGAATTTTCACAAGATAAACGTGACCATGTATAGGTAGAATCGTGCCAGCAATCCATTTCCGTGATCAAAATTGGCAAATTCCAAAATCGTAAAGTGCCTAACTTAGTAGCTGCACATGCGCCAGCACCAAAACTAGGGGAAGACTGCCGAATTTTCACAAGATAAACGTGACCATGTATAGGTAGAATCGTGCCAGCAATCCATTTCCGTGATCAAAATTGGCAAATTCCAAAATCGTAAAGTGCCTAACTTTGTAGCTGCGCATGCGCGGGCACCAAACCTAGGTGAAGACTGCCGAATTTTCACAAGATAAACGTGACCATGTATAGGTAGAATCGTGCCAGCAATCCATTTCCGTGATCAAAATTGGCAAATTCCAAAATCGTAAAGTGCCTAACTTTGTAGCTGCGCATGCGCGGGCACCAAAACTAGGGGAAGACTGCCGAATTTTCACAAGATAAACATGACCATGTATAGGTAGAATCGTGCCAGCAATCCATTTCCGTGATCAAAATTGGCAAATTCCAAAATCGTAAAGTGCCTAACTTTGTAGCTGCACATGCGCCAGCACCAAAACTAGGGGAAGACTGCCGAATTTTCACAAGATAAACGTGACCATGTATAGGTAGAATCGTGCCAGCAATCCATTTCCGTGATCAAAATTGGCAAATTCTAAAATCGTAAAGTGCCTAACTTTGTAGCTGCGCATGCGCGGGCACCAAAACTAGGGGAAGACTGCCGAATTTTCACAAGATAAACGTGACCATGTATAGGAAGAATCGTGCCAGCAATCCATTTCCGTGATCAAAATTGGCAAATTCCAAAATCGTAAAGTGCCTAACTTTGTAGCTGCGCATGCGCGGGCACCAAAACTAGGGAAAGACTGCCGAATTTTCACAAGATAAACGTGACCATGTATGGGTGGAATGGTGCCAGTAATCCATTTCCGTGATCAAAATTGGCAAATTCCAAAATCGTAAAGTGCCTATCTTTGTAGCTGCGCATGCGCGGGCACCAAAACTAATGGAAGACTGCCGAATTTTCACAAGATAAACGTGACCATGTATGGGTGGAATGGTGCCAGTAATCCATTTCCGTGATCAAAATTGAGAAATTCCAAAATCGTAAAGTGCCTATCTTTGTAGCTGCGCATGCGCGGGAACCAAAACTAGGGGAAGACTGCCGAATTTTCACAAGATAAACGTGACCATGTATAGGTAGAATCGTGCCAGTAATCCATTTCCGTGATCAAAATTGGCAAATTCCAAAATCGTAAAGTCCCTAACTTTGTAGCTGCGCATGTGCGGGCACCAAAACTAGGGGAAGACTACCGAATTTTCACAAGATAAACGTGACCATGTATAGGTAGAATCGTGCCAGCAATCCATTTCCGTTATCAAAATTGGCAAATTCCAAAATCGTAAAGTGCCTAACTTTGTAGCTGCGCATGCGCGGGCACCAAAACTAGGGGAAGACTGCCGAATTTTCACAAGATAAACGGGACCATGTATGGGTGGAATGGTGCCAGTAATCCATTACCGTGATCAAAATTGAGAAATTCCAAAATCGTAAAGTGCCTAGCTTTGTAGCTGCGCATGCGTGGGCACCAAAACTAGGGGAAGACTGCCGAATTTTCACAAGATAAACGTGATCATGTATAGGTAGAATCGTGCCAGTAATCCATTTCCGTGATCAAAATTGGCAAATTCCAAAATCGTAAAGTGCCTAACTTTGTAGCTGCGCATGGGCGGGCACCAAAACTAGGGGAAGACTGCCGAATTTTCACAAGATAAACGTGACCATGTATAGGTAGAATCGTGCCAGCAATCCATTTCCGTGATCAAAATTGGCAAATTCCAAAATCGTAAAGTGCCTAACTTAGTAGCTGCACATGCGCCAGCACCAAAACTAGGGGAAGACTGCCGAATTTTCACAAGATAAACGTGACCATGTATAGGTAGAATCGTGCCAGCAATCCATTTCCGTGATCAAAATTGGCAAATTCCAAAATCGTAAAGTGCCTAACTTTGTAGCTGCACATGCGCCAGCACCAAAACTAGGGGAAGACTGCCGAATTTTCACAAGATAAACGTGACCATGTATAGGTAGAATCGTGCCAGCAATCCATTTCCGTGATCAAAATTGGCAAATTCCAAAATCGTAAAGTGCCTAACTTTGTAGCTGCGCATGCGCGGGCACCAAAACTAGGGGAAGACTGCTGAATTTTCACAAGATAAACGGGACCATGTATAGGAAGAATCGTGCCAGCAATCCATTTCCGTGATCAAAATTGGCAAATTCCAAAATCGTAAAGTGCCTAACTTAGTAGCTGCACATGCGCCAGCACCAAAACTAGGGGAAGACTGCCGAATTTTCACAAGATAAACGTGACCATGTATAGGTAGAATCGTGCCAGCAATCCATTTCCGTGATCAAAATTGGCAAATTCCAAAATCGTAAAGTGCCTAACTTTGTAGCTGCACATGCGCCAGCACCAAAACTAGGGGAAGACTGCCGAATTTTCACAAGATAAACGTGACCATAAATAGGTAGAATCGTGCCAGCAATCCATTTCCGTGATCAAAATTGGCAAATTCCAAAATCGTAAAGTGCCTAACTTTGTAGCTGCGCATGCGCGGGCACCAAAACTAGGGGAAGACTGCTGAATTTTCACAAGATAAACGGGACCATGTATAGGAAGAATCGTGCCAGCAATCCATTTCCGTTATCAAAATTGGCAAATTCCAAAATCGTAAAGTGCCTAACTTTGTAGCTGCGCATGCGCGGGCACCAAAACTAGGGGAAGACTGCCGAATTTTCACAAGATAAACGTGACCATGTATGGGTGGAATGGTGCCAGTAATCCATTTCCGTGATCAAAATTGGCAAATTCCAAAATCGTAAAGTGCCTAACTTTGTAGCTGCGCATGCGTGGGCACCAAAACTAGGGGAAGACTGCCGAATTTTCACAAGATAAACGTGACCATGTATAGGTAGAATCGTGCCAGTAATCCATTTCCGTGATGAAAATTGGCAAATTCCAAAATCGTAAAGTGCCTAACTTTGTAGCTGCGCATGAGCGGGCACCAAAACTAGGGGGAAGACTGCGGAATTTTCACAAGATAAACGTGACCATGTATAGGTAGAATCGTGCCAGCAATCCATTTCCGTGATCAAAATTGGCAAATTCCAAAATCGTAAAGTGCCTAACTTTGTAGCTGCGCATGCGCGGGCACCAAAACTAGGGGAAGACTGCCGAATTTTCACAAGATAAACGTGACCATGTATAGGTAGAATCGTGCCAGCAATCCATTTCCGTGATCAAAATTGGCAAATTTCAAAATCGTAAAGTGCCTAACTTTGTAGCTGCGCATGCGCGGGCACCAAAACTAGGGGAAGACTGCCGAATTTTCACAAGATAAACGTGACCATGTATGGGTGGAATGGTGCCAGTAATCCATTTCCGTGATCAAAATTGAGAAATTCCAAAATCGTAAAGTGCCTAGCTTTGTAGCTGCGCATGAGCGGGCACCAAAACTAGGGGAAGACTGCCGAATTTTCACAAGATAAACGTGACCATGTATAGGTAGAATCGTGCCAGCAATCCATTTCCGTGATCAAAATTGGCAAATTCCAAAATCATAAAGTGCCTAACTTTGTAGCTGCGCATGCGCGGGCACCAAAACTAGGGGGAAGACTGCCGAATTTTCACAAGATAAACGTGACCATGTATAGGTAGAATCGTGCCAGCAATCCATTTCCGTGATCAAAATTGGCAAATTCCAAAATCGTAAAGTGCCTAACTTTGTAGCTGCGCATGCGCGGGCACCAAAACTAGGGGAAGACTGCCGAATTTTCACAAGATAAACGTGACCATGTATAGGTAGAATCGTGCCAGCAATCCATTTCCGTGATCAAAATTGGCAAATTCCAAAATCGTAAAGTCCCTAACTTTGTAGCTGCGCATGCGCGGGCACCAAAACTAGGGGAAGACTGCCGAATTTTCACAAGATAAACGTGACCATGTATAGGTAGAATCGTGCCAGCAATCCATTTCCGTGATCAAAATTGGCAAATTTCAAAATCGTAAAGTGCCTAACTTTGTAGCTGCGCATGCGCGGGCACCAAAACTAGGGGAAGACTGCCGAATTTTCACAAGATAAACGTGACCATGTATGGGTGGAATGGTGCTAGTAATCCATTTCCGTGATCAAAATTGAGAAATTCCAAAATCGTAAAGTGCCTAGCTTTGTAGCTGCGCATGAGCGGGCACCAAAACTAGGGGAAGACTGCCGAATTTTCACAAGATAAACGTGACCATGTATAGGTAGAATCGTGCCAGCAATCCATTTCCGTGATCAAAATTGGCAAATTCCAAAATCGTAAAGTGCCTAACTTTGTAGCTGCACATGCGCGGGCCCCAAAACTAGGGGAAGACTACCGAATTTTCACAAGATAAACGTGACCATGTATAGGTAGAATCGTGCCAGTAATCCATTTCCGTGATCAAAATTGGCAAATTCCAAAATCGTAAAGTGCCTTACTTTGTAGCTGCGCATGGGCGGGCACCAAAACTAGGGGAAGACTGCCGAATTTTCACAAGATAAACGTGACCATGTATAGGTAGAATCGTGCCAGCAATCCATTTCCGTGATCAAAATTGGCAAATTCCAAAATCGTAAAGTGCCTAACTTAGTAGCTGCACATGCGCCAGCACCAAAACTAGGGGAAGACTGCCGAATTTTCACAAGATAAACGTGACCATGTATAGGTAGAATCGTGCCAGCAATCCATTTCCGTGATCAAAATTGGCAAATTCCAAAATCGTAATGTGCCTAACTTTGTAGCTGCGCATGCGCGGGCACCAAAACTAGGGGAAGACTGCTGAATTTTCACAAGATAAACGGGACCATGTATAGGAAGAATCGTGCCAGCAATCCATTTCCGTTATCAAAATTGGCAAATTCCAAAATCGTAAAGTGCCTAACTTTGTAGCTGCGCATGCGCGGGCACCAAAACTAGGGGAAGACTGCCGAATTTTCACAAGATAAACGTGACCATGTATGGGTGGAATGGTGCCAGTAATCCATTTCCGTGATCAAAATTGGCAAATTCCAAAATCGTAAAGTGCCTATCTTTGTAGCTGCGCATGCGTGGGCACCAAAACTAGGGGAAGACTGCCGAAATTTCACAAGATAAACGTGACCATGTATAGGTAGAATCGTGCCAGTAATCCATTTCCGTGATGAAAATTGGCAAATTCCAAAATCGTAGAGTGCCTAACTTTGTAGCTGCGCATGGGCGGGTACCAAAACTAGGGGAAGACTGCCGAATTTTCACAAGATAAACGTGACTATGTATAGGTAGAATCGTGCCAGCAATCCATTTCCGTGATCAAAATTGGCAAATTCCAAAATCATAAAGTGCCTAACTTTGTAGCTGCGCATGCGCAGGCACCAAAACTAAGGGAAGACTGCCGAATTTTCACAAGATAAACGGGACCATGTATAGGTAGAATCGTGCCAGCAATCCATTTCCGTGATCAAAATTGGCAAATTCCAAAATCGTAAAGTGCCTATCTTTGTAGCTGCGCATGCGTGGGCACCAAAACTAGGGGAAGACTGCCGAATTTTCACAAGATAAACGTGACCATGTATAGGTAGAATCGTGCCAGTAATCCATTTCCGTGATCAAAATTGGCAAATTCCAAAATCGTAAAGTGCCTAACTTTGTAGCTGCGCATGGGCGGGTACCAAAACTAGGGGAAGACTGCCGAATTTTCACAAGATAAACGTGACCATGTATGGGTGGAATGGTGCCAGTAATCCATTTCCGTGATCAAAATTGGCAAATTCCAAAATCGTAAAGTGCCTAACTTTGTAGCTGCGCATGCGTGGGCACCAAAACTAGGGGAAGACTGCCGAATTTTCACAAGATAAACGTGACCATGTATAGGTAGAATCGTGCCAGTAATCCATTTCCGTGATCAAAATTGGCAAATTCCAAAATCGTAAAGTGCCTAACTTTGTAGCTGCGCATGCGCGGGCACCAAAACTAGGGGAAGACTGCCGAATTTTCACAAGATAAACGTGACCATGTATAGGTAGAATCGTGCCAGCAATCCATTTCCGTGATCAAAATTGGCAAATTCCAAAATCGTAAAGTGCCTAACTTTGTAGCTGCGCATGCGCAGGCACCAAAACTAAGGGAAGACTGCCGAATTTTCACAAGATAAACGGGACCATGTATAGGTAGAATCGTGCCAGCAATCCATTTCCGTGATCAAAATTGGCAAATTCCAAAATCGTAAAGTGCCTATCTTTGTAGCTGCGCATGCGTGGGCACCAAAACTAGGGGAAGACTGCCGAATTTTCACAAGATAAACGTGACCATGTATAGGTAGAATCGTGCCAGTAATCCATTTCCGTGATCAAAATTGGCAAATTCGAAAATCGTAAAGTGCCTAACTTTGTAGCTGCGCATGGGCGGGTACCAAAACTAGGGGAAGACTGCCGAATTTTCACAAGATAAACGTGACCATGTATGGGTGGAATGGTGCCAGTAATCCATTTCCGTGATCAAAATTGGCAAATTCCAAAATCGTAAAGTGCCTATCTTTGTAGCTGCGCATGCGTGGGCACCAAAACTAGGGGAAGACTGCCGAATTTTCACAAGATAAACGTGACCATGTATAGGTAGAATCGTGCCAGTAATCCATTTCCGTGATCAAAATTGGCAAATTCCAAAATCGTAAAGTGCCTAACTTTGTAGCTGCGCATGGGCGGGTACCAAAACTAGGGGAAGACTGCCGAATTTTCACAAGATAAACGTGACCATGTATAGGTAGAATCGTGCCAGCAATCCATTTCCGTGATCAAAATTGGCTATTCCAAAATCGTAAAGTGCCTAACTTTGTAGCTGCGCATGCGCGGGCACCAAAACTAGGGGAAGACTGCCGAATTTTCACAAGATAAACGTGACTATGTATAGGTAGAATCGTGCCAGCAATCCATTTCCGTGATCAAAATTGGCAAATTCCAAAATCGTAAAGTGCCTAACTTTGTAGCTGCGCATGCGCAGGCACCAAAACTAAGGGAAGACTGCCGAATTTTCACAAGATAAACGGGACCATGTATAGGTAGAATCGTGCCAGCAATCCATTTCCGTGATCAAAATTGGCAAATTCCAAAATCGTAAAGTGCCTAGCTTTGTAGCTGCACATGCGCCAGCACCAAAACTAGGGGAAGACTGCCGAATTTTCACAAGATAAACGTGACCATGTATAGGTAGAATCGTGCCAGCAATCCATTTCCGTGATCAAAATTGGCAAATTCCAAAATCGTAAAGTGCCTAACTTTGTAGCTGCGCATGCGCCAGCACCAAAACTAGGGGAAGACTGCCGAATTTTCACAAGATAAACGTGACCATGTATAGGTAGAATCGTGCGAGCAATCCATTTCCGTGATCAAAATTGGCAAATTCCAAAATCGTAAAGTGCCTAACTTTGTAGCTGCGCATGCGCGGGCACCAAAACTAGGGGAAGACTGCCGAATTTTCACAAGATAAACGGGACCATGTATAGGTAGAATCGTGCCAGCAATCCATTTCCGCGATCAAAATTGGCAAATTCCAAAATCGTAAAGTGCCTAACTTTGTAGCTGCGCATGCGCGGGCACCAAAACTAGGGGAAGACTGCCGAATTTTCACAAGATAAACGTGACCATGTATAGGTAGAATCGTGCCAGTAATCCATTTCCGTGATCAAAATTGGCAAATTCCAAAATCGTAAAGTGCCTAACTTTGTAGCTGCGCATGCGCGGGCACCAAAACTAGGGAAAGACTGCTGAATTTTCACAAGATAAACGGGACCATGTATAGGAAGAATCGTGCCAGCAATCCATTTCCGTTATCAAAATTGGCAAATTCCAAAATCGTAAAGTGCCTAACTTTGTAGCTGCGCATGCGCGGGCACCAAAACTAGGGGAAGACTGCCGAATTTTCACAAGATAAACGTGACCATGTATGGGTGGAATGGTGCCAGTAATCCATTTCCGTGATCAAAATTGGCAAATTCCAAAATCGTAAAGTGCCTATCTTTGTAGCTGCGCATGCGTGGGCACCAAAACTAGGGGAAGACTGCCGAATTTTCACAAGATAAACGTGACCATGTATAGCAAGAATCGTGCCAGTAATCCATTTCCGTGATCAAAATTGGCAAATTCCAAAATCGTAAAGTGCCTTACTTTGTAGCTGCGCATGGGCGGGTACCAAAACTAGGGGAAGACTGCCGAATTTTCACAAGATAAACGTGACCATGTATAGGTAGAATCGTGCCAGCAATCCATTTCCGTGATCAAAATTGGCAAATTCCAAAATCGTAAAGTGCCTAACTTTGTAGCTGCGCATACGCGGGCACCAAAACTAGGGGAAGACTGCCGAATTTTCACAAGATAAACGGGACCATGTATAGGTAGAATCGTGCCAGCAATCCATTTCCGCGATCAAAATTGGCAAATTCCAAAATCGTAAAGTGCCTAACTTTGTAGCTGCGCATGCGCGGGCACCAAAACTAGGGGAAGACTGCCGAATTTTCACAAGATAAACGGGACCATGTATAGGTAGAATCGTGCCAGCAATCCATTTCCGCGATCAAAATTGGCAAATTCCAAAATCGTAAAGTGCCTAACTTTGTAGCTGCGCATGGGCGGGTACCAAAACTAGGGGAAGACTGCCGAATTTTCACAAGATAAACGTGACCATGTATAGGTAGAATCGTGCCAGCAATCCATTTCCGTGATCATAATTGGCAAATTCCAAAATCGTAAAGTGCCTAACTTTGTAGCTGCGCATGCGCGGGCACCAAAACTAGGGGAAGACTGCCGAATTTTCACAAGATAAACGGGACCATGTATAGGTAGAATCGTGCCAGCAATCCATTTCCGCGATCAAAATTGGCAAATTCCAAAATCGTAAAGTGCCTAACTTTGTAGCTGCGCATGCGCGGGCACCAAAACTAGGGGAAGACTGCCGAATTTTCACAAGATAAACGGGACCATGTATAGGTAGAATCGTGCCAGCAATCCATTTCCGCGATCAAAATTGGCAAATTCCAAAATCGTAAAGTGCCTAACTTTGTAGCTGCGCATGCGCGGGCACCAAAACTAGGGGAAGACTGCCGAATTTTCACAAGATAAACGTGACCATGTATAGGTAGAATCGTGCCAGTAATCCATTTCCGTGATCAAAATTGGCAAATTCCAAAATCGTAAAGTGCCTTACTTTGTAGCTGCGCATGCGCGGGCACCAAAACTAGGGGAAGACTGCCGAATTTTCACAAGATAAACGGGACCATGTATAGGTAGAATCGTGCCAGCAATCCATTTCCGCGATCAAAATTGGGAAATTCCAAAATTGTAAAGTGCCTAACTTTGTAGCTGCGCATGCGCGGGCACCAAAACTAGGGGAAGACTGCCGAATTTTCACAAGATAAACGTGACCATGTATAGGTAGAATCGTGCCAGCAATCCATTTCCGTGATCAAAATTGGCAAATTCCAAAATCGTAAAGTGCCTAACTTTGTATCTGCGCATGCGCGGGCACCAAAACTAGGGGAAGACTGCCGAATTTTCACAAGATAAACGTGACCATGTATAGGTAGAATCGTGCCAGCAATCCATTTCCGTGATCAAAATTGGCAAATTCCAAAATCGTAAAGTCCCTAACTTTGTAGCTGCGCATGCGCGGGCACCAAAACTAGGGGAAGACTGCCGAATTTTCACAAGATAAACGTGACCATATATAGGTAGAATCGTGCCAGCAATCCATTTCCGTGATCAAAATTGGCAAATTCCAAAATCGTAAAGTGCCTAACTTTGTAGCTGCGCATGCGCGGGCACCAAAACTAGGGGAAGACTGCCGAATTTTCACAAGATAAACGTGACCATGTATAGGTAGAATCGTGCCAGCAATCCATTTCCGTGATCAAAATTGGCAAATTCCAAAATCGTAAAGTGCCTTACTTTGTAGCTGCGCATGGGCGGGTACCAAAACTAGGGGAAGACTGCCGAATTTTCACAAGATAAACGTGACCATGTATAGGTAGAATCGTGCCAGCAATCCATTTCCGTGATCAAAATTGGCATATCCAAAATCGTAAAGTGCCTAACTTTGTAGCTGCGCATGCGCGGGCACCAAAACTAGGGGAAGACTGCCGAATTTTCACAAGATAAACGGGACCATGTATAGGTAGAATCGTGCCAGCAATCCATTTCCGTGATCAAAATTGGCAAATTCCAAAATCGTAAAGTGCCTAACTTTGTAGCTGCGCATGCGCAGGCACCAAAACTAAGGGAAGACTGCCGAATTTTCACAAGATAAACGGGACCATGTATAGGTAGAATCGTGCCAGCAATCCATTTCCGTGATCAAAATTGGCAAATTCCAAAATCGTAAAGTCCCTAACTTTGTAGCTGCGCATGCGCGGGCACCAAAACTAGGGGAAGACTGCCGAATTTTCTCAAGATAAACGTGACCATGTATAGGTAGAATCGTGCCAGTAATCCATTTCCGTGATCAAAATTGGCAAATTCCAAAATCGTAAAGTGCCTTACTTTGTAGCTGCGCATGCGCGGGCACCAAAACTAGGGGAAGACTGCCGAATTTTCACAAGATAAACGGGACCATGTATAGGTAGAATCGTGCCAGCAATCCATTTCCGCGATCAAAATTGGGAAATTCCAAAATTGTAAAGTGCCTAACTTTGTAGCTGCGCATGCGCGGGCACCAAAACTAGGGGAAGACTGCCGAATTTTCACAAGATAAACGTGACCATGTATAGGTAGAATCGTGCCAGCAATCCATTTCCGTGATCAAAATTGGCAAATTCCAAAATCGTAAAGTGCCTAACTTTGTATCTGCGCATGCGCGGGCACCAAAACTAGGGGAAGACTGCCGAATTTTCACAAGATAAACGTGACCATGTATAGGTAGAATCGTGCCAGCAATCCATTTCCGTGATCAAAATTGGCAAATTCCAAAATCGTAAAGTCCCTAACTTTGTAGCTGCGCATGCGCGGGCACCAAAACTAGGGGAAGACTGCCGAATTTTCACAAGATAAACGTGACCATATATAGGTAGAATCGTGCCAGCAATCCATTTCCGTGATCAAAATTGGCAAATTCCAAAATCGTAAAGTGCCTAACTTTGTAGCTGCGCATGCGCGGGCACCAAAACTAGGGGAAGACTGCCGAATTTTCACAAGATAAACGTGACCATGTATAGGTAGAATCGTGCCAGCAATCCATTTCCGTGATCAAAATTGGCAAATTCCAAAATCGTAAAGTGCCTTACTTTGTAGCTGCGCATGGGCGGGTACCAAAACTAGGGGAAGACTGCCGAATTTTCACAAGATAAACGTGACCATGTATAGGTAGAATCGTGCCAGCAATCCATTTCCGTGATCAAAATTGGCATATCCAAAATCGTAAAGTGCCTAACTTTGTAGCTGCGCATGCGCGGGCACCAAAACTAGGGGAAGACTGCCGAATTTTCACAAGATAAACGTGACCATGTATAGGTAGAATCGTGCCAGCAATCCATTTCCGTGATCAAAATTGGCAAATTCCAAAATCGTAAAGTGCCTAACTTTGTAGCTGCGCATGCGCAGGCACCAAAACTAAGGGAAGACTGCCGAATTTTCACAAGATAAACGGGACCATGTATAGGTAGAATCGTGCCAGCAATCCATTTCCGTGATCAAAATTGGCAAATTCCAAAATCGTAAAGTCCCTAACTTTGTAGCTGCGCATGCGCGGGCACCAAAACTAGGGGAAGACTGCCGAATTTTCACAAGATAAACGTGACCATGTATAGGTAGAATCGTGCCAGCAATCCATTTCCGTTATCAAAATTGGCAAATTCCAAAATCGTAAAGTGCCTAACTTTGTAGCTGCGCATGCGCGGGCACCAAAACTAGGGGAAGACTGCCGAATTTTCACAAGATAAACGTGACCATGTATAGGTAGAATCGTGCCAGCAATCCATTTCCGTGATCAAAATTGGCAAATTCCAAAATCGTAAAGTGCCTTACTTTGTAGCTGCGCATGCGCGGGTACCAAAACTATGTGAAGACTGCCGAATTTTCACAAGATAAACGTGACCATGTATAGGTAGAATCGTGCCAGCAATCCATTTCCGTGATCAAAATTGGCATATTCCAAAATCGTAAAGTGCCTAACTTTGTAGCTGCGCATGCGCGGGCACCAAAACTAGGGGAAGACTGCCGAATTTTCACAAGATAAACGTGACCATGTATAGGTAGAATCGTGCCAGCAATCCATTTCCGTGATCAAAATTGGCAAATTCCAAAATCGTAAAGTGCCTAACTTTGTAGCTGCGCATGCGCAGGCACCAAAACTAAGGGAAGACTGCCGAATTTTCACAAGATAAACGGGACCATGTATAGGTAGAATCGTGCCAGCAATCCATTTCCGCGATCAAAATTGGCAAATTCCAAAATCGTAAAGTGCCTAACTTTGTAGCTGCGCATGCGCGGGCACCAAAACTAGGGGAAGACTGCCGAATTTTCACAAGATAAACGGGACCATGTATAGGTAGAATCATGCCAGCAATCCATTTCCGCGATCAAAATTGGGAAATTCCAAAATCGTAAAGTGCCTAACTTTATAGCTGCGCATGCGCGGGCACCAAAACTAGGGGAAGACTGCCGAATTTTCACAAGATAAACGTGACCATGTATAGGTAGAATCGTGCCAGTAATCCATTTCCGTGATCAAAATTGGCAAATTCCAAAATCGTAAAGTGCCTAACTTTGTAGCTGCGCATGGGCGGGTACCAAAACTATGTGAAGACTGCCGAATTTCCACAAGATAAACGTGACCATGTATAGGTAGAATCGTGCCAGCAATCCATTTCCGTGATCAAAATTGGCATATTCCAAAATCGTAAAGTGCCTAACTTTGTAGCTGCGCATGCGCGGGCACCAAAACTAGGGGAAGACTGCCGAATTTTCACAAGATAAACGTGACCATGTATAGGTAGAATCGTGCCAGCAATCCATTTCCGTGATCAAAATTGGCAAATTCAAAAATCGTAAAGTGCCTAACTTTGTAGCTGCGCATGCGCGGGCCCCAAAACTAGGGGAAGACTGCCGAATTTTCACAAGATAAACGTGACCATGTATAGGTAGAATCGTGCCAGCAATCCATTTCCGTGATCAAAATTGGCAAATTCCAAAATCGTAAAGTGCCTAACTTTGTAGCTGCGCATGCGCGGGCACCAAAACTAAGGGAAGACTGCCGAATTTTCACAAGATAAACGGGACCATGTATAGGTAGAATCGTGCCAGCAATCCATTTCCGTGATCAAAATTGGCAAATTCCAAAATCGTAAAGTGCCTAACTTTGTAGCTGCGCATGCGCGGGCACCAAAACTAGGGGAAGACTGCCGAATTTTCACAAGATAAACGTGACCATGTATAGGTAGAATCGTGCCAGCAATCCATTTCCGTGATCAAAATTGGCAAATTCCAAAATCGTAAAGTGCCTAACTTTGTAGCTGCGCATGCGCGGGCACCAAAACTAGGGGAAGACTGCCGAATTTTCACAAGATAAACGTGACCATGTATGGGTGGAATGGTGCCAGTAATCCATTTCCGTGATCAAAATTGAGAAATTCCAAAATCGTAAAGTGCCTATCTTTGTAGCTGCGCATGCGCGGGCACCAAAACTAGGGGAAGACTGCCGAATTTTCACAAGATAAACGTGACCATGTATAGGTAGAATCGTGCCAGCAATCCATTTCCGTGATCAAAATTGGCAAATTCCAAAATCGTAAAGTGCCTAACTTTGTAGCTGCGCATGCGCGGGCCCCAAAACTAGGGGAAGACTGCCGAATTTTCACAAGATAAACGTGACCATGTATAGGTAGAATCGTGCCAGTATTCCATTTCCGATATAAAAATTGGCAAATTCCAAAATCGTAAAGTGCCTAACTTTGTAGCTGCGCATGGGCGGGCACCAAAACTAGGGGAAGACTGCCGAATTTTCACAAGATAAACGTGACCATGTATAGGTAGAATCGTGCCAGCAATCCATTTCCGTGATCAAAATTGGCAAACTCAAAAATAGTAAAGTGCCTAACTTTGTAGCTGCACATGCGCCAGAACCAAAACTAGGAGAAGACTGCCGAATTTTCACCAGATAAACGTGACCATGTATAGGTAGAATCGTGTCAGCAATCCATTTCCGCGATCAAAATTGGCAAATTCCAAAATCGTAAAGTGCCTAACTTTTTAGCTGCGCATGCGCGGGCACCAAAACTAGGGGAAGACTGCTGAATTTTCACAAGATAAACGTGACCATGTATAGGCAGAATCGTGCCAGTAATCCATTTCCGTGATCAAAATTGGCAAATTCCAAAATGGTAAAGTGACTATCTTTGTAGCTGCGCATGCGCAGGCACCAAAACTAGGGGAAGACTGCCGAATTTTCACAAGATAAACGTGACCATGTATAGGCAGAATCGTGCCAGTAATCCATTTCCGTGATCAAAATTGGCAAATTCCAAAATCGTAAAGTGCCTAACTTTGTAGCTGCGCACGCGCGGGCACCAAAACTAGGGGAAGACTGCCGAATTTTCACAAGATAAACGTGACCATGTATAGTTAGAATCGTGCCAGCAATCCATTTCCGTGATCAAAATTGGCAAATTCCAAAATCGTAAAGTGCCTAACTTTGTAGCTGCGCATGCGCGGGCACCAAAACTAGGGGAAGACTGCCGAATTTTCACAAGATAAACGTGACCATGTATGGGTGGAATGGTGCCAGTAATCCATTTCCGTGATCAAAATTGAGAAATTCCAAAATCGTAAAGTGCCTTACTTTGTAGCTGCGCATGCGCGGGCACCAAAACTAGGGGAAGACTGCCGAATTTTCACAAGATAAACGTGACCATGTATAGGTAGAATCGTGCCAGCAATCCATTTCCGTGATCAAAATTGGCAAATTCCAAAATCGTAAAGTGCCTAACTTTGTAGCTGCGCATGCGCGGGCCCCAAAACTAGGGGAAGACTGCCGAATTTTCACAAGATAAACGTGACCATGTATAGGTAGAATCGTGCCAGTATTCCATTTCCGATATAAAAATTGGCAAATTCCAAAATCGTAAAGTGCCTAACTTTGTAGCTGCGCATGGGCGGGCACCAAAACTAGGGGAAGACTGCCGAATTTTCACAAGATAAACGTGACCATGTATAGGTAGAATCGTGCCAGCAATCCATTTCCGTGATCAAAATTGGCAAACTCAAAAATAGTAAAGTGCCTAACTTTGTAGCTGCACATGCGCCAGAACCAAAACTAGGAGAAGACTGCCGAATTTTCACCAGATAAACGTGACCATGTATAGGTAGAATCGTGTCAGCAATCCATTTCCGCGATCAAAATTGGCAAATTCCAAAATCGTAAAGTGCCTAACTTTTTAGCTGCGCATGCGCGGGCACCAAAACTAGGGGAAGACTGCTGAATTTTCACAAGATAAACGTGACCATGTATAGGCAGAATCGTGCCAGTAATCCATTTCCGTGATCAAAATTGGCAAATTCCAAAATGGTAAAGTGACTATCTTTGTAGCTGCGCATGCGCAGGCACCAAAACTAGGGGAAGACTGCCGAATTTTCACAAGATAAACGTGACCATGTATAGGCAGAATCGTGCCAGTAATCCATTTCCGTGATCAAAATTGGCAAATTCCAAAATCGTAAAGTGCCTAACTTTGTAGCTGCGCACGCGCGGGCACCAAAACTAGGGGAAGACTGCCGAATTTTCACAAGATAAACGTGACCATGTATAGTTAGAATCGTGCCAGCAATCCATTTCCGTGATCAAAATTGGCAAATTCCAAAATCGTAAAGTGCCTAACTTTGTAGCTGCGCATGCGCGGGCACCAAAACTAGGGGAAGACTGCCGAATTTTCACAAGATAAACGTGACCATGTATGGGTGGAATGGTGCCAGTAATCCATTTCCGTGATCAAAATTGAGAAATTCCAAAATCGTAAAGTGCCTATCTTTGTAGCTGCGCATGCGCGGGCACCAAAACTAGGGGAAGACTGCCGAATTTTCACAAGATAAACGTGACCATGTATAGGTAGAATCGTGCCAGCAATCCATTTCCGTGATCAAAATTGGCAAATTCCAAAATGGTAAAGTGACTATCTTTGTAGCTGCGCATGCGCAGGCACCAAAACTAGGGGAAGACTGCCGAATTTTCACAAGATAAACGTGACCATGTATAGGCAGAATCGTGCCAGTAATCCATTTCCGTGATCAAAATTGGCAAATTCCAAAATCGTAAAGTGCCTAACTTTGTAGCTGCGCACGCGCGGGCACCAAAACTAGGGGAAGACTGCCGAATTTTCACAAGATAAACGTGACCATGTATAGTTAGAATCGTGCCAGCAATCCATTTCCGTGATCAAAATTGGCAAATTCCAAAATCGTAAAGTGCCTAACTTTGTAGCTGCGCATGCGCGGGCACCAAAACTAGGGGAAGACTGCCGAATTTTCACAAGATAAACGTGACCATGTATGGGTGGAATGGTGCCAGTAATCCATTTCCGTGATCAAAATTGAGAAATTCCAAAATCGTAAAGTGCCTATCTTTGTAGCTGCGCATGCGCGGGCACCAAAACTAGGGGAAGACTGCCGAATTTTCACAAGATAAACGTGACCATGTATAGGTAGAATCGTGCCAGCAATCCATTTCCGTGATCAAAATTGGCAAATTCCAAAATCGTAAAGTGCCTAACTTTGTAGCTGCGCATGCGCGGGCACCAAAACTAGGGGAAGACTGCCGAATTTTCACAAGATAAACGTGACCATGTATAGGTAGAATCGTGCCAGCAATCCATTTCCGTGATCAAAATTGGCAAATTCCAAAATCGTAAAGTGCCTAACTTTGTAGCTGCGCATGCGCGGGCCCCAAAACTAGGGGAAGACTGCCGAATTTTCACAAGATAAACGTGACCATGTATGGGTGGAATGGTGCCATTAATCCATTTCCGTGATCAAAATTGAGAAATTCCAAAATCGTAAAGTGCCTATCTTTGTAGCTGCGCATGCGCGGGCACCAAAACTAGGGGAAGACTGCCGAATTTTCACAAGATAAACGTGACCATGTATAGGTAGAATCGTGCCAGCAATCCATTTCCGTGATCAAAATTGGCAAATTCCAAAATCGTAAAGTGCCTAACTTTGTAGCTGCGCATGCGCGGGCCCCAAAACTAGAGGAAGACTGCCGAATTTTCAGAAGATAAACGTGACCATGTATAGGTAGAATCGTGCGAGCAATCCATTTCCGCGATCAAAATTGGCAAATTCCAAAATCGTAAAGTGCCTAATTTTGTAGCTGCGCATGCGCGGGCACCAAAACTAGAGGAAGACTGCTGAATTTTAACAAGATAAACGGGACCATGTATAGGAAGAATCGTGTCAGCAATCCATTTCCGTTATCAAAATTGGCAAATTCCAAAATCGTAAAGTGCCTAACTTTGTAGCTGCGCATGCGCGGGCACCAAAACTAGGGGAAGACTGCCGAATTTTCACAAGATAAACGTGACCATGTATAGGTAGAATCGTGCCAGCAATCCATTTCCGTGATCAAAATTGGCAAATTCCAAAATCTTAAAGTGCCTAACTTTGGTAGCTGCACATGCGCCAGCACCAAAACTAGGGGAAGACTGCCGAATTTTCAGAAGATAAACGTGACCATGTATAGGTAGAATCGTGCCAGCAATCCATTTCCGTGATCAAAATTGGCAAATTCCAAAATCGTAAAGTGCCTAACTTTGTAGCTGCGCATGCGCGGGCACCAAAACTAAGGGAAGACTGCCGAATTTTCACAAGATAAACGGGACCATGTATAGGTAGAATCGTGCTAGCAATCCATTTTCGTGATCAAAATTGGCAAATTCCAAAATCGTAAAGTGCCTAACTTTGTAGCTGCGCATGTGCGGGCACCAAAACTAGGGGAAGACTGCCGAATTTTCACAAGATAAACGGGACCATGTATAGGTAGAATCGTGCCAGCAATCCATTTCCGTGATCAAAATTGAGAAATTCCAAAATTGTAAAGTGCCTATCTTTGTAGCTGCGCATGCGCGGGCACCAAAACTAGGGGAAGACTGCCGAATTTTCACAAGATAAACGTGACCATGTATAGGTAGAATCGTGCCAGCAATCCATTTCCGTGATCAAAATTGGCAAATTCCAAAATCGTAAAGTGCCTAACTTTGTAGCTGCGCATGCGCGGGCCCCAAAACTAGGGGAAAACTGCCGAATTTTCACAAGATAAACGTGACCATGTATAGGTAGAATCGTGCCAGTAATCCATTTCCGTGATCAAAATTGGCAAATTCCAAAATCGTAAAGTGCCTAACTTTGTAGCTGCGCATGCGCGGGCACCAAAACTAGGGGAAGACTGCCGAATTTTCACAAGATAAACGTGACCATGTATAGGTAGAATCGTGCCAGCAATCCATTTCCGTGATCAAAATTGGCAAATTCCAAAATCGTAAAGTGCCTAACTTTGTAGCTGTGCATGCGCGGGCACCAAAACTAGGGGAAGACTGCCGAATTTTCACAAGATAAACGTGACGATGTATGGGTGGAATGGTGCCAGTAATCCATTTCCGTGATCAAAATTGGCAAATTCCAAAATCGTAAAGTGCCTAACTTTGTAGCTGCGCATGCGCGGGCCCCAAAACTAGGGGAAAACTGCCGAATTTTCACAAGATAAACGCGACCATGTATAGGTAGAATCGTGCCAGTAATCCATTTCCGTGATCAAAATTGGCAAATTCCAAAATCGTAAAGTGCCTAGCTTTGTAGCTGCGCATGCGCGGGCACCAAAACTAGGGGAAGACTGCCGAATTTTCACAAGATAAACGTGACCATGTATAGGTAGAATCGTGCCAGCAATCCATTTCCGTGATCAAAATTGGCAAATTCCAAAATCGTAAAGTCCCTAACTTTGTAGCTGCGCATGCGCGGGCCCCAAAACTAGGGGAAGACTGCCGAATTTTCACAAGATAAACGTGACCATGTATAGGTAGAATCGTGCCAGGAATCCATTTCCGTGATCAAAATTGGCAAATTCCAAAATCGTAAAGTGCCTAACTTTGTAGCTGCGCATGCGCGGGCACCAAAACTAGGGGAAGACTGCCGAATTTTCACAAGATAAACGTGACCATGTATAGGTAGAATCGTGCCAGCAATCCATTTCCGTGATCAAAATTGGCAAATTCAAAAATCGTAAAGTGCCTAACTTTGTAGCTGCGCATGCGCGGGCACCAAAACTAGGGGAAGACTGCCGAATTTTCACAAGATAAACGTGACCATGTATAGGTAGAATCGTGCCAGCAATCCATTTCCGCGATCAAAATTGGCAAATTCCAAAATCGTAAAGTGCCTAACTTTGTAGCTGCGCATGCGCGGGCACCAAAACTAGGGGAAGACTGCTGAATTTTAACAAGATAAACGGGACCATGTATAGGAAGAATCGTGCCAGCAATCCATTTCCGTGATCAAAATTGGCAAATTCCAAAATCGTAAAGTGCCTAACTTTGTAGCTGCGCATGCGCGGGCACCAAAACTAGGGGAAGACTGCCGAATTTTCACAAGATAAACGTGACCATGTATACGTAGAATCGTGCCAGTAATCCATTTCCGTGATCAAAATTGGCAAATTCCAAAATCGTAAAGTGCCTAACTTTGTAGCTGCGCATGCGCGGGCACCAAAACTAGGGGAAGACTGCCGAATTTTCACAAGATAAACGTGACCATGTATAGGTAGAATCGTGCCAGTAATCCATTTCCGTGATCAAAATTGGCAAATTCCAAAATCGTAAAGTGCCTAACTTTGTAGCTGCACATGCGCCAGCACCAAAACTAGGGGAAGACTGCCGAATTTTCACAAGATAAACGTGACCATGTATAGGTAGAATCGTGCCAGCAATCCATTTCCGTGATCAAAATTGGCAAATTCCAAAATCGTAAAGTGCCTAACTTTGTAGCTGCACATGCGCCAGCACCAAAACTAGGGGAAGACTGCCGAATTTTCACAAGATAAACGTGACCATGTATAGGTAGAATCGTGCCAGCAATCCATTTCCGCGATCAAAATTGGCAAATTCCAAAATCGTAAAGTGCCTAACTTTGTAGCTGCGCATGCGCCAGCACCAAAACTAGGGGAAGACTGCCGAATTTTCACAAGATAAACGTGACCATGTATAGGTAGAATCGTGCCAGCAATCCATTTCCGTGATCAAAATTGGCAAATTCCAAAATCTTAAAGTGCCTAACTTTGTAGCTGCGCATGGGCGGACCCCAAAACTAGGGGAAGACTGCCGAATTTTCACAAGATAAACGTGACCATGTATAGCTAGAATCGTGCCAGCAATCCATTTCCGTGATCAAAATTGGCAAATTCCAAAATCGTAAAGTGCCTAACTTTGTAGCTGCACATGCACCAGCACCAAAACTAGGGGAAGACTGCCGAATTTTCACAAGATAAACGTGACCATGTATAGGTAGAATCGTGCCAGCAATCCATTTCCGCGATCAAAATTGGCAAATTCCAAAATCGTAAAGTGCCTAACTTTGTAGCTGCGCATGCGCGGGCACCAAAACTAGGGGAAGACTGCTGAATTTTAACAAGATAAACGGGACCATGTATAGGAAGAATCGTGCCAGCAATCCATTTCCGTTATCAAAATTGGCAAATTCCAAAATCGTAAAGTGCCTAACTTTGTAGCTGCGCATGCGCGGGCACCAAAACTAGGGGAAGACTGCCGAATTTTCACAAGATAAACGTGACCATGTATGGGTGGAATGGTGCCAGTAATCCATTTCCGTGATCAAAATTGGCAAATTCCAAAATCGTAAAGTGCCTAACTTTGTAGCTGTGCATGCGCGGGCACCAAAACTAGGGGAAGACTGCCGAATTTTCACAAGATAAACGTGACGATGTATGGGTGGAATGGTGCCAGTAATCCATTTCCGTGATCAAAATTGGCAAATTCCAAAATCGTAAAGTGACTGTCTTTGTAGCTGCGCATGCGCGGGCACCAAAACTAGGGGAAGACTGCCGAATTTTCAAAAGATAAACGTGACCATGTATAGGTAGAATCGTGCCAGTAATCCATTTCCGTGATCAAAATTGGCAAATTCCAAAATCGTAAAGTGCCTAACTTTGTAGCTGCGCATGCTCAGGCACCAAAACTAGGGGAAGACTGCCGAATTTTCACAAGATAAACGTGACCATGTATAGGTAGAATCGTGCCAGCAATCCATTTCCGTGATCAAAATTGGCAAATTCCAAAATCGTAAATAGCCTAACTTTGTAGCTGCACATGCGCCAGCACCAAAACTAGGGGAAGACTGCCGAATTTTCACAAGATAAACGTGACCATGTATAGGTAGAATCGTGCCAGCAATCCATTTCCGTGATCAAAATTGGCAAATTCCAAAATGGTAAAGTGCCTAACTTTGTAGCTGCGCATGCTCAGGCACCAAAACTAGGGGAAGACTGCCGAATTTTCAAAAGATAAACGTGACCATGTATAGGTAGAATCGTGCCAGTAATCCATTTCCGTGATCAAAATTGGCAAATTCCAAAATCGTAAAGTGCCTAACTTTGTAGCTGCGCATGCGCGGGCACCAAAACTAGGGGAAGACTGCCGAATTTTCACAAGATAAACGTGACCATGTATAGGTAGAATCGTGCCAGCAATCCATTTCCGTGATCAAAATTGGCAAATTCCAAAATCGTAAAGTGCCTAACTTTGTAGCTGCGCATGCGCGGGCACCAAAACTAGGGGAAGACTGCCGAATTTTCACAAGATAAACGTGACCATGTAGGGGTGGAATGGTGCCAGTAATCCATTTCCGTGATCAAAATTGAGAAATTCCAAAATCGTAAAGTGCCTAACTTTGTAGCTGCGCATGCTCAGGCACCAAAACTAGGGGAAGACTGCCGAATTTTCACAAGATAAACGTGACCATGTATAGGTAGAATCGTGCCAGCAATCCATTTCCGCGATCAAAATTGGCAAATTCCAAAATCGTAAAGTGCCTAACTTTGTAGCTGCGCATGCGCCAGCACCAAAACTAGGGGAAGACTGCCGAATTTTCACAAGATAAACGTGACCATGTATAGGTAGAATCGTGCCAGGAATCCATTTCCGTGATCAAAATTGGCAAATTCCAAAATCTTAAAGTGCCTAATATTGTAGCTGCGCATGGGTGGACCCCAAAACAAGGGGAAGACTGCCGAATTTTCACAAGATAAACGTGACCATGTATAGGTAGAATCGTGCCAGCAATCCATTTCCGTGATCAAAATTGGCAAATTCCAAAATCGTAAAGTGCCTAACTTTGTAGCTGCACATGCACCAGCACCAAAACTAGGGGAAGACTGCCGAATTTTCACAAGATAAACGTGACCATGTATAGGTAGAATCGTGCCAGCAATCCATTTCCGCGATCAAAATTGGCAAATTCCAAAATCGTAAAGTGCCTAACTTTGTAGCTGCGCATGCGCGGGCACCAAAACTAGGGGAAGACTGCTGAATTTTAAGAAGATAAACGGGACCATGTATAGGAAGAATCGTGTCAGCAATCCATTTCCGTTATCAAAATTGGCAAATTCCAAAATCGTAAAGTGCCTAACTTTGTAGCTGCGCATGCGCGGGCACCAAAACTAGGGGAAGACTGCCGAATTTTCACAAGATAAACGTGACGATGTATGGGTGGAATGGTGCCAGTAATCCATTTCCGTGATCAAAATTGGCAAATTCCAAAATCGTAAAGTGACTATCTTTGTAGCTGCGCATGCGCGGGCACCAAAACTAGGGGAAAACTGCCGAATTTTCAAAAGATAAACGTGACCATGTATAGGTAGAATCGTGCCAGTAATCCATTTCCGTGATCAAAATTGGCAAATTCCAAAATCGTAAAGTGCCTAACTTTGTAGCTGCGCATGCTCAGGCACCAAAACTAGGGGAAGACTGCCGAATTTTCAAAAGATAAACGTGACCATGTATAGGTAGAATCGTGCCAGCAATCCATTTCCGTGATCAAAATTGGCAAATTCCAAAATCGTAAAGTGCCTAACTTTGTAGCTGCGCATGCGCGGGCACCAAAACTAGGGGAAGACTGCCGAATTTTCACAAGATAAACGTGACCATGTATAGGTAGAATCGTGCCAGCAATCCATTTCCGTGATCAAAATTGGCAAATTCCAAAATCGTAAATAGCCTAACTTTGTAGCTGCACATGCGCCAGCACCAAAACTAGGGGAAGACTGCCGAATTTTCACAAGATAAACGTGACCATGTATAGGTAGAATCGTGCCAGCAATCCATTTCCGTGATCAAAATTGGCAAATTCCAAAATGGTAAAGTGCCTAACTTTGTAGCTGCGCATGCTCAGGCACCAAAACTAGGGGAAGACTGCCGAATTTTCAAAAGATAAACGTGACCATGTATAGGTAGAATCGTGCCAGTAATCCATTTCCGTGATCAAAATTGGCAAATTCCAAAATCGTAAAGTGCCTAACTTTGTAGCTGCGCATGCGCGGGCACCAAAACTAGGGGAAGACTGCCGAATTTTCACAAGATAAACGTGACCATGTATAGGTAGAATCGTGCCAGCAATCCATTTCCGTGATCAAAATTGGCAAATTCCAAAATCGTAAAGTGCCTAACTTTGTAGCTGCGCATGCGCGGGCACCAAAACTAGGGGAAGACTGCCGAATTTTCACAAGATAAACGTGACCATGTAGGGGTGGAATGGTGCCAGTAATCCATTTCCGTGATCAAAATTGAGAAATTCCAAAATCGTAAAGTGCCTAACTTTGTAGCTGCGCATGCTCAGGCACCAAAACTAGGGGAAGACTGCCGAATTTTCACAAGATAAACGTGACCATGTATAGGTAGAATCGTGCCAGGAATCCATTTCCGCGATCAAAATTGGCAAATTCCAAAATCGTAAAGTGCCTAACTTTGTAGCTGCGCATGCGCCAGCACCAAAACTAGGGGAAGACTGCCGAATTTTCACAAGATAAACGTGACCATGTATAGGTAGAATCGTGCCAGCAATCCATTTCCGTGATCAAAATTGGCAAATTCCAAAATCTTAAAGTGCCTAATATTGTAGCTGCGCATGGGCGGACCCCAAAACTAGGGGAAGACTGCCGAATTTTCACAAGATAAACGTGACCATGTAAAGGTAGAATCGTGCCAGCAATCCATTTCCGTGATCAAAATTGGCAAATTCCAAAATCGTAAAGTGCCTAACTTTGTAGCTGCACATGCACCAGCACCAAAACTAGGGGAAGACTGCCGAATTTTCACAAGATAAACGTGACCATGTATAGGTAGAATCGTGCCAGCAATCCATTTCCGCGATCAAAATTGGCAAATTGCAAAATCGTAAAGTGCCTAACTTTGTAGCTGCGCATGCGCGGGCACCAAAACTAGGGGAAGACTGCTGAATTTTAAGAAGATAAACGGGACCATGTATAGGAAGAATCGTGTCAGCAATCCATTTCCGTTATCAAAATTGGCAAATTCCAAAATCGTAAAGTGCCTAACTTTGTAGCTGCGCATGCGCGGGCACCAAAACTAGGGGAAGACTGCCGAATTTTCACAAGATAAACGTGACCATTTATGGGTGGAATGGTGCCAGTAATCTATTTCCGTGATCAAAATTGGCAAATTCCAAAATCGTAAAGTGCCTAACTTTGTAGCTGTGCATGCGCGGGCACCAAAACTAGGGGAAGACTGCCGAATTTTCACAAGATAAACGTGACGATGTATGGGTGGAATGGTGCCAGTAATCCATTTCCGTGATCAAAATTGGCAAATTCCAAAATCGTAAAGTGACTATCTTTGTAGCTGCGCATGCGCGGGCACCAAAACTAGGGGAAAACTGCCGAATTTTCAAAAGATAAACGTGACCATGTATAGGTAGAATCGTGCCAGTAATCCATTTCCGTGATCAAAATTGGCAAATTCCAAAATCGTAAAGTGCCTAACTTTGTAGCTGCGCATGCGCGGGCACCAAAACTAGGGGAAGACTGCCGAATTTTCACAAGATAAACGTGACCATGTAGGGGTGGAATGGTGCCAGTAATCCATTTCCGTGATCAAAATTGGCAAATTCCAAAATCGTAAAGTGCCTAACTTTGTAGCTGCGCATGCTCAGGCACCTAAACTAGGGGAAGACTGCCGAATTTTCAAAAGATAAACGTGACCATGTATAGGTAGAATCGTGCCAGCAATCCATTTCCGTGATCAAAATTGGCAAATTCCAAAATCGTAAAGTGCCTAACTTTGTAGCTGCGCATGCGCGGGCACCAAAACTAGGGGAAGACTGCCGAATTTTCACAAGATAAACGTGACTATGTATAGGTAGAATCGTGCCAGCAATCCATTTCCGCGATCAAAATTGGCAAATTCCAAAATCGTAAAGTGCCTTACTTTGTAGCTGCGCATGCGCGGGCACCAAAACTAGGGGAAGACTGCCGAATTTTCACAAGATAAACGTGACCATGTAGGGGTGGAATGGTGCCAGTAATCCATTTCCGTGATCAAAATTGAGAAATTCCAAAATCCTAAAGTGCCTAACTTTGTAGCTGCGCATGCGCGGGCACCAAAACTAGGGGAAGACTGCCGAATTTTCACAAGATAAACGTGACCATGTATAGGTAGAATCGTGCAGGCAATCCATTTCCGTGATCAAAATTGGCAAATTCCAAAATCGTAAAGTGCCTTACTTTGTAGCTGCGCATGCGCGGGCACCAAAACTAGGGGAAGACTGCCGAATTTTCACAAGATAAACGTGACCATGTATAGGTAGAATCGTGCCAGCAATCCATTTCCGTGATCAAAATTGGCAAATTCCAAAATCGTAAAGTGCCTAACTTTGTAGCTGCGCATGCGCGGGCATCAAAACTAGGGGAAGACTGCCAAATTTTCACAAGATAAACGTGACCATGTATAGGTAGAATCGTGCCAGCAATCCATTTCCGTGATCAAAATTGGCAAATTCCAAAATCGTAAAGTGCCTAACTTATTAGCTACGCATGCGCGGGCACCAAAACTAGGGGAGGACTGCCGAATTTTCAGAAGATAAACGTGACCATGTATAGGTAGAATCGTGCCAGCAATCCATTTCCGTGATCAAAATTGGCAAATTCCAAAATCGTTAAGTGCCTAACTTTGTAGCTGCGCATGCGCGGGCACCAAAACTAGGGGAAGACTGCCGAATTTTCAAAAGATAAACGTGACCATGTATAGGTAGAATCGTGCCAGTAATCCATTTCCGTGATCAAGATTGGCAAATTCCAAAATCGTAAAGTGCCTAACTTTGTAGCTGCACATGCGCGGGCACCAAAACTAGGGGAAGACTGCCGAATTTTCACAAGATAAACGTGACCATGTATAGGTAGAATCGTGCCAGCAATCCATTTCCGTGATCAAAATTGGCAAATTCCAAAATCGTAAAGTGCCTAACTTTGTAGCTGCGAATGCTCAGGCACCAAAACTAGGGGAAGACTGCCGAATTTTCACAAGATAAACGTGACCATGTATAGGTAGAATCGTGCCAGCAATCCATTTCCGTGATCAAAATTGGATAATTCCAAAATCGTAAAGTGCCTAACTTTGTAGCTGCGCATGCTCAGGCACCAAAACTAGGGGAAGACTGCCGAATTTTCAAAAGATAAACGTGACCATGTATAGGTAGAATCGTGCCAGCAATCCATTTCCGTGATCAAAATTGGCAAATTCCAAAATCGTAAAGTGCCTAACTTTGTAGCTGCACATGCGCGGGCACCAAAACTAGGGGAAGACTGCCGAATTTTCACAAGATAAACGTGACTATGTATAGGTAGAATCGTGCCAGCAATCCATTTCCGCGATCAAAATTGGCAAATTCCAAAATCGTAAAGTGCCTAACTTTGTAGCTGCGCATGCTCAGGCACCAAAACTAGGGTAAGACTGCCGAATTTTCAAAAGATAAACGTGACCATGTATAGGTAGAATCGTGCCAGCAATCCATTTCCGTGATCAAAATTGGCAAATTCCAAAATCGTAAAGTGCCTAACTTTGTAGCTGCACATGCGCGGGCACCAAAACTAGGGGAAGACTGCCGAATTTTCACAAGATAAACGTGACTATGTATAGGTAGAATCGTGCCAGCAATCCATTTCCGCGATCAAAATTGGCAAATTCCAAAATCGTAAAGTGCCTTACTTTGTAGCTGCGCATGCGCGGGCACCAAAACTAGGGGAAGACTGCCGAATTTTCACAAGATAAACGTGACCATGTAGGGGTGGAATGGTGCCAGGAATCCATTTCCGTGATCAAAATTGAGAAATTCCAAAATCCTAAAGTGCCTAACTTTGTAGCTGCGCATGCGCGGGCACCAAAACTAGGGGAAGACTGCCGAATTTTCACAAGATAAACGTGACCATGTATAGGTAGAATCGTGCAGGCAATCCATTTCCGTGATCAAAATTGGCAAATTCCAAAATCGTAAAGTGCCTTACTTTGTAGCTGCGCATGCGCGGGCACCAAAACTAGGGGAAGACTGCCGAATTTTCACAAGATAAACGTGACCATGTATAGGTAGAATCGTGCCAGCAATCCATTTCCGTGATCAAAATTGGCAAATTTCAAAATCGTAAAGTGCCTAACTTTGTAGCTGCGCATGCGCGGGCACCAAAACTAGGGAAAGACTGCCGAATTTTCACAAGATAAACGTGACCATGTATAGGTAGAATCGTGCCAGCAATCCATTTCCGTGATCAAAATTGTCAAATTCCAAAATCGTAAAGTGCCTAACTTTGTAGCTGCACATGCGCGGGCACCAAAACTAGGGGAAGACTGCCGAATTTTCACAAGATAAACGTGACCATGTATAGGTAGAATCGTGCCAGCAATCCATTTCCGTGATCAAAATTGGCAAATTCCAAAATCGTAAAGTGCCTAACTTTGTAGCTGCGCATGCTCAGGCACCAAAACTAGGGGAAGACTGCCGAATTTTCACAAGATAAACGTGACCATGTATAGGTAGAATCGTGCCAGCAATCCATTTCCGTGATCAAAATTGGATAATTCCAAAATCGTAAAGTGCCTAACTTTGTAGCTGCGCATGCGCGGGCACCAAAACTAGGGGAAGACTGCCGAATTTTCACAAGATAAACGTGACCATGTATAGGTAGAATCGTGCAGGCAATCCATTTCCGTGATCAAAATTGGCAAATTCCAAAATCGTAAAGTGCCTTACTTTGTAGCTGCGCATGCGCGGGCACCAAAACTAGGGGAAGACTGCCGAATTTTCACAAGATAAACGTGACCATGTATAGGTAGAATCGTGCCAGCAATCCATTTCCGTGATCAAAATTGGCAAATTTCAAAATCGTAAAGTGCCTAACTTTGTAGCTGCGCATGCGCGGGCACCAAAACTAGGGAAAGACTGCCGAATTTTCACAAGATAAACGTGACCATGTATAGGTAGAATCGTGCCAGCAATCCATTTCCGTGATCAAAATTGTCAAATTCCAAAATCGTAAAGTGCCTAACTTTGTAGCTGCACATGCGCGGGCACCAAAACTAGGGGAAGACTGCCGAATTTTCACAAGATAAACGTGACCATGTATAGGTAGAATCGTGCCAGCAATCCATTTCCGTGATCAAAATTGGCAAATTCCAAAATCGTAAAGTGCCTAACTTTGCAGCTGCGCATGCTCAGGCACCAAAACTAGGGGAAGACTGCCGAATTTTCACAAGATAAACGTGACCATGTATAGGTAGAATCGTGCCAGCAATCCATTTCCGTGATCAAAATTGGATAATTCCAAAATCGTAAAGTGCCTAACTTTGTAGCTGCGCATGCTCAGGCACCAAAACTAGGGGAAGACTGCCGAATTTTCAAAAGATAAACGTGACCATGTATAGGTAGATTCGTGCCAGCAATCCATTTCCGTGATCAAAATTGGCAAATTCCAAAATCGTAAAGTGCCTAACTTTGTAGCTGCACATGCGCGGGCACCAAAACTAGGGGAAGACTGCCGAATTTTCACAAGATAAACGTGACCATGTATAGGTAGAATCGTGCCAGGAATCCATTTCCGTGATCAAAATTGGCAAATTCCAAAATCGTAAAGTGCCTAACTTTGTAGCTGCGCATGCGCGGGCACCAAAACTAGGGGAAGACTGCCGAATTTTCACAAGATAAACGTGACCATGTAGGGGTGGAATGGTGCCAGTAATCCATTTCCGTGATCAAAATTGAGAAATTCCAAAATCGTAAAGTGCCTAACTTTGTAGCTGCGCATGCTCAGGCACCAAAACTAGGGGAAGACTGCCGAATTTTCAAAAGATAAACGTGACCATGTATAGGTAGAATCGTGCCAGCAATCCATTTCCGTGATCAAAATTGGCAAATTCCAAAATCGTAAAGTGCCTAACTTTGTAGCTGCGCATGCGCGGGCACCAAAACTAGGGGAAGACTGCCGAATTTTCACAAGATAAACGTGACCATGTAGGGGTGGAATGGTGCCAGTAATCCATTTCCTTGATCAAAATTGAGAAATTCCAAAATCGTAAAGTGCCTAACTTTGTAGCTGCGCATGCTCAGGCACCTAAACTAGGGGAAGACTGCCGAATTTTCAAAAGATAAACGTGACCATGTATAGGTAGAATCGTGCCAGCAATCCATTTCCGTGATCAAAATTGGCAAATTCCAAAATCGTAAAGTAGCTAACTTTGTAGCTGCGCATGCGCGGGCACCAAAACTAGGGGAAGACTGCCGAATTTTCACAAGATAAACGTGACCATGTATAGGTAGAATCGTGCCAGCAATCCATTTCCGTGATCAAAATTGGCAAATTCCAAAATCGTAAAGTGCCTTACTTTGTAGCTGCGCATGCGCGGGCACCAAAACTAGGGGAAGACTGCCGAATTTTCACAAGATAAACGTGACCATGTAGGGGTGGAATGGTGCCAGTAATCCATTTCCGTGATCAAAATTGAGAAATTCCAAAATCGTAAAGTGCCTAACTTTGTAGCTGCGCATGCGCGGGCACCAAAACTAGGGGAAGACTGCCGAATTTTCACAAGATAAACGTGACCATGTATAGGTAGAATCGTGCAGGCAATCCATTTCCGTGATCAAAATTGGCAAATTCCAAAATCGTAAAGTGCCTTACTTTGTAGCTGCGCATGCGCGGGCACCAAAACTAGGGGAAGACTGCCGAATTTTCACAAGATAAACGTGACCATGTATAGGTAGAATCGTGCCAGCAATCCATTTCCGTGATCAAAATTGGCAAATTCCAAAATCGTAAAGTGCCTAACTTTGTACCTGCGCATGCTCAGGCACCAAAACTAGGGGAAGACTGCCGAATTTTCACAAGATAAACGTGACCATGTATAGGTAGAATCGTGCCAGCAATCCATTTCCGTGATCAAAATTGGATAATTCCAAAATCGTAAAGTGCCTAACTTTGTAGCTGCGCATGCTCAGGCACCAAAACTAGGGGAAGACTGCCGAATTTTCAAAAGATAAACGTGACCATGTATAGGTAGAATCGTGCCAGCAATCCATTTCCGTGATCAAAATTGGCAAATTCCAAAATCGTAAAGTGCCTAACTTTGTAGCTGCACATGCGCGGGCACCAAAACTAGGGGAAGACTGCCGAATTTTCACAAGATAAACGTGACCATGTATAGGTAGAATCGTGCCAGGAATCCATTTCCGTGATCAAAATTGGCAAATTCCAAAATCGTAAAGTGCCTAACTTTGTAGCTGCGCATGCGCGGGCACCAAAACTAGGGGAAGACTGCCGAATTTTCACAAGATAAACGTGACCATGTAGGGGTGGAATGGTGCCAGTAATCCATTTCCGTGATCAAAATTGAGAAATTCCAAAATCGTAAAGTGCCTAACTTTGTAGCTGCGCATGCTCAGGCACCAAAACTAGGGGAAGACTGCCGAATTTTCAAAAGATAAACGTGACCATGTATAGGTAGAATCGTGCCAGCAATCCATTTCCGTGATCAAAATTGGCAAATTTCAAAATCGTAAAGTGCCTAACTTTGTAGCTGCGCATGCGCGGGCACCAAAACTAGGGGAAGACTGCCGAATTTTCACAAGATAAACGTGACCATGTATAGGTAGAATCGTGCCAGCAATCCATTTCCGCGATCAAAATTGGCAAATTCCAAAATCGTAAAGTGCCTAACTTTGTAGCTGCGCATGCGCGGGCATCAAAACTAGGGGAAGACTGCCGAATTTTCACAAGATAAACGTGACCATGTAGGGGTGGAATGGTGCCAGTAATCCATTTCCGTGATCAAAATTGAGAAATTCCAAAATCGTAAAGTGCCTAACTTTGTAGCTGCGCATGCTCAGGCACCTAAACTAGGGGAAGACTGCCGAATTTTCAAAAGATAAACGTGACCATGTATAGGTAGAATCGTGCCAGCAATCCATTTCCGTGATCAAAATTGGCAAATTCCAAAATCGTAAAGTGGCTAACTTTGTAGCTGCGCATGCGCGGGCACCAAAACTAGGGGAAGACTGCCGAATTTTCACAAGATAAACGTGACCATGTATAGGTAGAATCGTGCCAGCAATCCATTTCCGTGATCAAAATTGGCAAATTCCAAAATCGTAAAGTGCCTTACTTTGTAGCTGCGCATGCGCGGGCACCAAAACTAGGGGAAGACTGCCGAATTTTCACAAGATAAACGTGACCATGTAGGGGTGGAATGGTGCCAGTAATCCATTTCCGTGATCAAAATTGAGAAATTCCAAAATCGTAAAGTGCCTAACTTTGTAGCTGCGCATGCGCGGGCACCAAAACTAGGGGAAGACTGCCGAATTTTCACAAGATAAACGTGACCATGTATAGGTAGAATCGTGCAGGCAATCCATTTCCGTGATCAAAATTGGCAAATTCCAAAATCGTAAAGTGCCTTACTTTGTAGCTGCGCATGCGCGGGCACCAAAACTAGGGGAAGACTGCCAAATTTTCACAAGATAAACGTGACCATGTATAGGTAGAATCGTGCCAGCAATCCATTACCGTGATCAAAATTGGCAAATTCCAAAATCGTAAAGTGCCTAACTTTGTAGCTGCGCATGCGCGGGCATCAAAACTAGGGGAAGACTGCCAAATTTTCACAAGATAAACGTGACCATGTATAGGTAGAATCGTGCCAGCAATCCATTTCCGTGATCAAAATTGGCAAATTCCAAAATCGTAAAGTGCTTAACTTATTAGCTGCGCATGCGCGGGCACCAAAACTAGGGGAAGACTGCCGAATTTTCACAAGATAAACGTGAGCATGTATAGGTAGAATCGTGCCAGCAATCCATTTCCGTGATCAAAATTAGCAAATTCCAAAATCGTAAAGTGCCTAACTTTGTAGCTGTGCATGCGCGGGCACCAAAATTAGGGGTAGACTACCGAATTTTCACAAGATAAACGTGACCATGTATAGGTAGAATCGTGCCAGCAATCCATTTCCGTGATCAAAATTGGCAAATTCCAAAATCGTAAAGTGCCTAACTTATTAGCTGCGCATGCGCGGGCACCAAAACTAGGGGAAGACTGCCGAATTTTCAGAAGATAAACGTAACCATGTATAGGTAGAATCGTGCCAGCAATCCATTTCCGTGATCAAAATTGGCAAATTTCAAAATCGTAAAGTGCCTAACTTTGTAGCTGCGCATGCGCGGGCACCAAAACTAGGGGAAGACTACCGAATTTTCACAAGATGAACGTGACCATGTATAGGTAGAATCGTGCCAGCAATCCATTTCCGTGATCAAAATTGGCAAATTCCAAAATGGTAAAGTGCCTAACTTTGTAGCTGCGCATGCGCGGGCACCAAAACTAGGGGAAGACTGCCGAATTTTCACAAGATAAACGTGACCATGTATGGGTGGAATGGTGCCAGTATTCCATTTCCGTGATCAAAATTGAGAAATTCCAAAATCGTAAAGTGCCTAACTTTGAAGCTGCGCATGCGCGGGCACCAAAACTAGGGGAAGACTGCCGAATTTTCACAAGATAAACGTGACCATGTATAGGTAGAATCGTGCCAGCAATCCATTTCCGTGATCAAAATTGGCAAATTCCAAAATCGTAAAGTGCCTTACTTTGTAGCTGCGCATGCGCGGGCACCAAAACTAGGGGAAGACTGCCGAATTTTCACAAGATAAACGTGACCATGTATAGGTAGAATCGTGCCAGTAATCCATTTCCGTGATCAAAATTTGCAAATTCCAAAATCGTAAAGCGCTTATCTTTGTAGCTGCGCATGCGCGGGCACCAAAACTAGGGGAAGACTGCCGAATTTTCACAAGATAAACGTGACCATGTATAGGTAGAATCGCGCCAGTAATCCATTTCCGTGATCAAAATTGAGAAATTCCAAAATCGTAAAGTGCCTAACTTTGTAGCTGCACATGCGCGGGCACCAAAACTAGGGGAAGACTGCCGAATTTTCACAAGATAAACGTGACCATGTATAGGTAGAATCGTGCCAGCAATCCATTTCCGTGATCAAAATTGGCAAATTCCAAAATCGTAAAGTGCCTAACTTTGTAGCTGCGCAAGCGCGGGCTCCAAAACTAGGGGAAGACTACCGAATTTTCACAAGATAAACGTGACCATGTATAGGTAGAATCGTGCCAGCAATCCATTTCCGTGATCAAAATTGACAAATTCCAAAATCGTAAAGTGCCTAACTTTGTAGCTGCGCATGCGCGGGCACCAAAACTAGGGGAAGACTGCCGAATTTTCACAAGATAAACGTGACCATGTATGGGTGGAATGGTGCCAGTAATCCATTTCCGTGATCAAAATTGAGAAATTCCAAAATCGTAAAGTGCCTAACTTTGTAGCTGCACATGCGCGGGCACCAAAACTAGGGGAAGACTGCCGAATTTTCACAAGATAAACGTGACCATGAATAGGTAGAATCGTGCCAGTAATCCATTTCCGTTATCAAAATTAGCAAATTCCAAAATCGTAAAGTGCCTAACTTTGTAGGTGCGCATGCGCGGGCACCAAAACTAGGGGAAGACTGCCGAATTTTCACAAGATAAACGTGACCATGTATAGGTAGAATCGTGCCAGCAATCCATTTCCGTGATCAAAATTGGGAAATTCCAAAATCGTAAAGTGCCTAACTTTGTAGCTGCACATGCGCGGGCACCAAAACTAGGGGAAGACTGCCGAATTTTCACAAGATAAACGTGACCATGTATAGGTAGAATCGTAGCAGCAATCCATTTCCGTGATCAAAATTGGCAAATTCCAAAATCGTAAAGTGCCTAATTTTGTAGCTGCACATGCGCGGGCACCAAAACTAGGGGAGGACTGCCGAATTTTCACAAGATAAACGTGACCATGAATAGGTAGAATCGTGCCAGCAATCCATTTCCGTGATCAAAATTGGCAAATTCCAAAATCGTAAAGTGCCTAACTTTTTAGCTGCGCATGCGCGGGCACCAAAACTAGGGGAAGACTGCCGAATTTTCACAAGATAAACGTGACCATGTATAGGTAGAATCGTGCCAGTAATCCATTTCCGTGATCAAAATTTGCAAATTCCAAAATCGTAAAGCGCTTATCTTTGTAGCTGCGCATGCGCGGGCACCAAAACTAGGGGAAGACTGCCGAATTTTCACAAGATAAACGTGACCATGTATAGGTAGAATCGCGCCAGTAATCCATTTCCGTGATCAAAATTGAGAAATTCCAAAATCGTAAAGTGCCTAACTTTGTAGCTGCACATGCGCGGGCACCAAAACTAGGGGAAGACTGCCGAATTTTCACAAGATAAACGTGACCATGTATAGGTAGAATCGTGCCAGCAATCCATTTCCGTGATCAAAATTGAGAAATTCCAAAATCGTAAAGTGCCTAACTTTGTAGCTGCGCATGCGCGGGCATCAAAACTAGGGGAAGACTGCCGAATTTTCACAAGATAAACGTGAGCATGTATAGGTAGAATCGTGCCAGCAATCCATTTCCGTGATCAAAATTAGCAAATTCCAAAATCGTAAAGTGCCTAACTTTGTAGCTGTGCATGCGCGGGCACCAAAATTAGGGGTAGACTACCGAATTTTCACAAGATAAACGTGACCATGTATAGGTAGAATCGTGCCAGCAATCCATTTCCGTGATCAAAATTGGCAAATTCCAAAATCGTAAAGTGCCTAACTTTGTAGCTGCGCAAGCGCGGGCTCCAAAACTAGGGGAAGACTACCGAATTTTCACAAGATAAACGTGACCATGTATAGGTAGAATCGTGCCAGCAATCCATTTCCGTGATCAAAATTGACAAATTCCAAAATCGTAAAGTGCCTAACTTTGTAGCTGCGCATGCGCAGGCACCAAAACTAGGGGAAGACTGCCGAATTTTCACAAGATAAACGTGACCATGTATGGGTGGAATGGTGCCAGTAATCCATTTCCGTGATCAAAATTGAGAAATTCCAAAATCGTAAAGTGCCTAACTTTGTAGCTGCACATGCGCGGGCACCAAAACTAGGGGAAGACTGCCGAATTTTCACAAGATAAACGTGACCATGAATAGGTAGAATCGTGCCAGTAATCCATTTCCGTGATCAAAATTGAGAAATTCCAAAATCGTAAAGTGCCTAACTTTGTAGCTGCACATGCACGGGCACCAAAACTAGGGGAAGACTGCCGAATTTTCACAAGATAAACGTGACCATGTATAGGTAGAATCGTGCCAGCAATCCATTTCCGTGATCAAAATTGAGAAATTCCAAAATCGTAAAGTGCCTAACTTTGTAGCTGCGCATGCGCGGGCAACAAAACTAGGGGAAGACTGCCGAATTTTCACAAGATAAACGTGACCATGTATAGGTAGAATCGTGCCAGCAATCCATTTCCGTGATCAAAATTGGCAAATTTCAAAATCGTAAAGTGCCTTACTTTGTAGCTGCGCATGCGCGGGCACCAAAACTAGGGGAAGACTGCCGAATTTTCACAAGATAAACGTGACCATGTATAGGTAGAATCGTGCCAGACATCCATTTCCGTGATCAAAATTGGCAAATTCCAAAATCGTAAAGTGCCTAACTTTGTAGCTGCGCATGCGCGGGCACCAAAACCTGGGGAAGACTGCCGAATTTTCACAAGATAAACGTGACCATGTATAGGTAGAATCGTGCCAGTAATCCATTTCCGTGATCAAAATTGGCAAATTCCAAAATCGTAAAGTGCCTAACTTTGTAGCTGCGCATGCGCGGGCACCAAAACCTGGGAATGACTGCCGAATTTTCACAAGATAAACGTGACCATGTATAGGTAGAATCGTGCCAGCAATCCATTTCCGTGATCAAATTTGGCAAATTCCAAAATCGTAAAGTGCCTAACTATGTAGCTGCGCATGCGCGGGCACCAAAACTAGGGGAAGACTGCCGAATTTTCACAAGATAAACGTGACCATGTATGGGTGGAATCGTGCCAGTAATCCATTTCCGTGTTCAAAATTGAGAAATTCCAAAATCGTAAAGTGCCTAACTTTGTAGCTGCGCATGCGCGGGCACCAAAACTAGGGGAAGACTGCCGAATTTTCTAAAGATAAACGTGACCATGTATGGGTAGAATCGTGCCTGTAATCCATTTCCGTGATCAAAATTGAGAAATTCCAAAATCGTAAAGTGCCTAACTTTGTAGCTGCGCATGCGCGGGCACCAAAACCTGGGGAAGACTGCCTAATTTTCACAAGATAAACGTGACCATGTATAGGTAGAATCGTGCCAGCAATCCATTTCCGTGATCAAAATTGGCAAATTCCAAAATCGTAAAGTGCCTAACTTTGTAGCTGCGCATGCGCGGGCACCAAAACTAGGGGAAGACTGCCGAATTTTCAGAAGATAAACGTGACCATGTATAGGTAGAATCGTGCCAGCAATCCATTTCCGTGATCAAAATTGGCAAATTCCAAAATCGTAAAGTGCTTTACTTTGTAGCTGCACATGCTCGGGTACCAAAACTAGGGGAAGACTGCCGAATTTTCAGAAGATAAACATGACCATGTATAGGTAGAATCGTGCCAGCAATCCATTTCCGTGATCAAAATTGGCAAATTCCAAAATCGTAAAGTGCTTTACTTTGTAGCTGCACATGCGCGGGCACCAAAACTAGGGGAAGACTGCCGAATTTTCACAAGATAAACGTGACCATGTATAGGTAGAATCGTGCCAGTAAGCCATTTCCGTGATCAAAATTGGCAAATTCCAAAATCGTAAAGTGCCTAACTTTGTAGCTGCGCATGCGCGGGCACGAAAACTAGGGGAAGACTGCCGAATTTTCTAAAGATAAACGTGACCATGTATGGGTAGAATCGTGCCTGTAATCCATTTCCTTGATCAAAATTGAGAAATTCCAAAATCGTAAAGTGCCTAACTTTGTAGCTGCGCATGCGCGGGCACCAAAACTAGGGGAAGACTGCCGAATTTTCACAAGATAAACGTGACCATGTATAGGTAGAATCGTGCCAGCAATCCATTTCCGTGATCAAAATTGGCAAATTCCAAAATCGTAAAGTGCTTTACTTTGTAGCTGCACATGCTCGGGTACCAAAACTAGGGGAAGACTGCCGAATTTTCAGAAGATAAACATGACCATGTATAGGTAGAATCGTGCCAGCAATCCATTTCCGTGATCAAAATTGGCAAATTCCAAAATCGTAAAGTGCCTAACTTTGTAGCTGCGCATGCGCGGGCACCAAAACTAGGAAAAGACTGCCGAATTTTCACAAGAATAGCGTGACCATGTATGGGTGGAATCGTGCCAGTAATCCATTTCCGTGATCAAAATTGAGAAATTCCAAAATCGTAAAGTGCCTAACTTTGTAACTGCGCATGCGCGGGCACCAAAACTAGGGGAAGACTGCCGAATTTTCACAAGATAAACGTGACCATGTATAGGTAGAATCGTGCCAGCAATCCATTTCCGTGATCAAAATTGGCAAATTCCAAAATCGTAAAGTGCTTTACTTTGTAGCTGCACATGCGCGGGCACCAAAACTAGGGGAAGACTGCCGAATTTTCACAAGATAAACGTGACCATGTATAGGTAGAATCGTGCCAGTAAGCCATTTCCGTGATCAAAATTGGCAAATTCCAAAATCGTAAAGTGCCTAACTTTGTAGCTGCGCATGCGCGGGCACGAAAACTAGGGGAAGACTGCCGAATTTTCTAAAGATAAACGTGACCATGTATGGGTAGAATCGTGCCTGTAATCCATTTCCGTGATCAAGATTGAGAAATTCCAAAATCGTAAAGTGCCTAACTTTGTAGCTGCGCATGCGCGGGCACCAAAACTAGGGGAAGACTGCCGAATTTTCACAAGATAAACGTGACCATGTATAGGTAGAATCGTGCCAGCAATCCATTTCCGTGATCAAAATTGGCAAATTCCAAAATCGTAAAGTGCCTTACTTTGTAGCTGCACATGCGCTGGCACCAAAACTAGGGGAAGACTGCCGAATTTTCACAAGATAAATGTGACCACGTATAGGTAGAATCGTGTCAGTAATCCATTTCCGTGATCAAAATTGGCAAATTCCAAAATCGTAAAGTCCCTAACTTTGTAGCTGCGCATGCGCGGGCACCAAAACTAGGGGAAGACTGCCGAATTTTCACAAGATAAACGTGACCATCTATAGGTAGAATCGTGCCAGCAATCCATTTCCGTGATCAAAATTGACAAATTCCAAAATCGTAAAGTGCCTGTCTTTGTAGCTGCGCATGCGCGGGCACCAAAACTAGGGGAAGACTGCCGAATTTTCACAAGATAAAAAAGACCATGTATGGGTGGAATTGTGCCAGCAATCCATTTCCGTGATCAAAATTGGCAAATTTCGAAAGCGTAAAGTGCCTAACTTTGTAGCTGCGCATGCGCGGGCACCAAAACTAGGGGAAGACTGCCGAATTTTCACAAGATAAACGTGACCATGAATAGGTAGAATCGTGCCAGCAATCCATTTCCGTGATCAAAATTGGCAAATTCCAAAATCGTAAAGTGCCTAACTTTGTAGCTGCTTATGCGCGGGCACCAAAACTAGGGGAAGACTGCCGAATTTTCACAAGATAAACGTGACCATGTATAGGTGGAATCGTGCCAGTAATCCATTTCCGTGATCAAAATTGGCAAATTCCAAAATCGTAAAGTGCCTTACTTTGTAGCTGCACATGCGCTGGCACCAAAACTAGGGAAAGACTGCCGAATTTTCACAAGATAAATGTGACCACGTATAGGTAGAATCGTGTCAGTAATCCATTTCCGTGATCAAAATTGGCAAATTCCAAAATCGTAAAGTCCCTAACTTTGTAGCTGCGCATGCGCGGGCACCAAAACTAGGGGAAGACTGCCGAATTTTCACAAGATAAACGTGACCATGTATAGGTAGAATCGTGCCAGCAATCCATTTCCGTGATCAAAATTGACAAATTCCAAAATCGTAAAGTGCCTGTCTTTGTAGCTGCGCATGCGCGGGCACCAAAACTAGGGGAAGACTGCCGAATTTTCACAAGATAAAAAAGACCATGTATGGGTGGAATTGTGCCAGCAATCCATTTCCGTGATCAAAATTGGGAAATTCCAAAATCGTAAAGTGCCTAACTTTGTAGCTGCGCATGCGCGGGCACCAAAAGTAGGGGAAGACTGCCGAATTTTCACAAGATAAACGTGACCGTGTATAGGTAGAATCGTGCCAGCAATCCATTTCCGTGATCAAAATTGGGAAATTCCAAAATCGTAAAGTGCCTAACTTTGTAGCTGCGCATGCGCGGGCACCAAAACTAGGGGAAGACTGCCGAATTTTCACAAGATAAACGTGACCATGTATAGGTAGAATCGTGCCAGCAATCCATTTCCGTGATCAAAATTGGCAAATTCCAAAATCGTAAAGTGCCTAACTTTGTAGCTGCGCATGCGCGGGCACCAAAACTAGGGGAAGACTGCCGAATTTTCACAAGATAAACGTGACCATGTATAGGTGGAATCGTGCCAGTAATCCATTTCCGTGATCAAAATTGGCAAATTCCAAAATCGTAAAGTGCCTTACTTTGTAGCTGCACATGCGCTGGCACCAAAACTAGGGAAAGACTGCCGAATTTTCACAAGATAAATGTGACCACGTATAGGTAGAATCGTGTCAGTAATCCATTTCCGTGATCAAAATTGGCAAATTCCAAAATCGTAAAGTCCCTAACTTTGTAGCTGCGCATGCGCGGGCACCAAAACTAGGGGAAGACTGCCGAATTTTCACAAGATAAACGTGACCATGTATAGGTAGAATCGTGCCAGCAATCCATTTCCGTGATCAAAATTGACAAATTCCAAAATCGTAAAGTGCCTGTCTTTGTAGCTGCGCATGCGCGGGCACCAAAACTAGGGGAAGACTGCCGAATTTTCACAAGATAAAAAAGACCATGTATGGGTGGAATTGTGCCAGCAATCCATTTCCGTGATCAAAATTGGCAAATTTCAAAAGCGTAAAGTGCCTAACTTTGTAGCTGCGCATGCGCGGGCACCAAAACTAGGGGAAGACTGCCGAATTTTCACAAGATAAACGTGACCATGAATAGGTAGAATCGTGCCAGCAATCCATTTCCGTGATCAAAATTGGCAAATTCCAAAATCGTAAAGTGCCTAACTTTGTAGCTGCTTATGCGCGGGCACCAAAACTAGGGGAAGACTGCCGAATTTTCACAAGATAAACGTGACCATGTATAGGTAGAATCGTGCCAGTAATCCATTTCCGTGATCAAAATTGGCAAATTCCAAAATCGTAAAGTGCCTAACTTTGTAGCTGCGCATGCGCGGGCACCAAAAGTAGGGGAAGACTGCCGAATTTTCACAAGATAAACGTGACCGTGTATAGGTAGAATCGTGCCAGCAATCCATTTCCGTGATCAAAATTGGCAAATTCCGAAATCGTAAAGTGCCTAACTTTGAAGGTGCGCAAGCGCGGGCACCAAAACTAGGGGAAGACTGCCGAATTTTCACAAGATAAACGTGACCATGTATAGGTAGAATCGTGCCAGCAATCCATTTCCGTGATCAAAATTGGCAAATTCCAAAATCGTAAAGTGCCTAACTTTGTAGCTGCGCATGCGCGGGCACCAAAACTAGGGGAAGACTGCCGAATTTTCACAAGATAAACGTGACCATGTATAGGTAGAATCGTGCCAGCAATCCATTTCCGTGATCAAAATTGGCAAATTCCAAAATCGTAAAGTGCCTTACTTTGTAGCTGCGCATGCGCGGGCACCAAAACTAGGGGAAGACTGCCGAATTTTCACAAGATAAACGTGACCATGTATAGGTAGAATCGTGGCAGTAATCCATTTCCGTGATCAAAATTGGCAAATTCCAAAATCGTAAAGTGCCTATCTTTGTAGCTGCGCATGCGCGGGCACCAAAACTAGGGGAAGACTGCCGAATTTTCACAAGATAAACGTGACCATGTATAGGTAGAATCGTGCCAGCAATCCATTTCCGTGATCAAAATTGAGAAATTCCAAAATAGTAAAGTGCCTAACTTTGTTGCAGCGCATGCACGGGCACCAAAACTAGGGGAAGACTGCCGAATTTTCACAAGATAAACGTGACCATGTATAGGTAGAATCGTGCCAGCAATCCATTTCCGTGATCAAAATTGGCAAATTCCAAAATCGTAAAGTGCCTAACTTTGTAGCTGCGCATGCGCGGGCACCAAAACTAGGGGAAGACTGCCGAATTTTCACAAGATAAACGTGACCATGTATAGGTAGAATCGTGCCAGCAATCCATTTCCGTGATCAAAATTGGCAAATTCCAAAATCGTAAAGTGCCTTACTTTGTAGCTGCGCATGCGCGGGCACCAAAACTAGGGGAAGACTGCCGAATTTTCACAAGATAAACGTGACCATGTATAGGTGGAATCGTGCCAGCAATCCATTTCCGTGATCAAAATTGGCAAATTCCAAAATCGTAAAGTGCCTAACTTTGTAGCTGCGCATGCGCGGGCACCAAAACTAGGGGAAGACTGCCGAATTTTCACAAGATAAACGTGACCATGTATAGGTAGAATCGTGCCAGCAATCCATTTCCGAGATCAAAATAGGCAAATTCCAAAATCGTAAAGTGCCTAACTTTGTAGCTGCGCATGCGCGGGCACCAAAACTAGGGGAAGACTGCCGAATTTTCACAAGATAAACGTGACCATGTATGGGTAGAATCGTGCCTGTAATCCATTTCCGTGATCAAAATTGAGAAATTCCAAAATCGTAAAGTGCCTAACTTTGTAGCTGCGCATGCGCGGGCACCAAAACTAGGGGAAGACTGCCGAATTTTCACAAGATAAACGTGACCATGTATAGGTAGAATCGTGCCAGCAATCCATTTCCGTGATCAAAATTGGCAAATTCCAAAATCGTAAAGTGCCTTACTTTGTAGCTGCACATGCGCTGGCACCAAAACTAGGGGAAGACTGCCGAATTTTCACAAGATAAATGTGACCACGTATAGGTAGAATCGTGTCAGTAATCCATTTCCGTGATCAAAATTGGCAAATTCCAAAATCGTAAAGTCCCTAACTTTGTAGCTGCGCATGCGCGGGCACCAAAACTAGGGGAAGACTGCCGAATTTTCACAAGATAAACGTGACCATGTATAGGTAGAATCGTGCCAGCAATCCATTTCCGTGATCAAAATTGACAAATTCCAAAATCGTAAAGTGCCTGTCTTTGTAGCTGCGCATGCGCGGGCACCAAAACTAGGGGAAGACTGCCGAATTTTCACAAGATAAAAAAGACCATGTATGGGTGGAATTGTGCTAGCAATCCATTTCCGTGATCAAAATTGGCAAATTTCAAAAGCGTAAAGTGCCTAACTTTGTAGCTGCGCATGCGCGGGCACCAAAACTAGGGGAAGACTGCCGAATTTTCACAAGATAAACGTGACCATGAATAGGTAGAATCGTGCCAGCAATCCATTTCCGTGATCAAAATTGGCAAATTCCAAAATCGTAAAGTGCCTAACTTTGTAGCTGCTTATGCGCGGGCACCAAAACTAGGGGAAGACTGCCGAATTTTCACAATATAAACGTGACCATGTATAGGTAGAATCGTGCCAGCAATCCATTTCCGTGATCAAAATTGAGAAATTCCAAAATAGTAAAGTGCCTAACTTTGTTGCAGCGCATGCACGGGCACCAAAACTAGGGGAAGACTGCCGAATTTTCACAAGATAAACGTGACCATGTATAGGTAGAATCGTGCCAGCAATCCATTTCCGTGATCAAAATTGGCAAATTCCAAAATCGTAAAGTGCCTAACTTTGTAGCTGCTTATGCGCGGGCACCAAAACTAGGGGAAGACTGCCGAATTTTCACAATATAAACGTGACCATGTATAGGTAGAATCGTGCCAGCAATCCATTTCCGTGATCAAAATTGAGAAATTCCAAAATAGTAAAGTGCCTAACTTTGTTGCAGCGCATGCACGGGCACCAAAACTAGGGGAAGACTGCCGAATTTTCACAAGATAAACGTGACCATGTATAGGTAGAATCGTGCCAGCAATCCATTTCCGTGATCAAAATTGGCAAATTCCAAAATCGTAAAGTGCCTAACTTTGTAGCTGCGCATGCGCGGGCACCAAAACTAGGGGAAGACTGCCGAATTTTCACAAGATAAACGTGACCATGTATAGGTAGAATCGTGCCAGTAATCCATTTCCGAGATCAAAATTGGCAAATTCCAAAATCGTAAAGTGCCTTACTTTGTAGCTGCGCATGTGCGGGCACCAAAACTAGGGGAAGACTGCCGAATTTTCACAAGATAAACGTGACCATGTATAGGTAGAATCGTGCCAGCAATCCATTTCCGTGATCAAAATTGGCAAATTCGAAAATCGTAAAGTGCCTAACTTTGTAGCTGCGCATGCGCGGGCACCAAAACTAGGGGAAGACTGCCGAATTTTCACAAGATAAACGTGACCATGTATAGGTGGAATCGTGCCAGCAATCCATTTCCGTGATCAAAATTGGCAAATTCCAAAATGGTAAAGTGCCTAACTTTGTAGCTGCGCATGCGCGGGCACCAAAACTAGGGGAAGACTGCCGAATTTTCACAAGATAAACGTGACCATGTATAGGTAGAATCGTGCCAGGAATCCATTTCCGAGATCAAAATTGGCAAATTCCAAAATCGTAAAGCTCCTAACTTTGTAGCTGCGTATACGCGGGCACCAAAACTAGGGGAAGACTGCGGAATTTTCATAAGATATACGTGACCATGTATAGGTAGAATCGTGCCAGTGCTATTTCCGTGATCAAAATTGAGAAATTCCAAAATCGTAAAGTGCCTATCTTTGTAGCTGCGCATGCGCGGGCACCAAAACTAGGGGAAGACTGCCGAATTTTCACAAGATAAACGTGACCATGTATAGGAAGAATCGTGCCAGTAATCCATTTCCGAGATCAAAATTGGGAAATTCGAAAATCGTAAAGTGCCTAACTTTGTAGGTGCGCATGCGCGGGCACCAAAACTAGGGGAAGACTGCCGAATTTTCACAAGATAAACGTGACCATGTATGGGTGGAATCGTGCCAGTAATAAATTTCCGTGATCAAAATTGGCAAATTCCAAAATCGTAAAGTGCCTATCTTTGTAGCTGCGCATGCGCGGGCACCAAAACTAGGGGAAAACTACCGAATTTTCACAAGATAAACGTGACCATGTATAGGTAGAATCGTGCCAGCAATCCATTTCCGTGATCAAAATTGGCAAATTCCAAAATCGTAAAGTGCCTAACTTTGTAGCTGCGTATGCGCGGGCACCAAAACTAGGGGAAGACTGCCGAATTTTCACAAGATAAACGTGACCATGTACAGGTAGAATCGTGCCAGCAATCCATTTCCGAGATCAAAATTGGCAAATTCCAAAATCGTAAAGTGCTTAACTTTGTAGCTGCGCATGCGCGGGCACCAAAACTATGGGAAGACTGCCGAATTTTCACAAGATAAACGTGACCATGTATAGGTAGAATCGTGCCAGTGCCATTTCCGTGATCAAAATTGAGAAATTCCAAAATCGTAAAGTGCCTAACTTTGTAGCTGCGCATGCGCGGGCACCAAAACTAGGGGAAGACTGCCGAATTTTCACAAGATAAACGTGACCATGTATAGGTAGAATCGTGCCAGCAATCCATTTCCGAGATCAAAATTGGCAAATTCCAAAATCGTTAACTGCCTAACTTTGTAGCTGCGTATGCGCGGGCACCAAAACTAGGAGAAGACTACCGAATTTTCACAAGATAAACGTGACCATGTATGGGTGGAATCGTGCCAGTAATAAATTTCCGTGATCAAAATTGAGAAATTCCAAAATCGTAAAGTGCCTATCTTTGTAGCTGCGCATGCGCGGGCACCAAAACTAGGGGAAAACTGCCGAATTTTCACAAGATAAACGTGACCATGTATAGGTAGAATCGTGCCAGCAATCCATTTCCGTGATCAAAATTGGCAAATTCCAAAATCGTAAAGTGCCTAACTTTGTAGCTGCGCATGCGCGGGCACCAAAACTAGGGGAAGACTGCCGAATTTTCACAAGATAAACGTGACCATGTACAGGTAGAATCGTGCCAGCAATCCATTTCCGAGATCAAAATTGGCAAATTCCAAAATCGTAAAGTGCTTAACTTTGTAGCTGCGCATGCGCGGGCACCAAAACTAGGGGAAGACTGCCGAATTTTCACAAGATAAACGTGACCATGTATAGGTAGAATCGTGCCAGTGCCATTTCCGTGATCAAAATTGAGAAATTCCAAAATCGTAAAGTGCCTAACTTTGTAGCTGCGCATGCGCGGGCACCAAAACTAGGGGAAGACTGCCGAATTTTCACAAGATAAACGTGACCATGTATAGGTAGAATCGTGCCAGCAATCCATTTCCGAGATCAAAATTGGCAAATTTTAAAATCGTAAAGTGCCTATCTTTGTAGCTGCGCATGCGCGGGCACCAAAACTAGGGGAAAACTGCCGAATTTTCACAAGATAAACGTGACCATGTATAGGTAGAATCGTGCCAGCAATCCATTTCCGTGATCAAAATTGGCAAATTCCAAAATCGTAAAGTGCCTAACTTTGTAGCTGCGCATGCGCGGGCACCAAAACTAGGGGAAGACTGCCGAATTTTCACAAGATAAACGTGACCATGTACAGGTAGAATCGTGCCAGCAATCCATTTCCGAGATCAAAATTGGCAAATTCCAAAATCGTAAAGTGCTTAACTTTGTAGCTGCGCATGCGCGGGCACCAAAACTAGGGGAAGACTGCCGAATTTTCACAAGATAAACGTGACCATGTATAGGTAGAATCGTGCCAGTGCCATTTCCGTGATCAAAATTGAGAAATTCCAAAATCGTAAAGTGCCTAACTTTGTAGCTGCGCATGCGCGGGCACCAAAACTAGGGGAAGACTGCCGAATTTTCACAAGATAAACGTGACCATGTATAGGTAGAATCGTGCCAGCAATCCATTTCCGAGATCAAAATTGGCAAATTCCAAAATCGTTAACTGCCTAACTTTGTAGCTGCGTATGCGCGGGCACCAAAACTAGGAGAAGACTACCGAATTTTCACAAGATAAACGTGACCATGTATGGGTGGAATCGTGCCAGTAATAAATTTCCGTGATCAAAATTGAGAAATTCCAAAATCGTAAAGTGCCTATCTTTGTAGCTGCGCATGTGCGGGCACCAAAACTAGGGGAAAACTGCCGAATTTTCACAAGATAAACGTGACCATGTATAGGTAGAATCGTGCCAGCAATCCATTTCCGTGATCAAAATTGGCAAATTCCAAAATCGTAAAGTGCCTAACTTTGTAGCTGCGCATGCGCGGGCACCAAAACTAGGGGAAGACTGCCGAATTTTCACAAGATAAACGTGACCATGTACAGGTAGAATCGTGCCAGCAATCCATTTCCGAGATCAAAATTGGCAAATTCCAAAATCGTAAAGTGCTTAACTTTGTAGCTGCGCATGCGCGGGCACCAAAACTAGGGGAAGACTGCCGAATTTTCACAAGATAAACGTGACCATGTATAGGTAGAATCGTGCCAGTGCCATTTCCGTGATCAAAATTGAGAAATTCCAAAATCGTAAAGTGCCTAACTTTGTAGCTGCGCATGCGCGGGCACCAAAACTAGGGGAAGACTGCCGAATTTTCACAAGATAAACGTGACCATGTATAGGTAGAATCGTGCCAGCAATCCATTTCCGAGATCAAAATTGGGAAATTCCAAAATCGTTAACTGCCTAACTTTGTAGCTGCGTATGCGCGGGCACCAAAACTAGGAGAAGACTACCGAATTTTCACAAGATAAACGTGACCATGTATGGGTGGAATCGTGCCAGTAATAAATTTCCGTGATCAAAATTGAGAAATTCCAAAATCGTAAAGTGCCTATCTTTGTAGCTGCGCATGCGCGAGAACCAAAACTAGGGGAAGACTGCCGAATTTTCACAAGATAAACGTGACCATGTATAGGTAGAATCGTGCCAGCAATCCATTTCCGTGATCAAAATTGGGAAATTCCAAAATCGTAAAGTGCCTTACTTTGCAGCTGCACATGCGCGGGCACCAAAACTAGGGGAACACTGCCGAATTTTCACAAGATAAACGTGACCATGTATAGGTAGAATCGTGCCAGCAATCCATTACTGTAATCAAAATTGGCAAATTCCAAAATCGTAAAGTGCCTTACTTTGCAGCTGCACATGCGCGGGCACCAAAACTAGGGGAAAACTGCCGAATTTTCACAAGATAAACGTGACCATGTATAGGTAGAATCGTGCCAGCAATCCATTTCCGTGATCAAAATTGGCAAATTCCAAAATCGTAAAGTGCCTAACTTTGTAGCTGCGCATGCGCGGGCACCAAAACTAGGGGAAGACTGCCGAATTTTCACAAGATAAACGTGACCATGTATAGGTGGAATCGTGCCAGCAATCCATTTCCGTGATCAAAATTGGCAAATTCCAAAATCGTAAAGTGCCTAACTTTGTAGCTGCGCATGCGCGGGCACCAAAACTAGGGAAAGACTGCCGAATTTTCACAAGATAAACGTGACCATGTATAGGTAAAGTCGTGCCAGCAATCCATTTCTAGTGATCAAAATTGGCAAATTCCAAAATCGTAAACTGCCTAACTTTGTAGCTGCGTATGCGCGGGCACCAAAACTAGGGGAAGACTGCCGAATTTTCACAAGATAAACGTGACCATGTATAGGTAGAATCGTGCCAGCAATCCATTTCCGAGATCAAAATTGGCAAATTCCAAAATCGTAAAGCTCCTAACTTTGTAGCTGCGTATACGCGGGCACCAAAACTAGGGGAAGACTGCGGAATTTTCATAAGATATACGTGACCATGTATAGGTAGAATCGTGCCAGTGCCATTTCCGTGATCAAAATTGAGAAATTCCAAAATCGTAAAGTGCCTATCTTTGTAGCTGCGCATGCGCGGGCACCAAAACTAGGGGAAGACTGCCGAATTTTCACAAGATAAACGTGACCATGTATAGGAAGAATCGTGCCAGTAATCCATTTCCGAGATCAAAATTGGCAAATTCGAAAATCGTAAAGTGCCTAACTTTGTAGGTGCGCATGCGCGGGCACCAAAACTAGGGGAAGACTGCCGAATTTTCACAAGATAAACGTGACCATGTATGGGTGGAATCGTGCCAGTAATAAATTTCCGTGATCAAAATTGAGAAATTCCAAAATCGTAAAGTGCCTATCTTTGTAGCTGCGCATGCGCGGGCACCAAAACTAGGGGAAAACTGCCGAATTTTCACAAGATAAACGTGACCATGTATAGGTAGAATCGTGCCAGCAATCCATTTCCGTGATCAAAATTGGCAAATTCCAAAATCGTAAAGTGCCTAACTTTGTAGCTGCGCATGCGCGGGCACCAAAACTAGGAAAAGACTGCCGAATTTTCACAAGATAAACGTGACCATGTACAGGTAGAATCGTGCCAGCAATCCATTTCCGAGATCAAAATTGGCAAATTTTAAAATCGTAAAGTGCTTAACTTTGTAGCTGCGCATGCGCGGGCACCAAAACTAGGGGAAGACTGCCGAATTTTCACAAGATAAACGTGACCATGTATAGGTAGAATCGTGCCAGTGCCATTTCCGTGATCAAAATTGAGAAATTCCAAAATCGTAAAGTGCCTAACTTTGTAGCTGCGCATGCGCGGGCACCAAAACTAGGGGAAGACTGCCGAATTTTCACAAGATAAACGTGACCATGTATAGGTAGAATCGTGCCAGCAATCCATTTCCGAGATCAAAATTGGGAAATTCCAAAATCGTTAACTGCCTAACTTTGTAGCTGCGTATGCGCGGGCACCAAAACTAGGAGAAGACTACCGAATTTTCACAAGATAAACGTGACCATGTATGGGTGGAATCGTGCCAGTAATAAATTTCCGTGATCAAAATTGAGAAATTCCAAAATCGTAAAGTGCCTATCTTTGTAGCTGCGCATGCGCGAGAACCAAAACTAGGGGAAGACTGCCGAATTTTCACAAGATAAACGTGACCATGTATAGGTAGAATCGTGCCAGTGCCATTTCCGTGATCAAAATTGAGAAATTCCAAAATCGTAAAGTGCCTAACTTTGTAGCTGCGCATGCGCGGGCACCAAAACTAGGAGAAGACTGCCGAATTTTCACAAGATAAACGTGACCATGTATAGGTAGAATCGTGCCAGCAATCCATTTCCGAGAACAAAATTGGCAAATTCCAAAATCGTAAAGTGCCTAACTTTGTAGCTGCGCATGCGCGGGCACCAAAACTAGGTGAAGACTGCCGAATTTTCACAAGATAAACGTGACCATGTATAGGTAGAATCGTGCCAGCAATCCATTTCCGTGATCAAAATTGGCAAATTCCAAAATCGTAAAGTACCTAACTTTGTAGCTGCGCATGCGCGGGCACCAAAACTAGGAGAAGACTACCGAATTTTCACAAGATAAACGTGACCATGTATGGGTGGAATCGTGCCAGTAATCCATTTCCGTGATCAAAATTGAGAAATTCCAAAATCGTAAAGTGCCTAACTTTGTAGCTTCGCATGCGCGGGCACCAAAACTAGGGGAAGACTGCCGAATTTTCACAAGATAAACGTGACCATGTATAGGTAGAATCGTGCCAGCAATCCATTTCCGTGATCAAAATTGGCAAATTCCAAAATCGTAAAGTGCCTTACTTTGTAGCTGCACATGCGCGGGCACCAAAACTAGGGGAAGACTGCCGAATTTTCACAAGATAAACGTGACCATGTATAGGTAGAATCGTGCCAGCAATCCATTTCCGAGATCAAAATTGGCAAATTCCAAAATCGTAAAGTGCCTAACTTTGTAGCTGCGCATGCGCGGGCACCAAAACTAGGGGAAGACTGCCGAATTTTCACAAGATAAACGTGACCATGTATAGGTAGAATCGTGCCAGTAACATTTCCGTGAGCAAAATTGAGAAATTCCAAAATCGTAAAGTGCCTAACTTTGTAGCTGCGTATGCGCGGGCACCAAAACTAGGAGAAGACTGCCGAATTTTCACAAGATAAACGTGACCATGTATAGGTAGAATCGTGCCAGCAATCCATTTCCGTGATCAAAATTGGCAAATTCCAAAATCGTAAAGTGCCTAACTTTGTAGCTGCGCATGCGCGGGCACCAAAACTAGGGGAAGACTACCGAATTTTCACAAGATAAACGTGACCATGTATGGGTGGAATCGTGCCATTAATAAATTTCCGTTATCAAAATTGAGAAATTCCAAAATCGTAAAGTGCCTAACTTTGTAGCTGCGCATGCGCGGGCACCAAAACTAGGGGAAGACTGCCGAATTTTCACAAGATTAACGTGACCATTTATAGGTAGAATCGTGCCAGCAATCCATTTCCGTGATCAAAATTGGCAAATTCCAAAATCGTAAAGTGCCTTACTTTTTAGCTGCACATGCGCGGGCACCAAAACTAGGGGAAGACTGCCGAATTTTCACAAGATTAACGTGACCATTTATAGGTAGAATCGTGCCAGCAATCCATTTCCGTGATCAAAATTGGCAAATTCCAAAATCGTAAAGTGCCTTACTTTGTAGCTGCACATGCGCGGGCACCAAAACTAGGGGAAGACTGCCGAATTTTCACAAGATAAACGTGACCATGTATAGGTAGAATCGTGCCAGCAATCCATTTCCGAGATCAAAATTGGCAAATTCCAAAATCGTAAAGTGCCTAACTTTGTAGCTGCGCATGCGCGGGCACCAAAACTAGGGGAAGACTGCCGAATTTTCACAAGATAAACGTGACCATGTATAGGTAGAATCGTGCCAGCAATCCATTTCCGTGATCAAAATTGGCAAATTCCAAAATCGTAAAGTGCCTAACTTTGTAGCTGCGCATGCGCGGGCACCATAACTAGGGGAAGACTGCCGAATTTTCACAAGATAAACGTGACCATGTATAGGTAGAATCGTGCCAGTGCCATTTCCGTGATCAAAATTGAGAAATTTTAAAATCGTAAAGTGCCTTACTTTGTAGCTGCGCATGCGCGGGCACCATAACTAGGGGAAGACTGCCGAATTTTCACAAGATAAACGTGACCATGTATAGGTAGAATCGTGCCAGCAATCCATTTCACTGATCAAAATTGGCAAATTCCAAAATCGTAAAGTGCCTAACTTTGTAGCTGCACATGCGCGGGCACCAAAACTAGGGGAAGACTGCCGAATTTTCACAAGATAAACGTGACCATGTATAGGTAGAATCGTGCCAGCAATCCATTTCCGAGATCAAAATTGGCAAATTCCAAAATCGTAAAGTGCCTAACTTTGTAGCTGCGCATGCGCGGGCACCAAAACTAGGGGAAGACTGCCGAATTTTCACAAGATAAACGTGACCATGTATAGGTAGAATCGTGCCAGCAATCCATTTCCGTGATCAAAATTGGCAAATTCTAAAATCGTAAAGTGCCTAACTTTGTAGCTGCGCATGCGCGGGCACCATAACTAGGGGAAGACTGCCGAATTTTTTACAAGATAAACGTGACCATGTATAGGTAGAATCGTGCCAGTGCCATTTCCGTGATCAAAATTGAGAAATTTTAAAATCGTAAAGTGCCTAACTTTGTAGCTGCGCATGCGCGGGCACCAAAACTAGGAGAAGACTACCGAATTTTCACAAGATAAACGTGACCATGTATAGGTAGAATCGTGCCAGCAATCCATTTCCATGATCAAAATTGGCAAATTCCAAAATCGTAAAGTGCCTAACTTTGTAGCTGCGCATGCGCGGGCACCAAAACTAGGGGAAGACTGCCGAATTTTCACAAGATAAACCTGACCATGTATGGGTGGAATCGTGCCAGTAATCCATTTCCGTGATCAAAATTGAGAAATTCCAAAATCGTAAAGTTCCTATCTTTGTAGCTGCGCATGCGCGGGCACCAAAACTAGGGGAAGACTGCCGAATTTTCACAAGATAAACGTGACCATGTATAGGTAGAATCGTGCCGGCAATCCATTTCCGTGATCAAAATTGAGAAATTCCAAAATCGTAAAGTGCCTAACTTTGTAGCTGCGCATGCGCGGGCACCAAAACTAGGGGAAGACTGCCGAATTTTCACAAGATAAACGTGACCATGTATGGGTGGAATCGTGCCAGTAATCCATTTCCGTGATCAAAATTGGCAAATTCTAAAATCGTAAAGTGCCTAACTTTGTAGCTGCGCATGCGCGGGCACCAAAACTAGAGGAAACTTGCCGAATTTTCACAAGATAAACGTGACCATGTATAGGTAGAATCGTGCCAGCAATCCATTTCCGTGATCAAAATTGGCAAATTTTAAAATCGTAAAGTGCCCAACTTTGTAGCTGCGCATGCGCGGGCACCAAAACTAGGGGAAGACTGCCGAATTTTCACAAGATAAACGTGACCATGTATGGGTGGAATCGTGCCAGTAATCCATTTCCGTGATCAAAATTGAGAAATTCCAAAATCGTAAAGTGCCTAACTTTGTAGCTGCGCATGCGCGGGCACCAAAACTAGAGGAAACTTGCCGAATTTTCACAAGATAAACGTGACCATGTATAGGTAGAATCGTGCCGGCAATCCATTTCCGTGATCAAAATTGAGAAATTCCAAAATCGTAAAGTGCCTAACTTTGTAGCTGTGCATGCGCGGGCACCAACACTAGGGGAAGACTGCCAAATTTTCACAAGATAAACGTGACCATGTATGGGTGGAATCGTGCCAGTAATCCATTTCCGTGATCAAAATTGAGAAATTCCAAAATCGTAAAGTGCCTAACTTTGTAGCTGCGCATGCGCGGGCACCAAAACTAGGGGAAGACTGCCGAATTTTCACAAGATAAACGTGACCATGTATGGGTGGAATCGTGCCAGTAATCCATTTCCGTGATCAAAATTGAGAAATTCCAAAATCGTTAAGTGCCTAACTTTGTAGCTGCGCAGGCGCGGGCACCAAAACTAGGGGAAGACTGCCGAATTTTCACAAGATAAACGTGACCATGTATAGGTAGAATCGTGCCAGCAATCCATTTCCGTGATCAAAATTTGCAAATTCCAAAATCGTAAAGTGCCTAACTTTGTAGCTGCACATGCGCGAGCACCAAAACTAGGGGAAGACTGCCAAATTTTCACAAGATAAACGTGACCATGTATAGGTAGAATCGTGCCAGTAATCCATTTCCGTGATCAAAATTGAGAAATTCCAAACTCGTAAAGTGCCTAACTTTGTAGCTGCGCATGCGCGGGCACCAAAACTAGAGGAAACTTGCCGAATTTTCACAAGATAAACGTGACCATGTATAGGTAGAATCGTGCCAGCAATCCATTTCCGTGATCAAAATTGGCAAATTTTAAAATCGTAAAGTGCCCAACTTTGTAGCTGCGCATGCGCGGGCACCAAAACTAGGGGAAGACTACCGAATTTTCACAAGATAAACGTGACCATGTATGGGTGGAATCGTGCCAGTAATCCATTTCCGTGATCAAAATTGAGAAATTCCAAAATCGTAAAGTGCCTAACTTTGTAGCTGCGCATGCGCGGGCACCAAAACTAGAGGAAACTTGCCGAATTTTCACAAGATAAACGTGACCATGTATAGGTAGAATCGTGCCAGCAATCCATTTCCGTGATCAAAATTGGCAAATTTTAAAATCGTAAAGTGCCCAACTTTGTAGCTGCGCATGCGCGGGCACCAAAACTAGGGGAAGACTGCCGAATTTTCACAAGATAAACGTGACCATGTATAGGTAGAATCGTGCCAGCAATCCATTTCCGTGATCAAAATTGGCAACTTCCAAAATCGTAAAGTGCCTAACTTTGTAGCTGCGCATCCGAGGGCACCAAAACTAGGGGAACACTGCCGAATTTTCACAAGATAAAAGTGACCATGTAAGGGTGGAATCGTGACAGTAATCCATTTCCGTGATCAAAATTGAGAAATTCCAAAATCGTAAAGTGCCTAACTTTGTAGCTGCGCAGGCGCGGGCACCAAAACTAGGGGAAGACTGCCGAATTTTCACAAGATAAACGTGACCATGTATAGGTAGAATCGTGCCAGCAATCCATTTCCGTGATCAAAATTGGCAAATTTTAAAATCGTAAAGTGCCTAACTTTGTAGCTGCTCATGCGCGGGCACCAAAACTAGGGGAAGACTGCCGAATTTTCACAAGATAAACGTGACCATGTATAGGTAGAATCGTGCTAGTTTTGATGCCCGCGCATGCGCAGCTACAAAGTTAGGCACATTACGATTTTGGAATTTGCCAATTTTGATCACGCAAATGGATTGCTGGCACGATTCTACCTATACATGGTCACGTTTATCTTGTGAAAATTCGGCAGTCTTCCCCTAGTTTTGGTGCCCGCGCATGCGCAGCTACAAAGATAGGCACTTTACGATTTTGGAATTTCTCAATTTTGATCACGGAAATGGATTACTGTCACGATTCCACCCTTACATGGTCACTTTTATCTTGTGAAAATTCGGCAGTGTTCCCCTAGTTTTGGTGCCCTCGGATGCGCAGCTACAAAGTTAGGCACTTTACGATTTTGGAAGTTGCCAATTTTGATCACGGAAATGGATTGCTGGCACGATTCTACCTATACATGGTCACGTTTATCTTGTGAAAATTCGGCAGTCTTCCCCTAGTTTTGGTGCCCGCGCATGCGCAGCTACAAAGTTAGGCACTTTACGATTTTAGAATTTGCCAATTTTGATCACAGAAATGGATTACTTGCACGATTCTACCTATACATGGTCACGTTTATCTTGTGAAAATTCGGAAGTCTTCCCCTAGTTTTGGTGCCCGCGCATGCGCAGCTACAAAGTTAGGCACTTTACGATTTTGGAATTTTCCAATTTTGATCACGGAAATGGATTGCTGGCACGATTCTACCTATACATGGTCACGTTTATCTTGTGAAAATTCGGCAGTATTCCTCTAGTTTTGGTGCCCTCGCATGCGCAGCTACAAAGTTAGGCACTTTACGATTTTGGAATTTGGAAATTTTGATCACGGAAATGGATTGCTGTCACGATTCTACCTATACATGGTCACGTTTATCTTGTGAAAATTCGGCAGTCTTCCCCCTAGTTTTGGTGCCCGCGCATGCGCAGCTACAAAGTTAGGCACTTTACGATTTTGGAATTTGCCAATTTTGATCACAGAAATGGATTACTGGCACGATTCTACCTATACATGGTCACATTTATCTTGTGAAAATTCGGCAGTCTTCCCCTAGTTTTGGTGCCCGCGCATGCGCAGCTACAAAGTTAGGCACTTTACGATTTTAGAATTTGCCAATTTTGATCACGGAAATGGATTGCTGGCACGATTCTACCTATACATGGTCGCGTTTATCTTGTGAAAATTCGGCAGTCTTCCCCTAGTTTTGGTGCCCGCGCATGCGCAGCTACAAGCTTAGGCACTTTACGATTTTAGAATTTGCCAATTTTGATCACAGAAATGGATTACTGGCACGATTCTACCTATACATGGTCACGTTTATCTTGTGAAAATTCGGAAGTCTTCCCCTAGTTTTGGTGCCCGCGCATGGGCAGCTACAAAGTTAGGCACTTTACGATTTTGGAATTTGCCAATTTTGATCACGGAAATGGATTGCTGGCACGATTCTACCTATACATGGTCACGTTTATCTTGTGAAAATTCGGCAGTCTTCCCCTAGTTTTGGTGCCCGCGCATGCGCAGCTACAAAGTTAGGCACTTTACGATTTTGGAATTTGCAAATTTTGATCACGGAAATGGATTGCTGGCACGATTCTACCTATACATGGTCACGTTTATCTTGTGAAAATTCGGCAGTCTTCCCCTAGTTTTGGTGCCCGCGCATGCGCAGCTACAAAGTTAGGCACTTTACGATTTTGGAATTTGCCAATTTTGATCACGGAAATGGATTGTTTGCACGATTCTACCGATACATGGTCACGTTTATCTTTTGAAAATTCGGCAGTCTTCCCCTAGTTTTGGTTCCCGCGCATGCGCAGCTACAAAGTTAGGCACTTTACGATTTTAGAATTTGCCAATTTTGATCACAGAAATGGATTACTGGCACGATTCTACCTATACATGGTCACGTTTATCTTGTGAAAATTCGGCAGTCTTCCCCTAGTTTTGGTGCCTGCGCATGCGCAGCTACAAAGTTAGGCACTTTACGATTTTGGAATTTGCCAATTTTGATAACGGAAATGGATTGTTGGCACGATTCTACCTATACATGGTCATGTTTATCTTGTGAAAATTCGGCAGTCTTCCCCTAGTTTTGGTGCCCGCGCATGCGCAGCTACAAAGTTAGGCACTTTACGATTTTGGAATTTGCCAATTTTGATCACGGAAATGGATTGCTGGCACGATTCTACCTATAAATGGTCACGTTTATCTTGTGAAAATTCGGCAGTCTTCCCCTAGTTTTGGTGCCCGCGCATGCGCAGCTACAAAGTTAGGCACTTTACGATTTTAGAATTTGCCAATTTTGATCACGGAAATGGATTGTTTGCACGATTCTACCGATACATGGTCACGTTTATCTTGTGAAAATTCGGCAGTCTTCCCCTAGTTTTGGTGCCCGCGCATGCGCAGCTACAAAGTTAGGCACTTTACGATTTTGGAATTTGCCAATTTTGATAACGGAAATGGATTGTTGGCACGATTCTACCTATACATGGTCATGTTTATCTTGTGAAAATTCGGCAGTCTTCCCCTAGTTTTGGTGCCCGCGCATGCGCAGCTACAAAGTTAGGCACTTTACGATTTTGGAATTTGCCAATTTTGATCACGGAAATGGATTGCTGGCACGATTCTACCTATAAATGGTCACGTTTATCTTGTGAAAATTCGGCAGTCTTCCCCTAGTTTTGGTGCCCGCGCATGCGCAGCTACAAAGTTAGGCACTTTACGATTTTAGAATTTGCCAATTTTGATCACGGAAATGGATTGTTTGCACGATTCTACCGATACATGGTCACGTTTATCTTGTGAAAATTCGGCAGTCTTCCCCTAGTTTTGGTGCCCGCGCATGCGCAGCTACAAAGTTAGGCACTTTACGATTTTGGAATTTGCCAATTTTGATAACGGAAATGGATTGTTGGCACGATTCTACCTATATATGGTCACGTTTATCTTGTGAAAATTCGGAAGTCTTCTTCTAGTTTTGGTGCCCGCTCATGCGCAGCTACAAAGTTAGGCACTTTACGATTTTGGAATTTGCCAATTTTGATCACGGAAATGGATTGCTGGCACGATTCTACCTATACATGGTCACGTTTATCTTGTGAAAATTCGGAAGTCTTCCCCTAGTTTTGGTGCCCGCGCATGCGCAGCTACAAAGTTAGGCACTTTACGATTTTGGAATTTGCCAATTTTGATCACGGAAATGGATTGCTGGCACGATTCTACCTATACATGGTCACGTTTATCTTGTGAAAATTCGGAAGTCTTCCCCTAGTTTTGGTGCCCGCTCTTGCGCAGCTACAAAGTAAGGCACTTTACGATTTTGGAATTTGCCAATTTTGATCACGGAAATGGATTGCTGGCACGATTCTACCTATACATGGTCACGTTTATCTTGTGAAAATTCGGCAGTCTTCCCCTAGTTTTGGTGCCCGCGCATGCGCAGCTACAAAGTTAGGCACTTTACGATTTTAGAATTTGCCAATTTTGATCACGGAAATGGATTGCTGGCACGATTCTAGCTATACATGGTCGCGTTTATCTTGTGAAAATTCGGCAGTCTTCCCCTAGTTTTGGTGCCCGCGCATGCGCAGCTACAAAGTTAGGCACTTTACGATTTTGGAATTTGCCAATTTTGATAACGGAAATGGATTGTTGGCACGATTCTACCTATACATGGTCATGTTTATCTTGTGAAAATTCGGCAGTCTTCCCCTAGTTTTGGTGCCCGCGCATGCGCAGCTACAAAGTTAGGCACTTTACGATTTTGGAATTTGCCAATTTTGATCACGGAAATGGATTGCTGGCACGATTCTACCTATAAATGGTCACGTTTATCTTGTGAAAATTCGGCAGTCTTCCCCTAGTTTTGGTGCCCGCGCATGCGCAGCTACAAAGTTAGGCACTTTACGATTTTAGAATTTGCCAATTTTGATCACGGAAATGGATTGTTTGCACGATTCTACCGATACATGGTCACGTTTATCTTGTGAAAATTCGGCAGTCTTCCCCTAGTTTTGGTGCCCGCGCATGCGCAGCTACAAAGTTAGGCACTTTACGATTTTGGAATTTGCCAATTTTGATAACGGAAATGGATTGTTGGCACGATTCTACCTATACATGGTCATGTTTATCTTGTGAAAATTCGGCAGTCTTCCCCTAGTTTTGGTGCCCGCGCATGCGCAGCTACAAAGTTAGGCACTTTACGATTTTGGAATTTGCCAATTTTGATCACGGAAATGGATTGCTGGCACGATTCTACCTATAAATGGTCACGTTTATCTTGTGAAAATTCGGCAGTCTTCCCCTAGTTTTGGTGCCCGCGCATGCGCAGCTACAAAGTTAGGCACTTTACGATTTTAGAATTTGCCAATTTTGATCACGGAAATGGATTGTTTGCACGATTCTACCGATACATGGTCACGTTTATCTTGTGAAAATTCGGCAGTCTTCCCCTAGTTTTGGTGCCCGCGCATGCGCAGCTACAAAGTTAGGCACTTTACGATTTTGGAATTTGCCAATTTTGATAACGGAAATGGATTGTTGGCACGATTCTACCTATATATGGTCACGTTTATCTTGTGAAAATTCGGAAGTCTTCTTCTAGTTTTGGTGCCCGCTCATGCGCAGCTACAAAGTTAGGCACTTTACGATTTTGGAATTTGCCAATTTTGATCACGGAAATGGATTGCTGGCACGATTCTACCTATACATGGTCACGTTTATCTTGTGAAAATTCGGAAGTCTTCCCCTAGTTTTGGTGCCCGCGCATGCGCAGCTACAAAGTTAGGCACTTTACGATTTTGGAATTTGCCAATTTTGATCACGGAAATGGATTGCTGGCACGATTCTACCTATACATGGTCACGTTTATCTTGTGAAAATTCGGAAGTCTTCCCCTAGTTTTGGTGCCCGCTCTTGCGCAGCTACAAAGTAAGGCACTTTACGATTTTGGAATTTGCCAATTTTGATCACGGAAATGGATTGCTGGCACGATTCTACCTATACATGGTCACGTTTATCTTGTGAAAATTCGGCAGTCTTCCCCTAGTTTTGGTGCCCGCGCATGCGCAGCTACAAAGTTAGGCACTTTACGATTTTAGAATTTGCCAATTTTGATCACGGAAATGGATTGCTGGCACGATTCTAGCTATACATGGTCGCGTTTATCTTGTGAAAATTCGGCAGTCTTCCCCTAGTTTTGGTGCCCGCGCATGCGCAGCTACAAGGTTAGGCACTTTACGATTTTAGAATTTGCCAATTTTGATCACAGAAATGGATTACTGGCACGATTCTACCTATACATGGTCACGTTTATCTTGTGAAAATTCGGAAGTCTTCCCCTAGTTTTGGTGCCCGCGCATGGGCAGCTACAAAGTTAGGCACTTTACGATTTTGGAATTTGCCAATTTTGATCACGGAAATGGATTGCTGGCACGATTCTACCTATACATGGTCACGTTTATCTTGTGAAAATTCGGCAGTCTTCCCCTAGTTTTGGTGCCCGCGCATGCGCAGCTACAAAGTTAGGCACTTTACGATTTTGGAATTTGCAAATTTTGATCACGGAAATGGATTGCTGGCACGATTCTACCTATACATGGTCACGTTTATCTTGTGAAAATTCGGCAGTCTTCCCCTAGTTTTGGTGCCCGCGCATGCGCAGCTACAAAGTTAGGCACTTTACGATTTTGGAATTTGCCAATTTTGATCACGGAAATGGATTGTTTGCACGATTCTACCGATACATGGTCACGTTTATCTTTTGAAAATTCGGCAGTCTTCCCCTAGTTTTGGTTCCCGCGCATGCGCAGCTACAAAGTTAGGCACTTTACGATTTTAGAATTTGCCAATTTTGATCACAGAAATGGATTACTGGCACGATTCTACCTATAAATGGTCACGTTTATCTTGTGAAAATTCGGCAGTCTTCCCCTAGTTTTGGTGCCCGCGCATGCGCAGCTACAAAGTTAGGCACTTTACGATTTTGGAATTTGCCAATTTTGATAACGGAAATGGATTGTTGGCACGATTCTACCTATACATGGTCACGTTTATCTTGTGAAAATTCGGCAGTCTTCCCCTAGTTTTGGTGCCCGCGCATGCGCAGCTACAAAGTTAGGCACTTTACGATTTTGGAATTTGCCAATTTTGATCACGGAAATGGATTGCTGGCACGATTCTACCTATAAATGGTCACGTTTATCTTGTGAAAATTCGGCAGTCTTCCCCTAGTTTTGGTGCCCGCGCATGCGCAGCTACAAAGTTAGGCACTTTACGATTTTAGAATTTGCCAATTTTGATCACGGAAATGGATTGTTTGCACGATTCTACCGATACATGGTCACGTTTATCTTGCGAAAATTCGGCAGTCTTCCCCTAGTTTTGGTGCCCGCGCATGCGCAGCTACAAAGTTAGGCACTTTACGATTTTGGAATTTGCCAATTTTGATAACGGAAATGGATTGTTGGCACGATTCTACCTATATATGGTCACGTTTATCTTGTGAAAATTCGGAAGTCTTCTTCTAGTTTTGGTGCCCGCTCATGCGCAGCTACAAAGTTAGGCACTTTACGATTTTGGAATTTGCCAATTTTGATCACGGAAATGGATTGCTGGCACGATTCTACCTATACATGGTCACGTTTATCTTGTGAAAATTCGGAAGTCTTCCCCCAGTTTTGGTGCCCGCGCATGCGCAGCTACAAAGTTAGGCACTTTACGATTTTGGAATTTGCCAATTTTGATCACGGAAATGGATTGCTGGCACGATTCTACCTATACATGGTCACGTTTATCTTGTGAAAATTCGGCAGTCTTCCCCTAGTTTTGGTGCCCGCGCATGCGCAGCTACAAAGTTAGGCACTTTACGATTTTGGAATTTGCCAATTTTGATCACGGAAATGGATTGTTTGCACGATTCTACCGATACATGGTCACGTTTATCTTTTGAAAATTCGGCAGTCTTCCCCTAGTTTTGGTGCCCGCGCATGCGCAGCTACAAAGTTAGGCACTTTACGATTTTAGAATCTGCCAATTTTGATCACAGAAATGGATTACTGGCACGATTCTACCTATACATGGTCACATTTATCTTGTGAAAATTCGGCAGTCTTCCCCTAGTTTTGGTGCCCGCGCATGCGCAGCTACAAAGTTAGGCACTTTACGATTTTAGAATTTGCCAATTTTGATCACAGAAATGGATTACTGGCACGATTCTACCTATACATGGTCACGTTTATCTTGTGAAAATTCGGCAGTCTTCCCCTAGTTTTGGTGCCCGCGTATGCGCAGCTACAAAGTTAGGCACTTTACGATTTTGGAATTTGCAAATTTTGATCACGGAAATGGATTGCTGGCACGATTCTACCTATACATGGTCACGTTTATCTTGTGAAAATTCGGCAGTCTTCCCCTAGTTTTGGTGCCCGCGCATGCGCAGCTACAAAGTTAGGCACTTTACGATTTTGGAATTTGCCAATTTTGATCACGGAAATGGATTGTTTGCACGATTCTACCGATACATGGTCACGTTTATCTTTTGAAAATTCGGCAGTCTTCCCCTAGTTTTGGTTCCCGCGCATGCGCAGCTACAAAGTTAGGCACTTTACGATTTTAGAATTTGCCAATTTTGATCACAGAAATGGATTACTGGCACGATTCTACCTATACATGGTCACGTTTATCTTGTGAAAATTCGGCAGTCTTCCCCTAGTTTTGGTGCCCGCGCATGCGCAGCTACAAAGTTAGGCACTTTACGATTTTGGAATTTGCCAATTTTGATAACGGAAATGGATTGTTGGCACGATTCTACCTATACATGGTCACGTTTATCTTGTGAAAATTCGGCAGTCTTCCCCTAGTTTTGGTGCCCGCGCATGCGCAGCTACAAAGTTAGGCACTTTACGATTTTGGAATTTGCCAATTTTGATCACGGAAATGGATTGCTGGCACGATTCTACCTATAAATGGTCACGTTTATCTTGTGAAAATTCGGCAGTCTTCCCCTAGTTTTGGTGCCCGCGCATGCGCAGCTACAAAGTTAGGCACTTTACGATTTTAGAATTTGCCAATTTTGATCACGGAAATGGATTGTTTGCACGATTCTACCGATACATGGTCACGTTTATCTTGTGAAAATTCGGCAGTCTTCCCCTAGTTTTGGTGCCCGCGCATGCGCAGCTACAAAGTTAGGCACTTTACGATTTTGGAATTTGCCAATTTTGATAACGGAAATGGATTGTTGGCACGATTCTACCTATATATGGTCACGTTTATCTTGTGAAAATTCGGAAGTCTTCTTCTAGTTTTGGTGCCCGCTCATGCGCAGCTACAAAGTTAGGCACTTTACGATTTTGGAATTTGCCAATTTTGATCACGGAAATGGATTGCTGGCACGATTCTACCTATACATGGTCACGTTTATCTTGTGAAAATTCGGAAGTCTTCCCCCAGTTTTGGTGCCCGCGCATGCGCAGCTACAAAGTTAGGCACTTTACGATTTTGGAATTTGCCAATTTTGATCACGGAAATGGATTGCTGGCACGATTCTACCTATACATGGTCACGTTTATCTTGTGAAAATTCGGCAGTCTTCCCCTAGTTTTGGTGCCCGCGCATGCGCAGCTACAAAGTTAGGCACTTTACGATTTTGGAATTTGCCAATTTTGATCACGGAAATGGATTGTTTGCACGATTCTACCGATACATGGTCACGTTTATCTTTTGAAAATTCGGCAGTCTTCCCCTAGTTTTGGTGCCCGCGCATGCGCAGCTACAAAGTTAGGCACTTTACGATTTTAGAATCTGCCAATTTTGATCACAGAAATGGATTACTGGCACGATTCTACCTATACATGGTCACGTTTATCTTGTGAAAATTCGGCAGTCTTCCCCTAGTTTTGGTGCCCGCGCATGCGCAGCTACAAAGTTAGGCACTTTACGATTTTAGAATTTGCCAATTTTGATCACAGAAATGGATTACTGGCACGATTCTACCTATACATGGTCACGTTTATCTTGTGAAAATTCGGCAGTCTTCCCCTAGTTTTGGTGCCCGCGCATGCGCAGCTACAAAGTTAGGCACTTTACGATTTTAGAATCTGCCAATTTTGATCACAGAAATGGATTACTGGCACGATTCTACCTATACATGGTCACGTTTATCTTGTGAAAATTCGGCAGTCTTCCCCTAGTTTTGGTGCCCGCGCATGCGCAGCTACAAAGTTAGGCACTTTACGATTTTAGAATTTGCCAATTTTGATCACAGAAATGGATTACTGGCACGATTCTACCTATACATGGTCACGTTTATCTTGTGAAAATTCGGCAGTCTTCCCCTAGTTTTGGTGCCCGCGCATGCGCAGCTACAAAGTTAGGCACTTTACGATTTTGGAATTTGCCAATTTTGATAACGGAAATGGATTGTTGGCACGATTCTACCTATACATGGTCACGTTTATCTTGTGAAAATTCGGCAGTCTTCCCCTAGTTTTGGTGCCCGCGCATGCGCAGCTACAAAGTTAGGCACTTTACGATTTTGGAATTTGCCAATTTTGATCACGGAAATGGATTGCTGGCACGATTCTACCTATAAATGGTCACGTTTATCTTGTGAAAATTCGGCAGTCTTCCCCTAGTTTTGGTGCCCGCGCATGCGCAGCTACAAAGTTAGGCACTTTACGATTTTAGAATTTGCCAATTTTGATCACGGAAATGGATTGTTTGCACGATTCTACCTATACATGGTCACGTTTATCTTGTGAAAATTCGGAAGTCTTCCCCCAGTTTTGGTGCCCGCGCATGCGCAGCTACAAAGTTAGGCACTTTACGATTTTGGAATTTGCCAATTTTGATCACGGAAATGGATTGCTGGCACGATTCTACCTATACATGGTCACGTTTATCTTGTGAAAATTCGGCAGTCTTCCCCTAGTTTTGGTGCCCGCGCATGCGCAGCTACAAAGTTAGGCACTTTACGATTTTGGAATTTGCCAATTTTGATCACGGAAATGGATTGTTTGCACGATTCTACCGATACATGGTCACGTTTATCTTTTGAAAATTCGGCAGTCTTCCCCTAGTTTTGGTGCCCGCGCATGCGCAGCTACAAAGTTAGGCACTTTACGATTTTAGAATCTGCCAATTTTGATCACAGAAATGGATTACTGGCACGATTCTACCTATACATGGTCACATTTATCTTGTGAAAATTCGGCAGTCTTCCCCTAGTTTTGGTGCCCGCGCATGCGCAGCTACAAAGTTAGGCACTTTACGATTTTAGAATTTGCCAATTTTGATCACAGAAATGGATTACTGGCACGATTCTACCTATACATGGTCACGTTTATCTTGTGAAAATTCGGCAGTCTTCCCCTAGTTTTGGTGCCCGCGTATGCGCAGCTACAAAGTTAGGCACTTTACGATTTTGGAATTTGCAAATTTTGATCACGGAAATGGATTGCTGGCACGATTCTACCTATACATGGTCACGTTTATCTTGTGAAAATTCGGCAGTCTTCCCCTAGTTTTGGTGCCCGCGCATGCGCAGCTACAAAGTTAGGCACTTTACGATTTTGGAATTTGCCAATTTTGATCACGGAAATGGATTGTTTGCACGATTCTACCGATACATGGTCACGTTTATCTTTTGAAAATTCGGCAGTCTTCCCCTAGTTTTGGTTCCCGCGCATGCGCAGCTACAAAGTTAGGCACTTTACGATTTTAGAATTTGCCAATTTTGATCACAGAAATGGATTACTGGCACGATTCTACCTATACATGGTCACGTTTATCTTGTGAAAATTCGGCAGTCTTCCCCTAGTTTTGGTGCCCGCGCATGCGCAGCTACAAAGTTAGGCACTTTACGATTTTGGAATTTGCCAATTTTGATAACGGAAATGGATTGTTGGCACGATTCTACCTATACATGGTCACGTTTATCTTGTGAAAATTCGGCAGTCTTCCCCTAGTTTTGGTGCCCGCGCATGCGCAGCTACAAAGTTAGGCACTTTACGATTTTGGAATTTGCCAATTTTGATCACGGAAATGGATTGCTGGCACGATTCTACCTATAAATGGTCACGTTTATCTTGTGAAAATTCGGCAGTCTTCCCCTAGTTTTGGTGCCCGCGCATGCGCAGCTACAAAGTTAGGCACTTTACGATTTTAGAATTTGCCAATTTTGATCACGGAAATGGATTGTTTGCACGATTCTACCGATACATGGTCACGTTTATCTTGTGAAAATTCGGCAGTCTTCCCCTAGTTTTGGTGCCCGCGCATGCGCAGCTACAAAGTTAGGCACTTTACGATTTTGGAATTTGCCAATTTTGATAACGGAAATGGATTGTTGGCACGATTCTACCTATATATGGTCACGTTTATCTTGTGAAAATTCGGAAGTCTTCTTCTAGTTTTGGTGCCCGCTCATGCGCAGCTACAAAGTTAGGCACTTTACGATTTTGGAATTTGCCAATTTTGATCACGGAAATGGATTGCTGGCACGATTCTACCTATACATGGTCACGTTTATCTTGTGAAAATTCGGAAGTCTTCCCCCAGTTTTGGTGCCCGCGCATGCGCAGCTACAAAGTTAGGCACTTTACGATTTTGGAATTTGCCAATTTTGATCACGGAAATGGATTGCTGGCACGATTCTACCTATACATGGTCACGTTTATCTTGTGAAAATTCGGCAGTCTTCCCCTAGTTTTGGTGCCCGCGCATGCGCAGCTACAAAGTTAGGCACTTTACGATTTTGGAATTTGCCAATTTTGATCACGGAAATGGATTGTTTGCACGATTCTACCGATACATGGTCACGTTTATCTTTTGAAAATTCGGCAGTCTTCCCCTAGTTTTGGTGCCCGCGCATGCGCAGTTTCAAAGTTAGGCACTTTACGATTTTAGAATCTGCCAATTTTGATCACAGAAATGGATTACTGGCACGATTCTACCTATACATGGTCACGTTTATCTTGTGAAAATTCGGCAGTCTTCCCCTAGTTTTGGTGCCCGCGCATGCGCAGCTACAAAGTTAGGCACTTTACGATTTTAGAATTTGCCAATTTTGATCACAGAAATGGATTACTGGCACGATTCTACCTATACATGGTCACGTTTATCTTGTGAAAATTCGGCAGTCTTCCCCTAGTTTTGGTGCCCGCGCATGCGCAGCTACAAAGTTAGGCACTTTACGATTTTAGAATCTGCCAATTTTGATCACAGAAATGGATTACTGGCACGATTCTACCTATACATGGTCACGTTTATCTTGTGAAAATTCGGCAGTCTTCCCCTAGTTTTGGTGCCCGCGCATGCGCAGCTACAAAGTTAGGCACTTTACGATTTTAGAATTTGCCAATTTTGATCACAGAAATGGATTACTGGCACGATTCTACCTATACATGGTCACGTTTATCTTGTGAAAATTCGGCAGTCTTCCCCTAGTTTTGGTGCCCGCGCATGCGCAGCTACAAAGTTAGGCACTTTACGATTTTGGAATTTGCCAATTTTGATAACGGAAATGGATTGTTGGCACGATTCTACCTATACATGGTCACGTTTATCTTGTGAAAATTCGGCAGTCTTCCCCTAGTTTTGGTGCCCGCGCATGCGCAGCTACAAAGTTAGGCACTTTACGATTTTGGAATTTGCCAATTTTGATCACGGAAATGGATTGCTGGCACGATTCTACCTATAAATGGTCACGTTTATCTTGTGAAAATTCGGCAGTCTTCCCCTAGTTTTGGTGCCCGCGCATGCGCAGCTACAAAGTTAGGCACTTTACGATTTTAGAATTTGCCAATTTTGATCACGGAAATGGATTGTTTGCACGATTCTACCTATACATGGTCACGTTTATCTTGTGAAAATTCGGAAGTCTTCCCCCAGTTTTGGTGCCCGCGCATGCGCAGCTACAAAGTTAGGCACTTTACGATTTTGGAATTTGCCAATTTTGATCACGGAAATGGATTGCTGGCACGATTCTACCTATACATGGTCACGTTTATCTTGTGAAAATTCGGCAGTCTTCCCCTAGTTTTGGTGCCCGCGCATGCGCAGCTACAAAGTTAGGCACTTTACGATTTTGGAATTTGCCAATTTTGATCACGGAAATGGATTGTTTGCACGATTCTACCGATACATGGTCACGTTTATCTTTTGAAAATTCGGCAGTCTTCCCCTAGTTTTGGTGCCCGCGCATGCGCAGCTACAAAGTTAGGCACTTTACGATTTTAGAATCTGCCAATTTTGATCACAGAAATGGATTACTGGCACGATTGTACCTATACATGGTCACGTTTATCTTGTGAAAATTCGGCAGTCTTCCCCTAGTTTTGGTGCCCGCGCATGCGCAGCTACAAAGTTAGGCACTTTACGATTTTAGAATTTGCCAATTTTGATCACAGAAATGGATTACTGGCACGATTCTACCTATACATGGTCACGTTTATCTTGTGAAAATTCGGCAGTCTTCCCCTAGTTTTGGTGCCCGCGCATGCACAGCTACAAAGTTAGGCACTTTACGATTTTGGAATTTGCCAATTTTGATAACGGAAATGGATTGTTGGCACGATTCTACCTATACATGGTCACGTTTATCTTGTGAAAATTCGGCAGTCTTCCCCTAGTTTTGGTGCCCGCGCATGCGCAGCTACAAAGTTAGGCACTTTACGATTTTGGAATTTGCCAATTTTGATCACGGAAATGGATTGCTGGCACGATTCTACCTATAAATGGTCACGTTTATCTTGTGAAAATTCGGCAGTCTTCCCCTAGTTTTGGTGCCCGCGCATGCGCAGCTACAAAGTTAGGCACTTTACGATTTTAGAATTTGCCAATTTTGATCACGGAAATGGATTGTTTGCACGATTCTACCGATACATGGTCACGTTTATCTTGTGAAAATTCGGCAGTCTTCCCCTAGTTTTGGTGCCCGCGCATGCGCAGCTACAAAGTTAGGCACTTTACGATTTTGGAATTTGCCAATTTTGATAACGGAAATGGATTGTTGGCACGATTCTACCTATATATGGTCACGTTTATCTTGTGAAAATTCGGAAGTCTTCTTCTAGTTTTGGTGCCCGCTCATGCGCAGCTACAAAGTTAGGCACTTTACGATTTTGGAATTTCCCAATTTTGATCACGGAAATGGATTGCTGGCACGATTCTACCTATACATGGTCACGTTTATCTTGTGAAAATTCGGAAGTCTTCCCCTAGTTTTGGTGCCCGCGCATGCGCAGCTACAAAGTTAGGCACTTTACGATTTTGGAATTTGCCAATTTTGATCACGGAAATGGATTGCTGGCACGATTCTACCTATACATGGTCACGTTTATCTTGTGAAAATTCGGCAGTCTTCCCCTAGTTTTGGTGCCCGCGCATGCGCAGCTACAAAGTTAGGCACTTTACGATTTTAGAATCTGCCAATTTTGATCACAGAAATGGATTACTGGCACGATTCTACCTATACATGGTCACGTTTATCTTGTGAAAATTCGGCAGTCTTCCCCTAGTTTTGGTGCCCGCGCATGCGCAGCTACAAAGTTAGGCACTTTACGATTTTGGAATTTTCCAATTTTGATCACGGAAATGGATTGTTGGCACGATTCTACCTATACATGGTCACGTTTATCTTGTGAAAATTCGGCAGTCTTCCCCTAGTTTTGGTGCGCGCGCATGCGCAGCTACAAAGTTAGGCACTTTACGATTTTAGAATTTGCCAATTTTGATCACGGAAATGGATTGCTGGCACGATTCTACCTATACATGGTCACGTTTATCTTGTGAAAATTCGGCAGTCTTCCCCTAGTTTTGGTGCGCGCGCATGCGCAGCTACAAAGTTAGGCACTTTACGATTTTAGAATTTGCCAATTTTGATCACGGAAATGGATTGCTGGCACGATTCTACCTATACATGGTCACGTTTATCTTATGAAAATTCGGCAGTCTTCCCCTAGTTTTGGTGCGCGCGCATGCGCAGCTACAAAGTTAGGCACTTTACGATTTTAGAATTTGCCAATTTTGATCACGGAAATGGATTGCTGGCACGATTCTACCTATACATGGTCACGTTTATCTTGTAAAAATTCGGCAGTCTTCCCCTAGTTTTGGTGCCCGCGCATGCGCAGCTACAAAGTTAGGCACTTTACGATTTTGGAATTTGCCAATTTTGATCACGGAAATGGATTGCTGGCACGATTCTACCTATACATGGTCACGTTTATCTTGTGAAAATTCGGCAGTCTTCCCCTAGTTTTGGTGCCCGCGCATGCGCAGCTACAAAGTTAGGCACTTTACGATTTTGGAATTTGCCAATTTTGATCACGGAAATGGATTGCTGGCACGATTCTACCTATACATGGTCACGTTTATCTTGTGAAAATTCGGCAGTCTTCCCCTAGTTTTGGTGCCCGCGCATCTGCAGCTACAAAGTTAGGCACTTTACGATTTTGGAATTTGCCAATTTTGATCTTGGAAATGGATTGGTGGCACGATTCTACCTATACATGGTCGCGTTTATCTTGTGAAAATTCGGCAGTCTTCCCCTAGTTTTGGTGCCCGCGCATGTGCAACTACAAAGTTAGGCACTTTACGATTTTGGAATTTGCCAATTTTGATCACGGAAATGGATTGTTGGCACGATTCTACCTATACATGGTCACGTTTATCTTGTGAAAATTCGGCAGTCTTTCCCTAGTTTTGGTGCCCGCACATGCGCAGCTACAAAGTTAGGCACTTTACGATTTTGGAATTTGCCAATTTTGATCTCGGAAATGGATTGTTGGCACGATTCTACCTATACATGGTCACGTTTATCTTGTGAAAATTCGGCAGTCTTCCCCTAGTTTTGGTGTCCGCGCATGCGCAGCTACAAAGTTAGGCACTTTACGATTTTAGAATTTGCCAATTTTGATCACGGAAATGGATTGCTGGCACGATTCTACCTATACATGGTCACGTTTATCTTGTGAAAATTCGGCAGTCTTCCCCTAGTTTTGGTGCCCGCGCATGCGCAGCTACAAAGTTAGGCACTTTACGATTTTGGAATTTGCCAATTTTGATCACGGCAATGGATTGCTGGCACGATTCTACCTATACATGGTCACGTTTATCTTGTGAAAATTCGGCAGTCTTCCCATAGTTTTGGTGCCCGCGCATGCGCAGCTACAAAGTTAGGCACTTTACGATTTTGGAATATGCCAATTTTGATCACGGAAATGGATTGCTGGCACGATTCTACCTATACATGGTCACGTTTATCTTGTGAAAATTCGGCAGTCTTCCCCTAGTTTTGGTGCCCGCGTATGCGCAGCTACAAAGTTAGGCACTTTACGATTTTGGAATTTGCCAATTTTGATCACGGAAATGGATTGCTGGCACAATTCTACCTATACATGGTCGCGTTTATCTTGTGAAAATTCGGCAGTCTTCCCCTAGTTTTGGTGCCCGCGCATGCGCAGCTACAAAGTTAGGCAGTTTACGATTTTGGAATTTGCCAATTTTGATCACGGAAATGGATTGCTGGCACGATTCTACCTATACATGGTCACGTTTATCTTGTGAAAATTCGGCAGTCTTCCCCTAGTTTTGGTGCCCGCGTATACGCAGCTACAAAGTTAGGCACTTTACGATTTTGGAATTTGCCAATTTTGATCACGGAAATGGATTGCTGGCACGATTCTACCTATACATGGTCACTTTTATCTTGTGAAAATTCGGCAGTCTTCCCCTAGTTTTGGTGCCCGCGCATGCGCAGCTACAAAGTTAGGCACTTTACGATTTTGGAATTTGCCAATTTTGATCACGGAAATGGATTGGTGGCACGATTCTACCTATACATGGTCACGTTTATCTTGTGAAAATTCGGCAGTCTTCCCTTAGTTTAGGTGCCCGCGCATGCGCAGCTACAAAGTTACGCACTTTACGATTTTGGAATTTGCCAATTTTGATCACGGAAATGGATTGCTGGCACGATTCTACCTATACATGGTCACGCTTATCTTGTGAAAATTCGGCAGTCTTCCCCTAGTTTTGGTGCCCGCGCATGCGCAGCTACAAAGATAGGCAGTTTACGATTTTGGAATTTGCCAATTTTGATCACGGAAATGGATTGCTGGCGCGATTCTACCTATACATGGTCACGTTTATCTTGTGAAAATTCGGCAGTCTTCCCCTAGTTTTGGTGCCCACGCATGCGCAGCTACAAAGTAAGGCATTTTACGATTTTGGAATTTGCCAATTTTGATCACGGAAATAGTTTGCTGGCACGATTCTACCTATACATGGTCACGTTTATCTTGTGAAAATTCGGCAGTCTTTCCCTAGTTTTGGTGCCCGCGCATGCGCAGCTACAAAGATAGGCACTTTACGATTTTGGAATTTGCCAATTTTGATCACAGAAATGGATTGCTGGCACGATTCTACCTATACATGGTCACGTTTATCTTGTGAAAATTCGGCAGTCTTCCCCTAGTTTTGGTGCCCGCGCATGCGCAGCTACAAAGTTAGGCACTTTACGATTTTGGAAATTGCCAATTTTGATCACGGAAATAGATTGCTGGCACGATTCTACCTATATATGGTCACGTTTATCTTGTGAAAATTCGGCAGTCTTCCCCTAGTTTTGGTGCCCGCCCATGCGCAGCTACAAAGTAAGACACTTTACGATTTTGGAATTTCCAAATTTTGATCACGGAAATGGATTGCTGGCACGATTCTACCTATACATGGTCACGTTTATCTTGTGAAAATTCGGCAGTCTTCCCCTAGTTTTGGTGCCCGCGCATGCGCAGCTACAAAGTTAGGCACTTTACGATTTTAGAATTTGCCAATTTTGATCACAGAAATGGATTACTGGCACGATTTTACCTATACATGGTCACGTTTATCTTGTAAAAATTCGGCAGTCTTCCCCTAGTTTTGGTGCCCACGCATGCGCAGCTACAAAGTTAGGCACTTTACGATTTTGGAATTTGCCAATTTTGATCACGGAAATGGATTGCTGGCACGATTCTACCTATACATGGTCATGTTTATCTTGTGAAAATTCGGCAGTCTTCCCCTAGTTTTGGTGCCCGCGCATGCGCAGCTACAAAGTTAGGCACTTTACGATTTTGGAATTTGCCAATTTTCAGCACGGAAATAGTTTGCTGGCACGATTCTACCTATACATGGTCACGTTTATCTTGTGAAAATTCGGCAGTCTTCCCCTAGTTTTGGTGCCCGCGCATGCGCAGCTACAAAGTTAGGCACTTTACGATTTTGGAATTTGCCAATTTTGATCACGGAAATGGATTGCTGGCACGATTCTACCTATACATGGTCACGTTTTTCTTGTGAAAATTCGGCAGTCTTCCCCTAGTTTTGGTGCCCGCGCATGCGCAGCTACAAAGTTAGGCACTTTACGATTTTGGAATTTGCCAATTTTGATCACGGAAATGGATTGCTGGCACGATTCTACCTATACAGGGTCACGTTTATCTTGTGAAAATTCGGCAGTCTTCCCCTAGTTTTGGTGCCCACGCATGCGCAGCTACAAAGTTAGGCACTTTACGATTTTGGAATTTGCCAATGTTGATCACGGAAATGGATTGCTGGCACGATTCTACCTATACATAGTCACGTTTATCTTGTGAAAATTCGGCAGTCTTCCCCTAGTTTTGGTGCCCGCGCATGCGCAGCTACAAAGTTAGGCACTTTACGATTTTGGAATTTGCCAATTTTGATCACGGAAATGGATTGCTGGCACGATTCTACCTATACATGGTCACGTTTATCTTGTGAAAATTCGGCAGTCTTCCCCTAGTTTTGGTGCCCGCGCATGCGCAGCTACAAAGTTAGGCACTTTACGATTTTAAAATTTGCCAATTTTGATCACGGAAATGGATTGCTGGCACGATTCTACCTATACATGGTCACGTTTATCTTGTGAAAATTCGGCAGTCTTCCCCTAGTTTTGGTGCCCGCGCATGCGCAGCTACAAAGTTAGGCACTTAACGATTTTGGAATTTGCCAATTTTGATCACGGAAATGGATTGCTGGCACGATTCTACCCATACATGGTAACGTTTATCTTGTGAAAATTCGGCAGTCTTCCCCTAGTTTTGGTGCCCGCGCATGCGCAGCCACAAAGTTAGGCACTTTACGATTTTGGAATTTGCCAATTTTGATCACGGAAATGGATTGCTGGCACGATTCTACCTATACATAGTCACGTTTATCTTGTGAAAATTCGGCAGTCTTCCCCTAGTTTTGGTGCCCGCGCATGCGCAGCTACAAAGTTAGGCACTTTACGATTTTAAAATTTGCCAATTTTGATCACGGAAATGGATTGCTGGCACGATTCTACCTATACATGGTCACGTTTATCTTGTGAAAATTCGGCAGTCTTCCCCTAGTTTTGGTGCCCGCGCATGCGCAGCTACAAAGTTAGGCACTTAACGATTTTGGAATTTGCCAATTTTGATCACGGAAATGGATTGCTGGCACGATTCTACCTATACATGGTAACGTTTATCTTGTGAAAATTCGGCAGTCTTCCCCTAGTTTTGGTGCCCGCGCATGCGCAGCCACAAAGTTAGGCACTTTACGATTTTGGAATTTGCCAATTTTGATCACGGAAATGGATTGCTGGTACGATTCTACCTATACATGGTCACGTTTATCTTGTGAAAATTCGGCAGTCTTCCCCTAGTTTTGGTGCCCGCGCATGCGCAGCTACAAAGTTAGGCACTTTACGATTTTGGAATTTGCCAATTTTGATCACGGAAATGGATTGCTGGCACGATTCTACCTATACATGGTCACGTTTATCTTGTGAAAATTCGGCAGTCTTCCCCTAGTTTTGGTGCCCGCGCATGCGCAGCTACAAAGTTAGGCACTTTACGATTTTGGAATTTGCCAATTTTGATCACGGAAATGGATTGCTGGCACGATTCTACCTATACATGGTCACGTTTATCTTGTGAAAATTCGGCAGTCTTCCCCTAGTTTTGGTGCCCGCGCATGCGCAGCTACAAAGTTAGGCACTTTACGATTTTGGAATTTGCCAATTTTGATCACGGAAATGGATTGCTGGCACGATTCTACCTATACATGGTCACGTTTATCTTGTGAAAATTCGGCAGTCTTCCCCTAGTTTTGGTGCCCGCGCATGCGCAGCTACAAAGTTAGGCACTTTACGATTTTGGAATTTGCCAATTTTGATCACGGAAATGGATTGCTGGCACGATTCTACCTATACATGGTCACGTTTATCTTGTGAAAATTCGGCAGTCTTCCCCTAGTTTTGGTGCCCGCGCATGCGCAGCTACAAAGTTAGGCACTTTACGATTTTGGAATTTGCCAATTTTGATCACGGAAATGGATTGCTGGCACGATTCTACCTATACATGGTCACGTTTATCTTGTGAAAATTCGGCAGTCTTCCCCTAGTTTTGGTGCCCGCGCATGCGCAGCTACAAAGTTAGGCACTTTACGATTTTGGAATTTGCCAATTTTGATCACGGAAATGGATTGCTGGCACGATTCTACCTATACATGGTCACGTTTATCTTGTGAAAATTCGGCAGTCTTCCCCTAGTTTTGGTGCCCGCGCATGCGCAGCTACAAAGTTAGGCACTTTACGATTTTGGAATTTGCGAATTTTGATCACGGAAATGGATTGCTGGCACGATTCTACCTATACATGGTCACGTTTATCTTTTGAAAATTCGGCAGTCTTCCCCTAGTTTTGGTGCCCGCGCATGCGCAGCTACAAAGTTAGGCACTTTACGATTTTGGAATTTGCCAATTTTGATCACGGAAATGGATTGCTGGCACGATTCTACCTATACAGGGTCACGTTTATCTTGTGAAAATTCGGCAGTCTTCCCCTAGTTTTGGTGCCCACGCATGCGCAGCTACAAAGTTAGGCACTTTACGATTTTGGAATTTGCCAATGTTGATCACGGAAATGGATTGCTGGCACGATTCTACCTATACATGGTCACGTTTATCTTGTGAAAATTCGGCAGTCTTCCCCTAGTTTTGGTGCCCGCGCATGCGCAGCTACAAAGTTAGGCACTTTACGATTTTGGAATTTGCCAATTTTGATCACGGAAATGGATTGCTGGCACGATTCTACCTATACATGGTCACGTTTATCTTGTGAAAATTCGGCAGTCTTCCCCTAGTTTTGGTGCCCGCGCATGCGCAGCTACAAAGTTAGGCACTTTACGATTTTAAAATTTGCCAATTTTGATCACGGAAATGGATTGCTGGCACGATTCTACCTATACATGGTCACGTTTATCTTGTGAAAATTCGGCAGTCTTCCCCTAGTTTTGGTGCCCGCGCATGCGCAGCTACAAAGTTAGGCACTTTACGATTTTAAAATTTGCCAATTTTGATCACGGAAATGGATTGCTGGCACGATTCTACCTATACATGGTCACGTTTATCTTGTGAAAATTCGGCAGTCTTCCCCTAGTTTTGGTGCCCGCGCATGCGCAGCTACAAAGTTAGGCACTTAACGATTTTGGAATTTGCCAATTTTGATCACGGAAATGGATTGCTGGCACGATTCTACCTATACATGGTAACGTTTATCTTGTGAAAATTCGGCAGTCTTCCCCTAGTTTTGGTGCCCGCGCATGCGCAGCCACAAAGTTAGGCACTTTACGATTTTGGAATTTGCCAATTTTGATCACGGAAATGGATTGCTGGTACGATTCTACCTATACATGGTCACGTTTATCTTGTGAAAATTCGGCAGTCTTCCCCTAGTTTTGGTGCCCGCGCATGCGCAGCTACAAAGTTAGGCACTTTACGATTTTGGAATTTGCCAATTTTGATCACGGAAATGGATTGCTGGCACGATTCTACCTATACATGGTCACGTTTATCTTGTGAAAATTCGGCAGTCTTCCCCTAGTTTTGGTGCCCGCGCATGCGCAGCTACAAAGTTAGGCACTTTACGATTTTGGAAATTGCCAATTTTGATCACGGAAATGGATTGCTGGCACGATTCTACCTATACATGGTCACGTTTATCTTGTGAAAATTCGGCAGTCTTCCCCTAGTTTTGGTGCCCGCGCATGCGCAGCTACAAAGTTAGGCACTTTACGATTTTGGAATTTGCCAATTTTGATCACGGAAATGGATTGCTGGCACGATTCTACCTATACAGGGTCACGTTTATCTTGTGAAAATTCGGCAGTCTTCCCCTAGTTTTGGTGCCCACGCATGCGCAGCTACAAAGTTAGGCACTTTACGATTTTGGAATTTGCCAATGTTGATCACGGAAATGGATTGCTGGCACGATTCTACCTATACATGGTCACGTTTATCTTGTGAAAATTCGGCAGTCTTCCTCTAGTTTTGGTGCCCGCGCATGCGCAGCTACAAAGTTAGGCACTTTACGATTTTGGAATTTGCCAATTTTGATCACGGAAATGGATTGCTGGCACGATTCTACCTATACATGGTCACGTTTATCTTGTGAAAATTCGGCAGTCTTCCCCTAGTTTTGGTGCCCGCGCATGCGCAGCTACAAAGTTAGGCACTTTACGATTTTAAAATTTGCCAATTTTGATCACGGAAATGGATTGCTGGCACGATTCTACCTATACATGGTCACGTTTATCTTGTGAAAATTCGGCAGTCTTCCCCTAGTTTTGGTGCCCGCGCATGCGCAGCTACAAAGTTAGGCACTTAACGATTTTGGAATTTGCCAATTTTGATCACGGAAATGGATTGCTGGCACGATTCTACCCATACATGGTAACGTTTATCTTGTGAAAATTCGGCAGTCTTCCCCTAGTTTTGGTGCCCGCGCATGCGCAGCCACAAAGTTAGGCACTTTACGATTTTGGAATTTGCCAATTTTGATCACGGAAATGGATTGCTGGCACGATTCTACCTATACATGGTCACGTTTATCTTGTGAAAATTCGGCAGTCTTCCCCTAGTTTTGGTGCCCGCGCATGCGCAGCTACAAAGTTAGGCACTTTACGATTTTAAAATTTGCCAATTTTGATCACGGAAATGGATTGCTGGCACGATTCTACCTATACATGGTCACGTTTATCTTGTGAAAATTCGGCAGTCTTCCTCTAGTTTTGGTGCCCGCGCATGCGCAGCTACAAAGTTAGGCACTTTACGATTTTGGAATTTGCCAATTTTGATCACGGAAATGGATTGCTGGCACGATTCTACCTATACATGGTCACGTTTATCTTGTGAAAATTCGGCAGTCTTCCCCTAGTTTTGGTGCCCGCGCATGCGCAGCTACAAAGTTAGGCACTTTACGATTTTAAAATTTGCCAATTTTGATCACGGAAATGGATTGCTGGCACGATTCTACCTATACATGGTCACGTTTATCTTGTGAAAATTCGGCAGTCTTCCCCTAGTTTTGGTGCCCGCGCATGCGCAGCTACAAAGTTAGGCACTTAACGATTTTGGAATTTGCCAATTTTGATCACGGAAATGGATTGCTGGCACGATTCTACCCATACATGGTAACGTTTATCTTGTGAAAATTCGGCAGTCTTCCCCTAGTTTTGGTGCCCGCGCATGCGCAGCCACAAAGTTAGGCACTTTACGATTTTGGAATTTGCCAATTTTGATCACGGAAATGGATTGCTGGCACGATTCTACCTATACATGGTCACGTTTATCTTGTGAAAATTCGGCAGTCTTCCCCTAGTTTTGGTGCCCGCGCATGCGCAGCTACAAAGTTAGGCACTTTACGATTTTAAAATTTGCCAATTTTGATCACGGAAATGGATTGCTGGCACGATTCTACCTATACATGGTCACGTTTATCTTGTGAAAATTCGGCAGTCTTCCCCTAGTTTTGGTGCCCGCGCATGCGCAGCTACAAAGTTAGGCACTTAACGATTTTGGAATTTGCCAATTTTGATCACGGAAATGGATTGCTGGCACGATTCTACCTATACATGGTAACGTTTATCTTGTGAAAATTAGGCAGTCTTCCCCTAGTTTTGGTGCCCGCGCATGCGCAGCCACAAAGTTAGGCACTTTACGATTTTGGAATTTGCCAATTTTGATCACGGAAATGGATTGCTGGTACGATTCTACCTATACATGGTCACGTTTATCTTGTGAAAATTCGGCAGTCTTCCCCTAGTTTTGGTGCCCGCGCATGCGCAGCTACAAAGTTAGGCACTTTACGATTTTGGAATTTGCCAATTTTGATCACGGAAATGGATTGCTGGCACGATTCTACCTATACATGGTCACGTTTATCTTGTGAAAATTCGGCAGTCTTCCCCTAGTTTTGGTGCCCGCGCATGCGCAGCTACAAAGTTAGGCACTTTACGATTTTGGAATTTGCCAATTTTGATCACGGAAATGGATTGCTGGCACGATTCTACCTATACATGGTCACGTTTATCTTGTGAAAATTTGGCAGTCTTCCCCTAGTTTTGGTGCCCGCGCATGCGCAGCTACAAAGTTAGGCACTTTACGATTTTAAAATTTGCCAATTTTGATCACGGAAATGGATTGCTGGCACGATTCTACCTATACATGGTCACGTTTATCTTGTGAAAATTCGGCAGTCTTCCCCTAGTTTTGGTGCCCGAGCATGCGCAGCTACAAAGTTAGGCACTTAACGATTTTGGAATTTGCCAATTTTGATCACGGAAATGGATTGCTGGCACGATTCTACCCATACATGGTAACGTTTATCTTGTGAAAATTCGGCAGTCTTCCCCTAGTTTTGGTGCCCGCGCATGCGCAGCCACAAAGTTAGGCACTTTACGATTTTGGAATTTGCCAATTTTGATCACGGAAATGGATTGCTGGCACGATTCTACCTATACATGGTCACGTTTATCTTGTGAAAATTCGGCAGTCTTCCCCTAGTTTTGGTGCCCGCGCATGCGCAGCTACAAAGTTAGGCACTTTACGATTTTAAAATTTGCCAATTTTGATCACGGAAATGGATTGCTGGCACGATTCTACCTATACATGGTCACGTTTATCTTGTGAAAATTCGGCAGTCTTCCCCTAGTTTTGGTGCCCGCGCATGCGCAGCTACAAAGTTAGGCACTTAACGATTTTGGAATTTGCCAATTTTGATCACGGAAATGGATTGCTGGCACGATTCTACCTATACATGGTAACGTTTATCTTGTGAAAATTCGGCAGTCTTCCCCTAGTTTTGGTGCCCGCGCATGCGCAGCCACAAAGTTAGGCACTTTACGATTTTGGAATTTGCCAATTTTGATCACGGAAATGGATTGCTGGTACGATTCTACCTATACATGGTCACGTTTATCTTGTGAAAATTCGGCAGTCTTCCCCTAGTTTTGGTGCCCGCGCATGCGCAGCTACAAAGTTAGGCACTTTACGATTTTGGAATTTGCCAATTTTGATCACGGAAATGGATTGCTGGCACGATTCTACCTATACATGGTCACGTTTATCTTGTGAAAATTCGGCAGTCTTCCCCTAGTTTTGGTGCCCGCGCATGCGCAGCTACAAAGTTAGGCACTTAACGATTTTGGAATTTGCCAATTTTGATCACGGAAATGGATTGCTGGCACGATTCTACCTATACATGGTCACGTTTATCTTGTGAAAATTTGGCAGTCTTCCCCTAGTTTTGGTGCCCGCGCATGCGCAGCTACAAAGTTAGGCACTTTACGATTTTGGAATTTCTCAATTTTGATCACGGAATTGGATTACTGGCACGATTCCACCCATACATGGTCACGTTTATCTTGTGAAAATTCGGCAGTCTTCCCCTAGTTTTGGTGCCCGCGCATGCGCAGCTACAAAGTTAGGCACTTTACTATTTTGGAATTTGCCAATTTTGATCACGGAAATGGATTGCTGGCACGATTCTACCTATACATGGTCACGTTTATCTTGTGAAAATTCGGCAGTCTTCCCCTAGTTTTGGTGCCCGCGTATGCGCAGCTACAAAGTTAGGCAGTTTACGATTTTGGAATTTCTCAATTTTGATCACGGAATTGGATTACTGGCACGATTCCACCCATACATGGTCACGTTTATCTTGTGAAAATTCGGCAGTCTTCCCCTAGTTTTGGTGCCCGCGCATGCGCAGCTACAAAGTTAGGCACTTTACTATTTTGGAATTTGCCAATTTTGATCACGGAAATGGATTGCTGGCACGATTCTACCTGTACATGGTCACGTTTATCTTGTGAAAATTCGGCAGTCTTCCCCTAGTTTTGGTGCCCGCGCATGCGCAGCTACAAAGTTAGGCACTTTACGATTTTGGAATTTGCCAATTTTGATCACGGAAATGGATTGCTGGCACGATTCTACCTATACATGGTCACGTTTATCTTGTGAAAATTCGGCAGTCTTCCCCTAGTTTTGGTGCCCGCGCATGCGCAGCTACAAAGTTAGGCACTTTACGATTTTGGAATTTGCCAATTTTGATAACGGAAATGGATTGCTGGCACGATTCTACCTATACATGGTCACGTTTATCTTGTGAAAATTCGGCAGTCTTCCCCTAGTTTTGGTGCCCGCGCATGCGCAGCTACAAAGTTAGGCACTTTACGATTTTGGAAATTGCCAATTTTGATCACGGAAATGGATTGCTGGCACGATTCTACCTATACATAGTCACGTTCATCTGGTGAAAATTAGGCAGTCTTCCCCTAGTTTTGGTGCCCGCCCCTGCGCAGCTACAAAGTTAGGCAGTTTACGATTTTGGAATTTGCCAATTTTGATCACGGAAATGGATTGCTAGCACGATTCTACCTATACATGGTCACGTTCATCTTGTGAAAATTCGGCAGTCTTCCCCTAGTTTTGGTGCCCGCGCATGCGCAGCTACAAAGTTAGGCACTTTACGATTTTGAAATTTGCCAATTTTGATCACGGAAATGGATTGCTGGCACGATTCTACCTATACATAGTCACGTTTATCTTGTGAAAATTCGTCAGTCTTCCCCTAGTTTTGGTGCCCGCGCATGCGCAGCTACAAAGTTAGGCACTTTACGATTTTGGAATTTGCCAATTTTGATAACGGAAATGGATTGCTGGCACGATTCTACCTATACATGGTCACGTTTATCTTGTGAAAATTCGGCAGTCTTCCCCTAGTTTTGGTGCCCGCGCATGCGCAGCTACAAAGTTAGGCACTTTACGATTTTGGAATTTCTCAATTTTGATCACGGAATTGGATTACTGGCACGATTCCACCCATACATGGTCACGTTTATCTTGTGAAAATTCGGCAGTCTTCCCCTAGTTTTGGTGCCCGCGCATGCGCAGCTACAAAGTTAGGCACTTTACTATTTTGGAATTTGCCAATTTTGATCACGGAAATGGATTGCTGGCACGATTCTACCTATACATGGTCACGTTTATCTTGTGAAAATTCGGCAGTCTTCCCCTAGTTTTGGTGCCCGCGTATGCGCAGCTACAAAGTTAGGCAGTTTACGATTTTGGAATTTCTCAATTTTGATCACGGAATTGGATTACTGGCACGATTCCACCCATACATGGTCACGTTTATCTTGTGAAAATTCGGCAGTCTTCCCCTAGTTTTGGTGCCCGCGCATGCGCAGCTACAAAGTTAGGCACTTTACTATTTTGGAATTTGCCAATTTTGATCACGGAAATGGATTGCTGGCACGATTCTACCTGTACATGGTCACGTTTATCTTGTGAAAATTCGGCAGTCTTCCCCTAGTTTTGGTGCCCGCGCATGCGCAGCTACAAAGTTAGGCACTTTACGATTTTGGAATTTGCCAATTTTGATCACGGAAATGGATTGCTGGCACGATTCTACCTATACATGGTCACGTTTATCTTGTGAAAATTCGGCAGTCTTCCCCTAGTTTTGGTGCCCGCGCATGCGCAGCTACAAAGTTAGGCACTTTACGATTTTGGAATTTGCCAATTTTGATAACGGAAATGGATTGCTGGCACGATTCTACCTATACATGGTCACGTTTATCTTGTGAAAATTCGGCAGTCTTCCCCTAGTTTTGGTGCCCGCGCATGCGCAGCTACAAAGTTAGGCACTTTACGATTTTGGAAATTGCCAATTTTGATCACGGAAATGGATTGCTGGCACGATTCTACCTATACATAGTCACGTTCATCTGGTGAAAATTAGGCAGTCTTCCCCTAGTTTTGGTGCCCGCCCCTGCGCAGCTACAAAGTTAGGCAGTTTACGATTTTGGAATTTGCCAATTTTGATCACGGAAATGGATTGCTAGCACGATTCTACCTATACATGGTCACGTTCATCTTGTGAAAATTCGGCAGTCTTCCCCTAGTTTTGGTGCCCGCGCATGCGCAGCTACAAAGTTAGGCACTTTACGATTTTGAAATTTGCCAATTTTGATCACGGAAATGGATTGCTGGCACGATTCTACCTATACATAGTCACGTTTATCTTGTGAAAATTCGTCAGTCTTCCCCTAGTTTTGGTGCCCGCGCATGCGCAGCTACAAAGTTAGGCACTTTACGATTTTGGAAATTGCCAATTTTGATCACGGAAATGGATTGCTGGCACGATTCTACCTATACATAGTCACGTTTATCTGGTGAAAATTAGGCAGTCTTCCCCTAGTTTTGGTGCCCGCCCCTGCGCAGCTACAAAGTTAGGCAGTTTACGATTTTGGAATTTGCCAATTTTGATCACGGAAATGGATTGCTGGCACGATTCTACCTATACATGGTCACGTTTATCTTGTGAAAATTCGGCAGTCTTCCCCTAGTTTTGGTGCCCGCGCATGCGCAGCTACAAAGTTAGGCACTTTACGATTTTGGAATTTGCCAATTTTGATAACGGAAATGGATTGCTGGCACGATTCTACCTATACATGGTCACGTTTATCTTGTGAAAATTCGGCAGTCTTCCCCTAGTTTTGGTGCCCGCGCATGCGCAGCTACAAAGTTAGGCACTTTACGATTTTGGAAATTGCCAATTTTGATCACGGAAATGGATTGCTGGCACGATTCTACCTATACATAGTCACGTTTATCTGGTGAAAATTAGGCAGTCTTCCCCTAGTTTTGGTGCCCGCCCCTGCGCAGCTACAAAGTTAGGCAGTTTACGATTTTGGAATTTGCCAATTTTGATCACGGAAATGGATTGCTAGCACGATTCTACCTATACATGGTCACGTTCATCTTGTGAAAATTCGGCAGTCTTCCCCTAGTTTTGGTGCCCGCGCATGCGCAGCTACAAAGTTAGGCACTTTACGATTTTGAAATTCGCCAATTTTGATCACGGAAATGGATTGCTGGCACGATTCTACCTATACATAGTCACGTTTATCTTGTGAAAATTCGTCAGTCTTCCCCTAGTTTTGGTGCCCGCGCATGCGCAGCTACAAAGTTAGGCACTTTACGATTTTGGAATTTGCCAATTTTGATCACGGAAATGGATTGCTGGCACGATTCTACCTATACATGGTCACGTTTATCTTGTGAAAATTCGGCAGTCTTCCCCTAGTTTTGGTGCCCGCGCATGCGCAGCTACAAAGTTAGGCACTTTACGATTTTGGAATTTGCCAATTTTGATAACGGAAATGGATTGCTGGCACGATTCTACCTATACATGGTCACGTTTATCTTGTGAAAATTCGGCAGTCTTCCCCTAGTTTTGGTGCCCGCGCATGCGCAGCTACAAAGTTAGGCACTTTACGATTTTGGAAATTGCCAATTTTGATCACGGAAATGGATTGCTGGCACGATTCTACCTATACATAGTCACGTTTATCTGGTGAAAATTAGGCAGTCTTCCCCTAGTTTTGGTGCCCGCCCCTGCGCAGCTACAAAGTTAGGCAGTTTACGATTTTGGAATTTGCCAATTTTGATCACGGAAATGGATTGCTAGCACGATTCTACCTATACATGGTCACGTTCATCTTGTGAAAATTCGGCAGTCTTCCCCTAGTTTTGGTGCCCGCGCATGCGCAGCTACAAAGTTAGGCACTTTACGATTTTGAAATTTGCCAATTTTGATCACGGAAATGGATTGCTGGCACGATTCTACCTATACATAGTCACGTTTATCTTGTGAAAATTCGTCAGTCTTCCCCTAGTTTTGGTGCCCGCGCATGCGCAGCTACAAAGTTAGGCACTTTACGATTTTGGAAATTGCTAATTTTGATCACGGAAATGGATTGCTGGCACGATTCTACCTATACATAGTCACGTTTATCTGGTGAAAATTAGGCAGTCTTCCCCTAGTTTTGGTGCCCGCCCCTGCGCAGCTACAAAGTTAGGCAGTTTACGATTTTGGAATTTGCCAATTTTGATCACGGAAATGGATTGCTGGCACGATTCTACCTATACATGGTCACGTTTATCTTGTGAAAATTCGGCAGTCTTCCCCTAGTTTTGGTGCCCGCCCATGCGCAGCTACAAAGTTAGGCACTTTACGATTTTGGAATTTCTCAATTTTGATCACGGAATTGGATTACTGGCACGATTCCACCCATACATGGTCACGTTTATCTTGTGAAAATTCGGCAGTCTTCCCCTAGTTTTGGTGCCCGCGCATGCGCAGCTACAAAGTTAGGCACTTTACTATTTTGGAATTTGCCAATTTTGATCACGGAAATGGATTGCTGGCACGATTCTACCTATACATGGTCACATTTATCTTGTGAAAATTCGGCAGTCTTCCCCTAGTTTTGGTGCCCGCGCATGCGCAGCTACAAAGTTAGGCACTTTACGATTTTGGAATTTGCCAATTTTGATCACGCAAATGGATTGCTGGCACGATTCTACCTATACATGGTCACGTTTATCTTGTGAAAATTCGGCAGTCTTCCCCTAGTTTTGGTGCCCGCGCATGCGCAGCTACAAAGTTAGGCAGTTTACGATTTTGGAATTTGCCAATTTTGATCACGGAAATGGATTACTGGCACGATTCTACCTATACATGGTCACGTTTATCTTGTGAAAATTCGGCAGTCTTCCCCTAGTTTTGGTGCCCGCGCATGCGCAGCTACAAAGTTAGGCAGTTTACGATTTTGGAATTTGCCAATTTTGATCACGGAAATGGATTGCTGGCACGATTCTACCTATACATGGTCACGTTTATCTTGTGAAAATTCGGCAGTCTTCCCCTAGTTTTGGTGCCCGCGCATGCGCAGCTACACAGTTAGGCACTTTACGATTTTGGAATTTGCCAATTTTGATCACGGAAATGGATTGCTGGCACGATTCTACCTATACATGGTCACGTTTATCTTGTGAAAATTCGGCAGTCTTCCCCTAGTTTTGGTGCCCGCGCATGCGCAGCTACAAAGTTAGGCAGTTTACGATTTTAAAATTTGCCAATTTTGATCACGGAAATGGATTGCTGGCACGATTCTACCTATACATGGTCACGTTTATCTTGTGAAAATTCGGCAGTCTTCCCCTAGTTTTGGTGCCCGCGCATGCGCAGCTACAAAGTTAGGCACTTTACGATTTTGGAATTTGCCAATTTTGATCACGGAAATGGATTGCTGGCACGATTCTACCTATACATGGTCACGTTCATCTTGTGAAAATTCGGCAGTCTTCCCCTAGTTTTGGTGCCCGCGCATGTGCAGCTACAAAGTTAGGCACTTTACGATTTTGAAATTTGCCAATTTTGATCACGGAAATGGATTGCTGGCACGATTCTACCTATACATAGTCACGTTTATCTTGTGAAAATTCGGCAGTCTTCCCCTAGTTTTGGTGCCCGCGCATGCGCAGCTACAAAGTTAGGCACTTTACGATTTTGGAAATTGCCAATTTTGATCACGGAAATGGATTGCTGGCACGATTCTACCTATACATAGTCACGTTTATCTGGTGAAAATTAGGCAGTCTTCCCCTAGTTTTGGTGCCCGCCCCTGCGCAGCTACAAAGTTAGGCAGTTTACGATTTTGGAATTTGCCAATTTTGATCACGGAAATGGATTGCTGGCACGATTCTACCTATACATGGTCACGTTTATCTTGTGAAAATTCGGCAGTCTTCCCCTAGTTTTGGTGCCCGCGCATGCGCAGCTACAAAGTTAGGCAGTTTACGATTTTGGAATTTGCCAATTTTGATCACGGAAATGGATTGCTGGCACGATTCTACCTATACATGGTCACGTTTATCTGGTGAAAATTCGGCAGTCTTCCCCTAGTTTTGGTGCCCGCGCATGCGCAGCTACAAAGTTAGGCACTTAACGATTTTGGAATTTGCCAATTTTGATAACGGAAATGGATTGCTGGCACGATTCTACCTATACATGGTCACGTTTATCTTGTGAAAATTCGGCAGTCTTCCCCTAGTTTTGGTGCCCGTGCATGCGCAGCTACAAAGTTAGGCACTTTACGATTTTGGAAATTGCCAATTTTGATCACGGAAATGGATTGCTGGCACGATTCTACCAATACATGGTCACGTTTATCTTGTGAAAATTCGGCAGTCTTCCCCTAGTTTTGGTGCCCGCGCATGCGCAGCTACAAAGTTAGGCACTTTACGATTTTGGAAATTGCCAATTTTGATCACGGAAATGGATTGCTGGCACGATTCTACCTATACATGGTCACGTTTATCTGGTGAAAATTCGGCAGTCTTCCCCTAGTTTTGGTGCCCGCGCATGCGCAGCTACAAAGTTAGGCACTTAACGATTTTGGAATTTGCCAATTTTGATCACGGAAATGGATTGCTGGCACGATTCTACCAATACATGGTCACGTTTATCTTGTGAAAATTCGGCAGTCTTCCCCTAGTTTTGGTGCCCGCGCATGCGCAGCTACAAAGTTAGGCACTTTACGATTTTGGAAATTGCCAATTTTGATCACGGAAATGGATTGCTGGCACGATTCTACCTATACATGGTCACGTTTATCTTGTGAAAATTCGGCAGTCTTCCCCTAGTTTTGGTGCCCGCGCATGCGCAGCTACAAAGTAACGCACTTTACGATTGTGGAATTTGCCAATTTTGATCACGGAAATGGATTGCTGGCACGATTCTACCTATACATGGTCACGTTTATCTTGTGAAAATTCGGCAGTCTTCCCCTAGTTTTGGTGCCCGCGCATGCGCAGCTACAAAGTTAGGCACTTTACGATTTTGGAATTTGCCAATTTTGATCACGGAAATGGATTGCTGGCACGATTCTACCTATACATGGTCACTTTTATCTTGTGAAAATTCGGCAGTCTTCCCCTAGTTTTGGTGCCCGCGCATGCGCAGCTACAAAGTTAGGCACTTTACGATTTTGGAATTTGCCAATTTTGATCACAGAAATGGATTACTGGCACGATTCTACCTATACATGGTCACGTTTATCTTGTGAAAATTCGGCAGTCTTCCCCTAGTTTTGGTGCCCGCGCATGCGCAGCTACAAAGTTAGGCACTTTACGATTTTGGAATTTGCCAATTTTGATCACGGAAATGGATTGCTGGCACGATTCTACCTATACATGGTCACGTTTTTCTTGTGAAAATTCGGCAGTCTTCCCCTAGTTTTGGTGCCCGCGCATGCGCAGCTACAAAGTTAGGCACTTTACGATTTTGGAATTTGCCAATTTTGATCACGGAAATGGATTGCTGGCACGATTCTACCTATACATGGTCACGTTTATCTTGTGAAAATTCGGCAGTCTTCCCCTAGTTTTGGTGCCCGCGCATGCGCAGCTACAAAGTTAGGCACTTTACGATTTTGAAATTTGCCAATTTTGATCACGGAAATGGATTGCTGGCACGATTCTACCTATACATGGTCACGTTTTTCTGGTGAAAATTCGGCAGTCTTCCCCTAGTTTAGGTGCCCGCGCATGCGGAGCTACAAAGTTAGGCACTTTACAATTTTGGAATTTCTCAATTTTGATCACGGAAATGGATTGCTGGCACGATTCTACCTATACATGGTCACGTTTATCTTGTGAAAATTCAACAGTCTTCCCCTAGTTTTGGTGCCCGCGCATGCGCAGCTACAAAGTTAGGCACTTTACGATTTTGGAATTTGCCAATTTTGATCACGGAAATGGATTGCTGGCACGATTCTACCTATACATGGTCACGTTTATCTTGTGAAAATTCGGCAGTCTTCCCCTAGTTTTGGTGCCCGCGCATGCGCAGCTACAAAGTTAGGCACTTTACGATTTTGAAATTTGCCAATTTTGATCACGGAAATGGATTGCTGGCACGATTCTACCTATACATGGTCACGTTTTTCTGGTGAAAATTCGGCAGTCTTCCCCTAGTTTAGGTGCCCGCGCATGCGGAGCTACAAAGTTAGGCACTTTACAATTTTGGAATTTCTCAATTTTGATCACGGAAATGGATTGCAGGCACGATTCTACCTATACATGGTCACGTTTATCTTGTGAAAATTCAACAGTCTTCCCCTAGTTTTGGTGCCCGCGCATGCGCAGCTACAAAGTTAGGCACTTTACGATTTTGGAATTTGCCAATTTTGATCACGCAAATGGATTGCTGGCACGATTCTACCTATACATGGTCACGTTTATCTTGTGAAAATTCGGCAGTCTTCCCCTAGTTTTGGTGCCCGCGCATGCGCAGCTACAAAGTTAGGCACTCTACGATTTTGAAATTTGCCAATTTTGATCACGGAAATGGATTGCTGGCACGATTCTACCTATACATGGTCACGTTTTTCTGGTGAAAATTCGGCAGTCTTCCCCTAGTTTAGGTGCCCGCGCATGCGGAGCTACAAAGTTAGGCACTTTACAATTTTGGAATTTCTCAATTTTGATCACGGAAATGGATTGCTGGCACGATTCTACCAATACATGGTCACGTTTATCTTGTGAAAATTCGGCAGTCTTCTCCTAGTTTTGGTGCCCGCGCATGCGCAGCTACAAAGTTAGGCACTTTACGATTTTGGAATTTGCCAATTTTGATCACGGAAATGGATTGCTGGCACGATTCTACCTATACATAATCACGTTTATCTGGTGAAAATTCGGCAGTCTTCCCCTAGTTTTGGTGCCCGCCCATGCGCAGCTACAAAGTTAGGCACTTTACGATTTTGGAATTTGCCAATTTTGATCACGGAAATGAATTGCTGGCACGATTCTACCTATACATGGTCACGTTTATCTTGTGAAAATTCGGCAGTCTTCCCCTAGTTTTGGTGCCCGCGCATGCGCAGCTACAAAGTTAGGCACTTTACGATTTTGGAATTTGCCAATTTTGATCACGGAAATGGATTGCTGGCACGATTCTACCTATACATGGTCACGTTTATCTTGTGAAAATTCGGCAGTCTTCCCCTAGTTTTGGTGCCCGCGCATGCGCAGCTACAAAGTTAGGCACTTTACGATTTTGGAAATTGCCAATTTTGATCACGGAAATGGATTGCTGGCACGATTCTACCTGTACATGGTCACGTTTATCTTGTGAAAATTCGGCAGTCTTCCCCTAGTTTTGGTGCCCGCGCATGCGCAGCTACAAAGTTAGGCAGTTTACGATTTTGGAATTTGCCAATTTTGATCACGGAAATGGATTGCTGGCACGATTCTACCTATACATGGTCACGTTTATCTTGTGAAAATTCGGCAGTCTTCCCCTAGTTTTGGTGCCCGCGCATGCGCAGCTACAAAGTTAGGCACTTTACGATTTTGGAATTTGCCAATTTTGATCACGGAAATGGATTGCTGGCACGATTCTACCTATACATGGTCACGTTTATCTTGTGAAAATTCGGCAGTCTTCCCCTAGTTTTGGTGCCCGCGCATGCGCAGCTACAAAGTTAGGCACTTTACGATTTTAGAATTTGCCAATTTTGATCACGGAAATGGATTGCGGGCACGATTCTACCTATACATGGTCACGTTTATCTTGTGAAAATTCGGCAGTCTTCCCCTACTTTTGGTGCCCGCACATGCGCAGCTACAAAGTTAGGCACTTTACGATTTTGGAATTTGCCAATTTTGATCACAGAAATGGATTACTGGCACGATTCTACCTAAACATGGTCACGTTTATCTTGTGAAAATTCGGTAGTCTTCCCCTAGTTTTGGTGCCCACGCATGCGCAGCTACAAAGTTAGGCATTTTACGATTTTGGAATTTCTCAATTTTGATCACGGAAATGGATTGCTGGCACGATTCTACCTATACATGGTCACGTTTTTCTTGTGAAAATTCGGCAGTCTTCCCCTAGTTTTGGTGCCGGCGCATGCGCAGCTACAAAGTTAGGCACTTTACTATTTTGGAATTTGCCAATTTTGATCACGGAAATGGATTGCTGGCACGATTCTACCTATACATGGTCACGTTTATCTTGTGAAAATTCGGCAGTCTTCCCCTAGTTTTGGTGCCCACGCAAGCGCAGCTACAAAGTTAGGCACTTTACGATTTTAGAATTTGCCAATTTTGATCACGGAAATGGATTGGTGGCACGATTCTACCTATACATGGTCACGTTTATCTTGTGAAAATTCGGCAGTCTTCCCCTAGTTTTGGTGCCCGCGCATGCGCAGCTACAAAGTTAGGCACTTTACGATTTTGGAATTTGCCAATTTTGATCACGGAAATTGATTGCTGGCACGATTCTACCTATACATGGTCACGTTTATCTTGTGAAAATTCGGCAGTCTTCCCCTAGTTTTGGTGCCCGCGCATGCGCAGCTACAAAGTTAGGCACTTTACGATTTTAGAATTTGCCAATTTTGATCACGGAAATGGATTGCTGGCACGATTCTACCTATACATGGTCACGTTTATCTTGTGAAAATTCGGCACTCTTTCCCTAGTTTTGGTGCCCGCGCTTGCGCAGCTACAAAGTTAGGCACTTTACGATTTTGGAGTTTCTCAATTTTGATCACGGAAATGGATTACTGGCACGATTCTATCTATACATGGTCACGTTTATCTTGTGAAAATTCGGCAGTCTTCCCCTAGTTTTGGTGCCCGCGCATGCGCAGCTACAAAGTTAGGCACTTTACGATTTTAGAATTTGCCAATTTTGATCACGGAAATGGATTGCGGGCACGATTCTACCTATACATGGTCACGTTTATCTTGTGAAAATTCGGCAGTCTTCCCCTAGTTTTGGTGCCCACGCATGCGCAGCTACAAAGTTAGGCACTTTACGATTTTAGAATTTGCCAATTTTGATCACGGAAATGGATTGGTGGCACGATTCTACCTATACATGGTCACGTTTATCTTGTGAAAATTCGGCAGTATTCCCCTAGTTTTGGTGCCTGCGCATGCGCAGCTACAAAGTTAGGCACTTTACGATTTTGGAATTTGCCAATTTTGATCACGGAAATTGATTGCTGGCACGATTCTACCTATACATGGTCACGTTTATCTTGTGAAAATTCGGCAGTCTTCCCCTAGTTTTGGTGCCCACGCATGCGCAGCTACAAAGTTAGGCATTTTACGATTTTGGAATTTGCCAATTTTGATCACGGAAATGGATTGCTGGCACGATTCTACCTATACATGGTCACGTTTATCTTGTGAAAATTCGGCAGTCTTCCTCTAGTTTTGGTGCCCGCGCATGCGCAGCTACAAAGTTAGGCACTTTACGATTTTGGAGTTTCTCAATTTTGATCACGGAAATGGATTACTGGCACGATTCTATCTATACATGGTCACGTTTATCTTGTGAAAATTCGGCAGTCTTCCTCTAGTTTTGGTGCCCGCGCATGCGCAGCTACAAAGTTAGGCACTTTACGATTTTGGAGTTTCTCAATTTTGATCACGGAAATGGATTACTGGCACGATTCTATCTATACATGGTCACGTTTATCTTGTGAAAATTCGGCAGTCTTCCCCTAGTTTTGGTGCCCGCGCATGCGCAGCTACAAAGTTAGGCACTTTACGATTTTGGAATTTGCCAATTTTGATCACGGAAATGGATTACTGGCACGATTCTACCTATACATGGTCACGTTTATCTTGTGAAAATTCGGCAGTCTTCCTCTAGTTTTGGTTCCCGCGCATGCGCAGCTACAAAGTTAGGCACTTTACGATTTTGGAATTTCTCAATTTTGATCACGGCAATGGATTACTGGCACGATTCTATCTATACATGGTCACGTTTATCTTGTGAAAATTCGGCAGTCTTCCCCTAGTTTTGGTGCCCGCGCATGCGCAGCTACAAAGTTAGGCACTTTACGATTTTGGAATTTGCCAAATTTGATCACGGAAATGGATTGCTGGCACGATTCTACCTATACATGGTCACGTTTATCTTGTGAGAATTCGGCAGTCTTCTTCTAGTTTTGGTGCCCGCGCATGCGCAGCTACAAAGTTAGGCACTTTACGATTTTGGAATTTGCCAATTTTGATCACGGAAATGGATTGCTGGCACGATTCTACCTATACATGGTCACGTTTATCTTGTGAAAATTTGGCAGTCTTCCTTTAGTTTTGGTGCCTGCGCATGCGCAGCTACAAAGTTAGGCACTTTACGATTTTGGAATTTGCCAAATTTGATCACGGAAATGGATTGCTGGCACGATTCTACCTATACATGGTCACGTTTATCTTGTGAGAATTCGGCAGTCTTCCCCTAGTTTTGGTGCCCGCGCATGCGCAGCTACAAAGTTAGGCACTTTACGATTTTGGAATTTGCCAATTTTGATCACGGAAATGGATTACTGGCACCATTCTACCCATACATGGTAACGTTTATCTTGTGAAAATTCGGCAGTCTTCCCCTAGTTTTGGTGCCCGCGCATGCGCAGCTACAAAGTTAGGCACTTTACGATTTTGGAATTTGCCAATTTTGATCACGGAAATGGATTGCTGGCACGATTCTACCTATACATGGTCACGTTTATCTTGTGAAAATTTGGCAGTCTTCCTTTAGTTTTGGTGCCCGCGCATGCGCAGCTACAAAGTTAGACACTTTACGATTTTGGAATTTGCCAAATTTGATCACGGAAATGGATTGCTGGCACGATTCTACCTATACATGGTCACGTTTATCTTGTGAGAATTCGGCAGTCTTCCCCTAGTTTTGGTGCCCGCGCATGCGCAGCTACAAAGATAGGCACTTTACGATTTTGGAATTTGCCAATTTTGATCACGGAAATGGATTGCTGGCACGATTCTACCTATACGTGGTCACGTTTATCTTGTGAAAATTCAGCAGTCTTCCCTTAGTTTTGGTGCCCACGCATGCGCAGCTACAAAGTTAGGCACTTTACGATTTTGGAATTTCTCAATTTTGATCACGGAAATGGATTACTGGCACGATTCTATCTATACATGGTCACGTTTATCTTGTTGAAATTCGGCAGTCTTCCCCTAGTTTTGGTGCCCGCGCATGCGCAGCTACAAAGTTAGGCACTTTACGATTTTGGAATTTGCCAATTTTGATCACGGAAATGGATTGCTGGCACGATTCTACCTATACATGGTCACGTTTATCTTGTGAAAATTCGGCAGTCTTCCTCTAGTTTTGGTGCCCGCGCATGCGCAGCTACAAAGTTAGGCACTTTACGATTTTAAAGTTTCTCAATTTTGATCACGGAAATGGATTACTGGCACGATTCTATCTATACATGGTCACGTTTATCTTGTGAAAATTCGGCAGTCTTCCCCTAGTTTTGGTGCCCGCGCATGCGCAGCTACAAAGTTAGGCACTTTACGATTTTGGAATTTGCCAATTTTGATCACGGAAATGGATTACTGGCACGATTCTACCTATACATGGTCACGTTTATCTTGTGAAAATTCGGCAGTCTTCCTCTAGTTTTGGTTCCCGCGCATGCGCAGCTACAAAGTTAGGCACTTTACGATTTTGGAATTTCTCAATTTTGATCACGGCAATGGATTACTGGCACGATTCTATCTATACATGGTCACGTTTATCTTGTGAAAATTCGGCAGTCTTCCCCTAGTTTTGGTGCCCGCGCATGCGCAGCTACAAAGTTAGGCACTTTACGATTTTGGAATTTGCCAAATTTGATCACGGAAATGGATTGCTGGCACGATTCTACCTATACATGGTCACGTTTATCTTGTGAGAATTCGGCAGTCTTCTTCTAGTTTTGGTGCCCGCGCATGCGCAGCTACAAAGTTAGGCACTTTACGATTTTGGAATTTGCCAATTTTGATCACGGAAATGGATTGCTGGCACGATTCTACCTATACATGGTCACGTTTATCTTGTGAAAATTTGGCAGTCTTCCTTTAGTTTTGGTGCCTGCGCATGCGCAGCTACAAAGTTAGGCACTTTACGATTTTGGAATTTGCCAAATTTGATCACGGAAATGGATTGCTGGCACGATTCTACCTATACATGGTCACGTTTATCTTGTGAGAATTCGGCAGTCTTCCCCTAGTTTTGGTGCCCGCGCATGCGCAGCTACAAAGTTAGGCACTTTACGATTTTGGAATTTGCCAATTTTGATCACGGAAATGGATTACTGGCACCATTCTACCCATACATGGTAACGTTTATCTTGTGAAAATTCGGCAGTCTTCCCCTAGTTTTGGTGCCCGCGCATGCGCAGCTACAAAGTTAGGCACTTTACGATTTTGGAATTTGCCAATTTTGATCACGGAAATGGATTGCTGGCACGATTCTACCTATACATGGTCACGTTTATCTTGTGAAAATTTGGCAGTCTTCCTTTAGTTTTGGTGCCCGCGCATGCGCAGCTACAAAGTTAGACACTTTACGATTTTGGAATTTGCCAAATTTGATCACGGAAATGGATTGCTGGCACGATTCTACCTATACATGGTCACGTTTATCTTGTGAGAATTCGGCAGTCTTCCCCTAGTTTTGGTGCCCGCGCATGCGCAGCTACAAAGATAGGCACTTTACGATTTTGGAATTTGCCAATTTTGATCACGGAAATGGATTGCTGGCACGATTCTACCTATACGTGGTCACGTTTATCTTGTGAAAATTCAGCAGTCTTCCCTTAGTTTTGGTGCCCACGCATGCGCAGCTACAAAGTTAGGCACTTTACGATTTTGGAATTTCTCAATTTTGATCACGGAAATGGATTACTGGCACGATTCTATCTATACATGGTCACGTTTATCTTGTTGAAATTCGGCAGTCTTCCCCTAGTTTTGGTGCCCGCGCATGCGCAGCTACAAAGTTAGGCACTTTACGATTTTGGAATTTGCCAATTTTGATCACGGAAATGGATTTCTGGCACGATTCTACCTATACATGGTCACGTTTATCTTGTGAAAATTCGGCAGTCTTCCCCTAGGTTTGGTGCTCGCGCATGCGCAGCTACAAAGTTAGGCACTTTACGATTTTGGAATTTGCCAATTTTGATCACGGAAATGGATTGCTGGCACGATTCTACCTATACATGGTCACGTTTATCTTGTGAAAATTCGGCAGTCTTCCCCTAGTTTTGGTGCCCGCGCATGCGCAGCTACAAAGTTAGGCACTTTACGATTTTGAAGTTTGCCAATTTTGATCACGGAAATAGTTTGCTGGCACGATTCTACCTATACATGGTCACGTTTATCTTGTGAGAATTCGGCTGTCTTCCCCTAGTTTTGGTGCCCGCGCATGCGCAGCTACAAAGTTAGGCACTTTACGATTTTGGAATTTGCCAATTTTGAACACGGAAATGGATTGCTGGCACGATTCTACCTATACATGGTCACGTTTATCTTGTGAGAATTCGGCAGTCTTCCCCTAGTTTTGGTGCCCGCGCATGCGCAGCTACAAAGTTAGGCACTTTACGATTTTGGAATTTGCCAATTTTGATCTCGGAAATGAATTGCTGGCACGATTCTACCTATACATGGTCACGTTTATCTTGTGAAAATTCGGCAGTCTTCCCCTAGTTTTGGTTCCCGCGCATGCGCAGCTACAAAGATAGGCACTTTACGATTTTGGAATTTGCCAAATTTGATCACGGAAATGGATTGCTGGCACGATTCTACCTATACATGGTCACGTTTATCTTGTGAAAATTCGGCAGTCTTCCCCTAGTTTTGGTGCCCGCGCATGCGCAGCTACAAAGTTAGGCACTTTACGATTTTGGAATTTGCCAATTTTGATCACGGAAATGGATTGCTGGCACGATTCTACCTATACATGGTCACGTTTATCTTGTGAAAATTCGGCAGTCTTCCTCTAGTTTTGGTTCCCGCGCATGCGCAGCTACAAAGTTAGGCACTTTACGATTTTGGAATTTCTCAATTTTGATCACGGAAATGGATTACTGGCACGATTCTATCTATACATGGTCACGTTTATCTTGTGAAAATTCGGCAGTCTTCCCCTAGTTTTGGTGCCCGCGCATGCGCAGCTACAAAGTTAGGCACTTTACGATTTTGGAATTTGCCAAATTTGATCACGGAAATGGATTGCTGGCACGATTCTACCTATACATGGTCACGTTTATCTTGTGAGAATTCGGCAGTCTTCCTCTAGTTTTGGTGCCCGCGCATGCGCAGCTACAAAGTTAGGCACTTTACGATTTTGGAATTTGCCAATTTTGATCACGGAAATGGATTGCTGGCACGATTCTACCTATACATGGTCACGTTTATCTTGTGAGAATTCGGCAGTCTTCCTCTAGTTTTGGTGCCCGCGCATGCGCAGCTACAAAGTTAGGCACTTTACGATTTTGGAATTTGCCAATTTTGATCACGGAAATGGATTGCTGGCACGATTCTACCTATACATGGTCACGTTTATCTTGTGAAAATTTGGCAGTCTTCCTTTAGTTTTGGTGCCCGCGCATGCGCAGCTACAAAGTTAGGCACTTTACGATTTTGGAATTTGCCAAATTTGATCACGGAAATGGATTGCTGGCACGATTCTACCTATACATGGTCACGTTTATCTTGTGAGAATTCGGCAGTCTTCCCCTAGTTTTGGTGCCCGCGCATGCGCAGCTACAAAGTTAGGCACTTTACGATTTTGGAATTTGCCAATTTTGATCACGGAAATGGATTACTGGCACCATTCCACCCATACATGGTAACGTTTATCTTGTGAAAATTCGGCAGTCTTCCCCTAGTTTTGGTGCCCGCGCATGCGCAGCTACAAAGTTAGGCACTTTACGATTTTGGAATTTGCCAATTTTGATCACGGAAATGGATTGCTGGCACGATTCTACCTATACATGGTCACGTTTATCTTGTGAGAATTCGGCAGTCTTCCTCTAGTTTTGGTGCCCGCGCATGCGCAGCTACAAAGTTAGGCACTTTACGATTTTGGAATTTGCCAATTTTGATCACGGAAATGGATTGCTGGCACGATTCTACCTATACATGGTCACGTTTATCTTGTGAAAATTTGGCAGTCTTCCTTTAGTTTTGGTGCCCGCGCATGCGCAGCTACAAAGTTAGGCACTTTACGATTTTGGAATTTGCCAAATTTGATCACGGAAATGGATTGCTGGCACGATTCTACCTATACATGGTCACGTTTATCTTGTGAGAATTCGGCAGTCTTCCCCTAGTTTTGGTGCCCGCGCATGCGCAGCTACAAAGTTAGGCACTTTACGATTTTGGAATTTGCCAATTTTGATCACGGAAATGGATTACTGGCACCATTCCACCCATAAATGGTAACGTTTATCTTGTGAAAATTCGGCAGTCTTCCCCTAGTTTTGGTGCCCGCGCATGCGCAGCTACAAAGTTAGGCACTTTACGATTTTGGAATTTGCCAATTTTGATCACGGAAATGGATTGCTGGCACGATTCTACCTATACATGGTCACGTTTATCTTGTGAGAATTCGGCAGTCTTCCCCTAGTTTTGGTGCCCGCGCATGCGCAGCTACAAAGTTAGGCACTTTACGATTTTGGAATTTGCCAATTTTGATCACGGAAATGGATTACTGGCACCATTCCACCCATACATGGTAACGTTTATCTTGTGAAAATTCGGCAGTCTTCCCCTAGTTTTGGTGCCCGCGCATGCGCAGCTACAAAGTTAGGCACTTTACGATTTTGGAATTTGCCAATTTTGATCACGGAAATGGATTGCTGGCACGATTCTACCTATACATGGTCACGTTTATCTTGTGAAAATTTGGCAGTCTTCCTTTAGTTTTGGTGCCCGCGCATGCGCAGCTACAAAGTTAGACACTTTACGATTTTGGAATTTGCCAAATTTGATCACGGAAATGGATTGCTGGCACGATTCTACCTATACATGGTCACGTTTATCTTGTGAAAATTCGGCAGTCTTCCCCTAGTTTTGGTGCCCGCGCATGCGCAGCTACAAAGATAGGCACTTTACGATTTTGGAATTTGCCAATTTTGATCACGGAAATGGATTGCTGGCACGATTCTACCTATACATGGTCACGTTTATCTTGTGAGAATTCGGCAGTCTTCCCCTAGTTTTGGTGCCCGCGCATGCGCAGCTACAAAGTTAGGCACTTTACGATTTTGGAATTTGCCAATTTTGATCACGGAAATGGATTACTGGCACCATTCCACCCATACATGGTAACGTTTATCTTGTGAAAATTCGGCAGTCTTCCCCTAGTTTTGGTGCCCGCGCATGCGCAGCTACAAAGTTAGGCACTTTACGATTTTGGAATTTGCCAATTTTGATCACCGAAATGGATTGCTGGCACGATTCTACCTATACATGGTCACGTTTATCTTGTGAAAATTTGGCAGTCTTCCTTTAGTTTTGGTGCCCGCGCATGCGCAGCTACAAAGTTAGACACTTTACGATTTTGGAATTTGCCAAATTTGATCACGGAAATGGATTGCTGGCACGATTCTACCTATACATGGTCACGTTTATCTTGTGAGAATTCGGCAGTCTTCCCCTAGTTTTGGTGCCCGCGCATGCGCAGCTACAAAGATAGGCACTTTACGATTTTGGAATTTGCCAATTTTGATCACGGAAATGGATTGCTGGCACGATTCTACCTATACATGGTCACGTTTATCTTGTGAAAATTCGGCAGTCTTCCCCTAGTTTTGGTGCCCGCGCATGCGCAGCTACAAAGTTAGGCACTTTACGATTTTGGAATTTGCCAATTTTGATCACGGAAATGGATTGCTGGCACGATTCTACCTATACGTGGTCACGTTTATCTTGTGAAAATTCAGCAGTCTTCCCTTAGTTTTGGTGCCCACGCATGCGCAGCTACAAAGTTAGGCATTTTACGATTTTGGAATTTCTCAATTTTGATCACGGAAATGGATTGCTGGCACGATTCTACCTATACATGGTCACGTTTATCTTGTGAAAATTCGGCAGTCTTCCTCTAGTTTTGGTGCCCGCGCATGCGCAGCTACAAAGTTAGGCACTTTACGATTTTGGAATTTGCCAATTTTGATCACGGAAATGGATTGCTGGCACGATTCTACCTATACATGGTCACGTTTATCTTGTGAAAATTCGGCAGTCTTCCCCTAGTTTTGGTGCCCGCGCATGCGCAGCTACAAAGTTAGGCACTTTACGATTTTGGAATTTGCCAATTTTGATCACGGAAATGGATTGCTGGCACGATTCTACCTATACGTGGTCACGTTTATCTTGTGAAAATTCAGCAGTCTTCCCTTAGTTTTGGTGCCCACGCATGCGCAGCTACAAAGTTAGGCATTTTACGATTTTGGAATTTCTCAATTTTGATCACGGAAATGGATTACTGGCACGATTCTATCTATACATGGTCACGTTTATCTTGTTGAAATTCGGCAGTCTTCCCCTAGTTTTGGTGCCCGCGCATGCGCAGCTACAAAGTTAGGCACTTTACGATTTTGGAATTTGCCAATTTTGATCACGGAAATGGATTTCTGGCACAATTCTACCTATACATGGTCACGTTTATCTTGTGAAAATTCGGCAGTCTTCCCCTAGGTTTGGTGCTCGCGCATGCGCAGCTACAAAGTTAGGCACTTTACGATTTTGGAATTTGCCAATTTTGATCACGGAAATGGATTGCTGGCACGATTCTACCTATACATGGTCACGTTTATCTTGTGAAAATTCGGCAGTCTTCCCCTAGTTTTGGTGCCCGCGCATGCGCAGCTACAAAGTTAGGCACTTTACGATTTTGAAGTTTGCCAATTTTGATCACGGAAATAGTTTGCTGGCACGATTCTACCTATACATGGTCACGTTTATCTTGTGAGAATTCGGCTGTCTTCCCCTAGTTTTGGTGCCCGCGCATGCGCAGCTACAAAGTTAGGCACTTTACGATTTTGGAATTTGCCAATTTTGAACACGGAAATGGATTGCTGGCACGATTCTACCTATACATGGTCACGTTTATCTTGTGAGAATTCGGCAGTCTTCCCCTAGTTTTGGTGCCCGCGCATGCGCAGCTACAAAGTTAGGCACTTTACGATTTTGGAATTTGCCAATTTTGATCTCGGAAATGAATTGCTGGCACGATTCTACCTATACATGGTCACGTTTATCTTGTGAAAATTCGGCAGTCTTCCCCTAGTTTTGGTTCCCGCGCATGCGCAGCTACAAAGATAGGCACTTTACGATTTTGGAATTTACCAATTTTGATCACGGAAATGGATTGCTGGCACGATTCTACCTATACATGGTCACGTTTATCTTTTGAAAATTCGGCAGTCTTCCCCTAGTTTTGGTGCTCGCGCATGCGCAGCTACAAAGTTAGGCACTTTACGATTTTGGAATTTGCCAAATTTGATCACGGAAATGGATTGCTGGCACGATTCTACCTATACATGGTAACGTTTATCTTGTGAAAATTCGGCAGTCTTCCCCTAGTTTTGGTGCCCGCGGATGCGCAGCTACAAAGATAGGCACTTTACGATTTTGGAATTTGCCAATTTTGATGACGGAAATGGATTGCTGGCACGATTCTACCTATACATGGTCACGTTTATCTTGTAAGAATTCGGCAGTCTTCCCTTAGTTTTGGTGCCCGCGCATGCGCAGCTACAAAGTTAGGCACTTTACGATTTTGGAATTTGCCAATTTTGATCACGGACATAAATTGCTGGCACGATTCTACCTATACATGGTCACGTTTATCTTGTGAAAATTCGGCAGTCTTCCCCTAGTTTTGGTGCTCGCGCATGCGCAGCTACAAAGTTAGGCACTTTACGATTTTGGAATTTGCCAAATTTGATCACGGAAATGGATTGCTGGCACGATTCTACCTATATATGGTCACGTTTATCTTGTGAAAATTCGGCAGTCTTCCCCTAGTTTTGGTGCCCACGATTGCGCAGCTACAAAGTTAGGCACTTTACGATTTTGGAATTTGCCAATTTTGATCACGGAAATGGATTGCTGGCACGATTCTACCTATACATTGTCACGTTTATCTTGTGAGAATTCGGCAGTCTTCCCCTAGTTTTGGTGCCCGCGCATGCGCAGCTACAAAGATAGGCACTTTACGATTTTGGAATTTGCCAATTTTGATGACGGATGTGGATTGCTGGCACGATTCTACCTATACATGGTCACGTTTATCTTGTAAGAATTCGGCAGTCTTCCCCTAGTTTTGGTGCCCGCGCATGCGCAGCTACAAAGTTAGGCACTTTACGATTTTGGAATTTGCCAATTTTGATCACGGAAATGGATTGCTGGCACGATTCTACCTATACATGGTCACGTTTATCTTGTGAAAATTCGGCACTCTTTCCCTAGTTTTGGTGCCCGCGCATGCGCAGCTACAAAGATAGACACTTTACGATTTTGGAATTTCTCAATTTTGAACACGGAAATGGATTGCTGGCACGATTCTACCTATACATGGTCACGTTTATCTTGTGAAAATTCGGTAGTCTTCCCCTAGTTTTGGTGCCCGCGCATGCGCAGCTACAAAGTTAGGCACTTTACGATTTTGGAATTTGCCAAATTTGATCACGGAAATGGATTGCTGGCACGATTCTACCTATACATGGTCACGTTTATCTTGTGAAAATTCGGCAGTCTTCCCCTAGTTTTGGTGCCCGCGGATGCGCAGCTACAAAGATAGGCACTTTACGATTTTGGAATTTGCCAATTTTGATCACGGAAATGGATTGCTGGCACGATTCTACCTATACATGGTCACGTTTATCTTGTAAGAATTCGGCAGTCTTCCCCTAGTTTTGGTGCCCGCGCATGCGCAGCTACAAAGTTAGGCACTTTACGATTTTGGAATTTGCCAATTTTGATCACGGAAATGGATTGCTGGCACGATTCTACCTATACATGGTCACGTTTATCTTGTGAAAATTCGGCACTCTTTCCCTAGTTTTGGTGCCCGCGCATGCGCAGCTACAAAGATAGACACTTTACGATTTTGGAATTTCTCAATTTTGAACACGGAAATGGATTGCTGGCACGATTCTACCTATACATGGTCACGTTTATCTTGTGAAAATTCGACAGTCTTCTCCTAGTTTTGGGGCCCGCGCATGCGCAGCTACAAAGATAGGCACTTTCCGATTTTGGAATTTGCCAAGTTTGATCACGGAAATGGATTGCTGGCACGATTCTACCTATACATGGTCACGTTTATCTTGTGAAAATTCGGCAGTCTTCCCCTAGTTTTGGGGCCCGCGCATGCGCAGCTACAAAGTTAGGCACTTTACGATTTTGGAATTTGGAAATTTTGATCACGGAAATGGATTGCTGGCACGATTCTACCTATACATGGTCACGTTTATCTTTTGAAAATTCGGCAGTCTTCCCCTAGTTTTGGTGCTCGCGCATGCGCAGCTACAAAGTTAGGCACTTTACGATTTTGGAATTTGCCAAATTTGATCACGGAAATGGATTGCTGGCACGATTCTAACTATACATGGTCACGTTTATCTTGTGAAAATTCGGCAGTCTTCCCCTAGTTTTGGTTCCCGCGGATGCGCAGCTACAAAGTTAGGCACTTTACGATTTTGGAATTTGCCAATTTTGATCACGGAAATGGATTGCTGGCACGATTTTACCTATACATGGTCACGTTTATCTTGTGAAAATTCGGCAGTCTTCCCCTAGTTTTGGTGCCCGCGCATGCGCAGCTACAAAGTTAGGCACTTTACGATTTTGGAATTTGCCAATTTTGATCACGGAAATGGATTGCTGGCACGATTCTACCTATACATGGTCACGTTTATCTTGTGAGAATTCGGCAGTCTTCCCCTAGTTTTGGTGCCCGCGCATGCGCAGCTACAAAGATAGGCACTTTACGATTTTGGAATTTGCCAATTTTGATCTCGGAAATGGATTCCTGGCACGATTCTACCTATACATGGTCACGTTTATCTTGTGAAAATTCGGCAGTCTTCCCCTAGTTTTGGTGCCCGCGCATGCGCAGCTACAAAGTTAGGCACTTTACGATTTTGGAATTTGCCAATTTTGATCACGGAAATGGATTCCTGGCACGATTCTACCTATACATGGTCACGTTTATCTTGTAAGAATTCGGCAGTCTTCCCCTAGTTTTGGTGCCCGCGCATGCGCAGCTACAAAGTTAGGCACTTTACGATTTTGGAATTTGACAATTTTGAACACGGAAATGGATTGCTGGCACGATTCTACCTATACATGGTCACGTTTATCTTGTGAAAATTCCGCACTCTTTCCCTAGTTTTGGTGCCCGCGCATGCGCAGCTACAAAGATAGACACTTTACGATTTTGGAATTTCTCAATTTTGAACACGGAAATGGATTGCCGGCACGATTCTACCTATACATGGTCACGTTTATCTTTTGAAAATTCGGTAGTCTTCCCCTAGTTTTGGTGCCCGCGCATGCGCAGCTACAAAGTTAGGCACTTTACGATTTTGGAATTTGCCAAATTTGATCACGGAAATGGATTGCTGGCACGATTCTACCTATACATGGTCACGTTTATCTTGTGAAAATTCGGCAGTCTTCCCCTAGTTTTGGTGCCCGCGGATGCGCAGCTACAAAGATAGGCACTTTACGATTTTGGAATTTGCCAATTTTGATCACGGAAATGGATTGCTGGCACGATTCTACCTATACATGGTCACGTTTATCTTGTAAGAATTCGGCAGTCTTCCCCTAGTTTTGGTGCCCGCGCATGCGCAGCTACAAAGTTAGGCACTTTACGATTTTGGAATTTGCCAATTTTGATCACGGAAATGGATTGCTGGCACGATTCTACCTATACATGGTCACGTTTATCTTGTGAAAATTCGGCAGTCTTCCCCTAGTTTTGGTGCCCGCGCATGCGCAGCTACAAAGATAGACACTTTACGATTTTGGAATTTCTCAATTTTGAACACGGAAATGGATTGCTGGCACGATTCTACCTATACATGGTCAAGTTTATCTTGTGAGAATTCGGCACTCTTTCCCTAGTTTTGGTGCCCGCGCATGCGCAGCTATAAAGATAGACACTTTACGATTTTGGAATTTCTCAATTTTGAACACGGAAATGGATTGCTGGCACGATTCTACCTATACATGGTCACGTTTATCTTGTGAAAATTCGGTAGTCTTCCCCTAGTTTTGGTGCCCGCGCATGCGCAGCTACAAAGTTAGGCACTTTACGATTTTAGAATTTGCCAATTTTGATCACGGAAATGGATTGCTGGCACGATTCTACCTATACATGGTCACGTTTATCTTGTGAAAATTCGACAGTCTTCTCCTAGTTTTGGGGCCCGCGCATGCGCAGCTACAAAGATAGGCACTTTACGATTTTGGAATTTGCCAAGTTTGATCACGGAAATGGATTGCTGGCACGATTCTACCTATACATGGTCACGTTTATCTTGTGAAAATTCGGCAGTCTTCCCCTAGTTTTGGTGCCCGCGCATGCGCAGCTACAAAGTTAGGCACTTTACGATTTTGGAATTTGGAAATTTTGATCACGGAAATGGATTGCTGGTACGATTCTACCTATACATGGTCACGTTTATCTTGTGAAAATTCGGCAGTCTTTCCCTAGTTTTGGTGCCCGCGCATGCGCAGCTACAAAGATAGGCACTTTACGATTTTGGAATTTCTCAATTTTGAACACGGAAATGGATTACTGGCACGATTCCACCCATACATGGTCACGTTTATCTTGTGAAAATTCGGCAGTCTTCCCCTAGTTTTGGTGCCCGCGCATGCGCAGCCACAAAGTTAGGCACTTTACGATTTTGGAATTTGCCAATTTTGATCACGGAAATGGATTTCTGGCACGATTCTAGCTATACATGGTCACGATTATCTTGTGAAAATTCGGCAGTCTTCCCCTAGTTTTGGTGCCCGCCCATGCGCAGCTACAAAGTTAGGCACTTTACGATTTTTGAATTTGCCAATTTTGATTACGGAAATGGATTGCTGGCACGATTCTACCTATACATGGTCACGTTTATCTTGTGAAAATTCGGAAGTCTTCCCCTAGTTTTGGTGCCCGCGCATGCGCAGCTACAAAGTTAGCCCATTTACGATTTTGGAATTTGCCAATTTTGATCACGGAAATGGATTACTGGCACGATTCTACCTATACAGGGTCACGTTTATCTTGTGAAAATTCGGCAGTCTTCCCCTAGTTTTGGTGCCCGCGCATGCGCAGCTACAAAGTTAGGCACTTTACGATTTTGGAATTTGCCAATTTTGATCACGGAAATGGATTGCTGGCACGATTTTACCTATACATGGTCACGTTTATCTTGTGAAAATTCGGTAGTCTTCTCCTAGTTTTGGTGCCCGCGCATGCGCAGCTACAAAGTTAGGCACTTTACGATTTTGGAATTTGCCAATTTTGATCACGGAAATGGATTGCTGGCACGATTCTACCTATACATGGTCACGTTTATCTTGTGAGAATTCGGCAGTCTTCCCCTAGTTTTGGTGCCCGCGCATGCGCAGCTACAAAGATAGGCACTTTACGATTTTGGAATTTGCCAATTTTGATCTCGGAAATGGATTCCTGGCACGATTCTACCTATACATGGTCACGTTTATCTTGTGAAAATTCGGCAGTCTTCCCCTAAATTTGGTGCCCGCGCATGCGCAGCTACAAAGTTAGGCACTTTACGATTTTGGAATTTGCCAATTTTGATCACGGAAATGGATTGCTGGCACGATTCTACCTATACATGGTCACGTTTATCTTGTGAAAATTCCGCACTCTTTCCCTAGTTTTGGTGCCCGCGCATGCGCAGCTACAAAGATAGACACTTTACGATTTTGGAATTTCTCAATTTTGAACACGGAAATGGATTGCTGGCACGATTCTACCTATACATGGTCACGTTTATCTTGTGAAAATTCGGTAGTCTTCCCCTAGTTTTGGTGCCCGCGCATGCGCAGCTACAAAGTTAGGCACTTTACGATTTTGGAATTTGCCAAATTTGATCACGGAAATGGATTGCTGGCACGATTCTACCTATACATGGTCACGTTTATCTTGTGAAAATTCGGAAGTCTTCCCCTAGTTTTGGTGCCCGCGGATGCGCAGCTACAAAGATAGGCACTTTACGATTTTGGAATTTGCCAATTTTGATCACGGAAATGGATTGCTGGCACGATTCTACCTATACATGGTCACGTTTATCTTGTAAGAATTCGGCAGTCTTCCCCTAGTTTTGGTGCCCGCGCATGCGCAGCTACAAAGTTAGGCACTTTACGATTTTGGAATTTGCCAATTTTGATCACGGAAATGGATTGCTGGCACGATTCTACCTATACATGGTCACGTTTATCTTGTGAAAATTCGGCAGTCTTTCCCTAGTTTTGGTGCCCGCGCATGCGCAGCTATAAAGATAGACACTTTACGATTTTGGAATTTGCCAATTTTGATCACGGAAATGGATTGCTGGCACGATTCTACCTAAACATGGTCACGTTTATCTTGTGAAAATTCGGCAGTCTTCCCCTAGTTTTGGTGCCCGCGCATGCGCAGCTACAAAGATACACACTTAACGATTTTGGAATTTCTCAATTTTGAACACGGAAATGGATTGCTGGCACGATTCTACCTATACATGGTCACGTTTATCTTGTGAAAATTCGGCAGTCTTCCCCTAGTTTTGGTGCCCGCGCATGCGCAGCTACAAAGTTAGGCACTTTACGATTTTGGAATTTGCCAATTTTGATCACGGAAATGGATTGCTGGCACGATTCTACCTATACATGGTCACGTTTATCTTGTGAAAATTCGGCAGTCTTCCCCTAGTTTTGGTGCCCGCGCATGCGCAGCTACAAAGATAGGCACTTTACGATTTTGGAATTTGCCAATTTTGATCACGGAAATGGATTGCTGGCACGATTCTACCTATACATGGTCACGTTTATCTTTTGAGAATTCGGCAGTCTTCCCCTAGTTTTGGTGCCCGCGCATGCGCAGCTACAAAGTTAGGCACTTTACGATTTTGGAATTTGCCAATTTTGATCACGGAAATGGATTGCTGGCACGATTCTAGCTATACATGGTCACGTTTATCTTGTGAAAATTCGACAGTCTTCTCCTAGTTTTGGGGTCCGCGCATGCGCAGCTACAAAGATAGGCACTTTACGATTTTGGAATTTGCCAAGTTTGATCACGGAAATGGATTGCTGGCACGATTCTACCTATACATGGTCACGTTTATCTTGTGAAAATTCGGTAGTCTTCCCCTAGTTTTGGTGCCCGCGGATGCGCAGCTACAAAGTTAGGCACTTTACGATTTTGGAATTTGGAAATTTTGATCACGGAAATGGATTGCTGGCACGATTCTACCTATACATGGTTACGTTTATCTTGTGAAAATTCGACAGTCTTCTCCTAGTTTTGGGGCCCGCGCATGCGCAGCTACAAAGATAGGCACTTTACGATTTTGGAATTTCTCAATTTTGAACACGGAAATGGATTGCTGGCACGATTCTACCTATACATGGTCACGTTTATCTTGTGAAAATTCGGCAGTCTTCCCCTAGTTTTGGTGCCCGCGCATGCGCAGCTACAAAGATACACACTTTACGATTTTGGAATTTCTCAATTTTGAACACGGAAATGGATTGCTGGCACGATTCTACCTATACATGGTCACGTTTATCTTGTGAAAATTCGGCAGTCTTCCCCTAGTTTTGGTGCCCGCGCATGCGCAGCTACAAAGTTAGGCACTTTACGATTTTGGAATTTGCCAATTTTGATCACGGAAATGGATTGCTGGCACGATTCTACCTATACATGGTCACGTTTATCTTGTGAAAATTCGGCAGTCTTCCCCTAGTTTTGGTGCCCGCGCATGCGCAGCTACAAAGATAGGCACTTTACGATTTTGGAATTTGCCAAGTTTGATCACGGAAATGGATTGCTGGCACGATTCTACCTATACATGGTCACGTTTATCTTGTGAAAATTCGGTAGTCTTCCCCTAGTTTTGGTGCCCGCGGATGCGCAGCTACAAAGTTAGGCACTTTACGATTTTGGAATTTGGAAATTTTGATCACGGAAATGGATTGCTGGCACGATTCTACCTATACATGGTCACGTTTATCTTGTGAAAATTCGACAGTCTTCTCCTAGTTTTGGGGCCCGCGCATGCGCAGCTACAAAGATAGGCACTTTACGATTTTGGAATTTCTCAATTTTGAACACGGAAATGGATTGCTGGCACGATTCTACCTATACATGGTCACGTTTATCTTGTGAAAATTCGGCAGTCTTCCCCTAGTTTTGGTGCCCGCGCATGCGCAGCTACAAAGATACACACTTTACGATTTTGGAATTTCTCAATTTTGAACACGGAAATGGATTGCTGGCACGATTCTACCTATACATGGTCACGTTTATCTTGTGAAAATTCGGCAGTCTTCCCCTAGTTTTGGTGCCCGCGCATGCGCAGCTACAAAGTTAGGCACTTTACGATTTTGGAATTTGCCAATTTTGATCACGGAAATGGATTGCTGGCACGATTCTACCTATACATGGTCACGTTTATCTTGTGAAAATTCGGCAGTCTTCCCCTAGTTTTGGTGCCCGCGCATGCGCAGCTACAAAGATAGGCACTTTACGATTTTGGAATTTGCCAATTTTGATCACGGAAATGGATTGCTGGCACGATTCTACCTATACATGGTCACGTTTATCTTTTGAGAATTCGGCAGTCTTCCCCTAGTTTTGGTGCCCGCGCATGCGCAGCTACAAAGTTAGGCACTTTACGATTTTGGAATTTGCCAATTTTGATCACGGAAATGGATTGCTGGCACGATTCTAGCTATACATGGTCAAGTTTATCTTGTGAAAATTCGGCAGTCTTCCCCTAGTTTTGGTGCCCGCGCATGCGCAGCTACAAAGTTAGGCACTTTACGATTTTAGAATTTGCCAATTTTGATCACGGAAATGGATTGCTGGCACAATTCTACCTATACATGGTCAAGTTTATCTTGTGAGAATTCGGCAGTCTTCCCCTAGTTTTGGTGCCCGCGCATGCGCAGCTACAAAGTTAGGCACTTTACGATTTTGGAATTTGCCAATTTTGATCACGGAAATGGATTGCTGGCACGATTCTACCTATACATGGTCACGTTTATCTTGTGAAAATTCGACAGTCTTCTCCTAGTTTTGGTGTCCGCGCATGCGCAGCTACAAAGATAGGCACTTTACGATTTTGGAATTTGCCAAGTTTGATCACGGAAATGGATTGCTGGCACGATTCTACCTATACATGGTCACGTTTATCTTGTGAAAATTCGGTAGTCTTCCCCTAGTTTTGGTGCCCGCGCATGCGCAGCTACAAAGTTAGGCACTTTACGATTTTGGAATTTGGAAATTTTGATCACGGAAATGGATTGCTGGCACGATTCTACCTATACATGGTCACGTTTATCTTGTGAAAATTCGACAGTCTTCTCCTAGTTTTGGGGCCCGCGCATGCGCAGCTACAAAGTTAGGCACTTTACGATTTTGGAATTTGCCAATTTTGATCACGGAAATGGATTGCTGGCACGATTCTACCTATACATGGTCACGTTTATCTTGTGAAAATTCGGCAGTCTTCCCCTAGTTTTGGTGCCCGCGCATGCGCAGCTACAAAGTTAGGCACTTTACGATTTTAGAATTTGCCAATTTTGATCACGGAAATGGATTGCTGGCACGATTCTACCTATACATGGTCAAGTTTATCTTGTGAGAATTCGGCAGTCTTCCCCTAGTTTTGGTGCCCGCGCATGCGCAGCTACAAAGTTAGGCACTTTACGATTTTGGAATTTGCCAATTTTGATCACGGAAATGGATTGCTGGCACGATTCTACCTATACATGGTCACGTTTATCTTGAGAAAATTCGAGAGTCTTCTCCTAGTTTTGGGGTCCGCGCATGCGCAGCTACAAAGTTAGGCACTTTACGATTTTGGAATTTGGAAATTTTGATCACGGAAATGGATTGCTGGCACGATTCTACCTATACATGGTCACGTTTATCTTGTGAAAATTCGACAGTCTTCTCCTAGTTTTGGGGCCCGCGCATGCGCAGCTACAAAGATAGGCACTTTACGATTTTTGAATTTGCCAAGTTTGATCACGGAAATGGATTGCTGGCACGATTCTACCTATACATGGTCACGTTTATCTTGTGAAAATTCGGCAGTCTTCCCCTAGTTTTGGTGCCCGCGCATGCGCAGCTACAAAGTTAGGCACTTTACGATTTTGGAATTTGGAAATTTTGATCACGGAAATGGATTGCTGGCACGATTCTACCTATACATGGTCACGTTTATCTTGTGAAAATTCGGCAGTCTTTCCCTAGTTTTGGTGCCCGCGCATGCGCAGCTACAAAGTTAGGCACTTTACGATTTTGGAATTTCTCAATTTTGAACACGGAAATGGATTACTGGCACGATTCCACCCATACATGGTCACGTTTATCTTGTGAAAATTCGGCAGTCTTCCCCTAGTTTTGGTGCCCGCGCATGCGCAGCCACAAAGTTAGGCACTTTACGATTTTGGAATTTGCCAATTTTGATCACGGAAATGGATTTCTGGCACGATTCTAGCTATACATGGTAACGTTTATCTTGTGAAAATTCGGCAGTCTTCCCCTAGTTTTGGTGCCCGCGCATGCGCAGCTACAAAGTTAGGCACTTTACGATTTTGGAATTTGCCAATTTTCATCTCGGAAATGGATTGCTGGCACGATTCTACCTATACATGGTCACGTTTATCTTGTGAAAATGCGGCAGTCTTCCCCTAGTTTTGGTGCCCGCGCATGCGCAGCTACAAAGTTAGGCACTTTACGATTTTGGAATTTGCCAATTTTGATCTCGGAAATGGATTGCTGGCACGATTCTACCTATACATGGTCACGTTTATCTTGTGAAAATTCGGCAGTCTTTCCCAAGTTTTGTTGCCCGCGCATGCACAGCTACAAAGATAGGCACTTTACGATTTTGGAATTTGCCAATTTTGATCACGGAAATGGATTACTTGCACGATTCTACCCATACATGGTCACGTTTATCTTGTGAAAATTCGGCAGTCTTCCCCTAGTTTTGGTGCCCGCGCATGCGCAGCTACAAAGTTAGGCACTTTACCATTTTGGAATTTCTCAATTTTGATCACGGAATTGGATTACTGCAACGATTCCACCCATACATGGTCACGTTTATCTTGTGAAAATTCGGCAGTCTTCCCCTAGTTTTGGTGCCCGCGCATGCGAAGCTACAAAGTTAGGCACTTTACGATTTTGGAATTTGCCAATTTTGATCACGGAAATGAATTGCTGGCACGATTCTACCTATACATGGTCACGTTTATCTTGTGAAAATTCGGCAGTCTTCCCCTAGTTTTGGTGCCCGCACATGCGCAGCTACAAAGTAAGGCACTTTACGATTTTGGAATTTGCCAATTTTCAGCTCGGAAATGGGTTGCTGGCACGATTCTACCTATACATGGTCACGTTTATCTTGTGAAAATTCGGCAGTCTTTCCCTAGTTTTGGTGCCCGCGCATGCGCAGCTACAAAGTTAGGCACTTTACAATTTTGGAATTTGCCAATTTTGATCACGGAAATGGATTGCTGGCACGATTCTACCTATACATGGTCACGTTTATCTTGTGAAAATTCGGCAGTCTTCCCCTAGTTTTGGTGCCCGCGCATGCGCAGCTACAAAGTTAGGCACTTTACGATTTTGGAATTTGCCAATTTTGATCTCGGAAATGGATTGCTGGCACGATTCTACCTATACATGGTCACGTTTATCTTGTGAAAATTTGGCAGTCTTCCCCTAGTTTTGGTGCCCGCGCATGCGCAGCTACAAAGTTAGGCACTTTACGATTTTGGAATTTGCCAATTTTGATCTCGGAAATGGATTGCTGGCACGATTCTACCTATACATGGTCACGTTTATCTTGTGAAAATTCGGCAGTCTTCCCCTAGTTTTGGTGCCCGCGCATGCACAGCTACAAAGTTAGGCACTTTACGATTTTGGAATTTGCCAATTTTGATCACGGAAATGGATTGCTGGCACGATTCTACCTATACATGGTCACGTTTATCTTGTGAAAATTCGGCAGTCTTCCCCTAGTTTTGGTGCCCGCGCATGCGCAGCTACAAAGTTAGGCACTTTACCATTTTGGAATTTCTCAATTTTTATCTCGGAATTGGATTACTGCAACGATTCCACCCATACATGGTCACGTTTATCTTGTGAAAATTCGGCAGTCTTCCCCTAGTTTTGGTGCCCGCGCATGCGCAGCTACAAAGTTAGGCACTTTACGATTTTGGAATTTGCCAATTTTGATCTCGGAAATGGATTGCTGGCACGATTCTACCTATACATGGTCACGTTTATCTTGTGAAAATTCGGCAGTCTTCCCCTAGTTTTGGTGCCCGCGCATGCGCAGCTACAAAGTTAGGCACTTTACCATTTTGGAATTTCTCAATTTTGATCACGGAATTGGATTACTGCAACGATTCCACCCATACATGTTCACGTTTATCTTGTGAAAATTCGGCAGTCTTCCCCTAGTTTTGGTGCCCGCGCATGCGCAGCTACAAAGTTAGGCACTTTACGATTTTGGAATTTGCCAATTTTCATCTCGGAAATGGGTTCCTGGCACGATTCTACCTATACATGGTCACGTTTATCTTGTGAAAATTCGGCAGTCTTCCCCTAGTTTTGGTGCCCGCGCATGCGCAGCTACAAAATTAGGCACTTTACAATTTTGGAATTTGCCAATTTTGATCTCGGAAATGGATTGCTGGCACGATTCTACCTATACATGGTCACGTTTATCTTGTGAAAATTCGGCAGTCTTCCCCTAGTTTTGGTGCCCGCGCATGCGCAGCTACAAAGTTAGGCACTTTACGATTTTGGAATTTCCCAATTTTGATCACGGAAATGGATTACTGGCACGATTCCACCCATACATGGTCACGTTTATCTTGTGAAAATTCGGCAGTCTTCCCCTAGTTTTGGTGCCCGCGCATGCGCAGCTACAAAAATAGGCACTTTACGATTTTGGAATTTGCCAATTTTGATCACGGAAATGGATTGCTGGCACGATTCTACCTATACTTGGTCACGTTTATCTTGTGAAAATTCGACAGTTTTCCCCTAGTTTTGGTGCCCGCGCATGCGCATCTACAAAGTTAGGCACTTTACGATTTTATAATTTGCCAATTTTGATCTCGGAAATGGATTGCTGGCACGATTCTACCTATACTTGGTCACGTTTATCTTGTGAAAATTCGACAGTTTTCCCCTAGTTTTGGTGCCCGCGCATGCGCAGCTACAAAGTTAGGCACTTTACGATTTTGGAATTTGCCAATTTTGATCTCGGAAATGGATTGCTGGCACGATTCTACCTATACATGGTCACGTTTATCTTGTGAAAATTCGGCAGTCTTCCCCTAGTTTTGGTGCCCGCGGATGCGCAGCTACAAAGTTAGGCACTTTACGATTTTGGAATTTGCCAATTTTGATCACGGAAATGGATTGCTGGCACGATTCTACCTATACATGGTCACGTTTATCTTGTGAAAATTCGACAGTTTTCCCCTAGTTTTGGTGCCCGCGCATGCGCATCTACAAAGTTAGGCACTTTACGATTTTATAATTTGCCAATTTTGATCTCGGAAATGGATTGCTGGCACGATTCTACCTATACTTGGTCACGTTTATCTTGTGAAAATTCGACAGTTTTCCCCTAGTTTTGGTGCCCGCGCATGCGCAGCTACAAAGTTAGGCACTTTACGATTTTGGAATTTGCCAATTTTGATCTCGGAAATGGATTGCTGGCACGATTCTACCTATACATGGTCACGTTTATCTTGTGAAAATTCGGCAGTCTTCCCCTAGTTTTGGTGCCCGCGGATGCGCAGCTACAAAGTTAGGCACTTTACGATTTTGGAATTTGCCAATTTTGATCACGGAAATGGATTGCTGGCACGATTCTACCTATACATGGTCACGTTTATCTTGTGAAAATTCGGCAGTCTTCCCCTAGTTTTGGTGCCCGAGCATGCGCAGCTACAAAGTTAGGCACTTTACGATTTTGGAATTTGCCAATTTTGAGCACGGAAATAGTTTGCTGGCACGATTCTACCTATACATGGTCACGTTTATCTTGTGAAAATTCGGCAGTCTTCCCCTAGTTTTGGTGCCCGCGCATGCGCAGCTACAAAGTTAGGCACTTTACAATTTTGGAATTTGCCAATTTTGATCTCGGAAATGGATTGCTGGCACGATTCTACCTATACATGGTCACGTTTATCTTGTGAAAATTCGGCAGTCTTCCTCTAGTTTTGGTGCCCGCGTATGCGCAGCTACAAAGTTAGGCACTTTACGATTTTGGAATTTGGCAACTTTCATCTAGGAAATGGATTGCTGGCACGATTCTACCTATACATGGTCACGTTTATCTTGTGAAAATTCAGCAGTCTTCCCCTAGTTTTGGTGCCCGCGCATGCGCAGCTACAAAGATAGGCACTTTACGATTTTGGAAATTGCCAATTTTGATCACGGAAATGGATTCCTGGCACGATTCTACCTATACATGGTCACGTTTATCTTGTGAGAATTCGGCAGTCTTCCTCTAGTTTTGGTGCCCGCGCATGACCAGCTACAAAGTTAGGCACTTTACGATTTTGGAATTTCTCAATTTTGATCACGGAAATGGATTGCTGGCACGATTCTACCTATACATGGTCACGTTTATCTTGTGAAAATTCGGCAGTCTTCCCCTAGTTTTGGTGCCCGCGCATGCGCAGCTACAAAGATAGGCACTTTACGATTTTGGAATTTCTCAATTTTGATCACGGAAATAGATTACTTGCACGATTCCACCCATACATGGTCACGTTTATCTTGTGAAAATTCGGCAGTCTTCCCCTAGTTTTGGTGCCCGCGCATGCGCAGCTACAAAAATAGGCACTTTACGATTTTGGAATTTGCCAATTTTGATCACGGAAATGGATTGCTGGCACGATTCTACCTATACATGGTCACGTTTATCTTGTGAAAATTCAGCAGTCTTCCCCTAGTTTTGGTGCCCGCGCATGCGCAGCTACAAAGATAGGCACTTTACGATTTTGGAAATTGCCAATTTTGATCACGGAAATGGATTCCTGGCACGATTCTACCTATACATGGTCACGTTTATCTTGTGAGAATTCGGCAGTCTTCCTCTAGTTTTGGTGCCCGTGCATGACCAGCTACAAAGTTAGGCACTTTACGATTTTGGAATTTCTCAATTTTGATCACGGAAATGGATTGCTGGCACGATTCTACCTATACATGGTCACGTTTATCTTGTGAAAATTCGGCAGTGTTCCCCTAGTTTTGGTGCCCGCGCATGCGCAGCTACAAAGATAGGCACTTTACGATTTTGGAATTTCTCAATTTTGATCACGGAAATAGATTACTGGCACGATTCCACCCATACATGGTCACGTTTATCTTGTGAAAATTCGGCAGTCTTCCCCTAGTTTTGGTGCCCGCGCATGCGCAGCTACAAAAATAGGCACTTTACGATTTTGAAATTTGCCAATTTTGATCACGGAAATGGATTGCTGGCACGATTCTACCTATACTTGGTCACGTTTATCTTGTGAAAATTCGACAGTTTTCTTCTAGTTTTGGTGCCCGCGCATGCGCAGCTACAAAGTTAGGCACTTTACGATTTTGGAATTTGCCAATTTTCATCTCGGAAATAAATTGCTGGCACGATTCTACCTATACATGGTCACGTTTATCTTGTGAAAATTCGGCAGTCTTCCCCTAGTTTTGGTGCCCGCGGATGCGCAGCTACAAAGTTAGGCACTTTACGATTTTGGAATTTCTCAATTTTGATCACGGAAATGGAATGCTGGCACGATTCTACCTATACATGGTCACGTTTATCTTGTGAAAATTCGGCAGTCTTCCCCTAGTTTTGGTGCCCGCGGATGCGCAGCTACAAAGTTAGGCACTTTACGATTTTGGAATTTGCCAATTTTGATCACGGAAATGGATTGCTGGCACGATTCTACCTATACATGGTCACGATTATCTTGTGAAAATTCGGCAGTGTTCCCCTAGTTTTGGTGCCCGCGCATGCGCAGCTACAAAGTTAGGCACTTTACGATTTTGGAATTTCTCAATTTTGATCACGGAAATAGATTACTGGCACGATTCCACCCATACATGGTCACGTTTATCTTGTGAAAATTCGGCAGTCTTCCCCTAGTTTTGGTGCCCGCGCATGCGCAGCTACAAAAATAGGCACTTTACGATTTTGGAATTTGCCAATTTTGATCACGGAAATGGATTGCTGGCACGATTCTACCTATACTTGGTCACGTTTATCTTGTGAAAATTCGACAGTTTTCTTCTAGTTTTGGTGCCCGCGCATGCGCAGCTACAAAGTTAGGCACTTTACGATTTTGGAATTTGCCAATTTTCATCTCGGAAATAAATTGCTGGCACGATTCTACCTATACATGGTCACGTTTATCTTGTGAAAATTCGGCAGTGTTCCCCTAGTTTTGGTGCCCGCGCATGCGCAGCTACAAAGTTAGGCACTTTACGATTTTGGAATTTCTCAATTTTGATCACGGAAATAGATTACTGGCACGATTCCACCCATACATGGTCACGTTTATCTTGTGAAAATTCGGCAGTCTTCCCCTAGTTTTGGTGCCCGCGCATGCGCAGCTACAAAAATAGGCACTTTACGATTTTGGAATTTGCCAATTTTGATCACGGAAATGGATTGCTGGCACGATTCTACCTATACTTGGTCACGTTTATCTTGTGAAAATTCGACAGTTTTCTTCTAGTTTTGGTGCCCGCGCATGCGCAGCTACAAAGTTAGGCACTTTACGATTTTGGAATTTGCCAATTTTCATCTCGGAAATAAATTGCTGGCACGATTCTACCTATACATGGTCACGTTTATCTTGTGAAAATTCGGTAGTCTTCCCCTAGTTTTGGTGCCCGCGGATGCGCAGCTACAAAGTTAGGCACTTTACGATTTTGGAATTTCTCAATTTTGATCACGGAAATGGAATGCTGGCACGATTCTACCTATACATGGTCACGTTTATCTTGTGAAAATTCGGCAGTCTTCCCCTAGTTTTGGTGCCCGCGGATGCGCAGCTACAAAGTTAGGCACTTTACGATTTTGGAATTTGCCAATTTTGATCACGGAAATGGATTGCTGGCACGATTCTACCTATACATGGTCACGTTTATCTTGTGAAAATTCGGCAGTCTTCCCCTAGTTTTGGTGCCCGAGCATGCGCAGCTACAAAGTTAGGCACTTTACGATTTTGGAATTTGCCAATTTTGATCACGGAAATGGATTGCTGGCACGATTCTACCTATACTTGGTCACGTTTATCTTGTGAAAATTCGACAGTTTTCCCCTAGTTTTGGTGCCCGCGCATGCGCAGCTACAAAGTTAGGCACTTTACGATTTTGGAATTTGCCAATTTTGATCTCGGAAATGGATTGCTGGCACGATTCTACCTATACATGGTCACGTTTATCTTGTGAAAATTCGGCAGTCTTCCCCTAGTTTTGGTGCCCGCGGATGCGCAGCTACAAAGTTAGGCACTTTACGATTTTGGAATTTGCCAATTTTGATCACGGAAATGGATTGCTGGCACGATTCTACCTATACATGGTCACGTTTATCTTGTGAGAATTCGGCAGTCTTCCTCTAGTTTTGGTGCCCGCGCATGACCAGCTACAAAGTTAGGCACTTTACGATTTTGGAATTTCTCAATTTTGATCACGGAAATGGATTGCTGGCACGATTCTACCTATACATGGTCACGTTTATCTTGTGAAAATTCGGCAGTGTTCCCCTAGTTTTGGTGCCCGCGCATGCGCAGCTACAAAGATAGGCACTTTACGATTTTGGAATTTCTCAATTTTGATCACGGAAATAGATTACTGGCACGATTCCACCCATACATGGTCACGTTTATCTTGTGAAAATTCGGCAATCTTCCCCTAGTTTTGGTGCCCGCGCATGCGCAGCTACAAAAAGAGGCACTTTACGATTTTGGAATTTGCCAATTTTGATCACGGAAATGGATTGCTGGCACGATTCTACCTATACTTGGTCACGTTTATCTTGTGAAAATTCGACAGTTTTCTTCTAGTTTTGGTGCCCGCGCATGCGCAGCTACAAAGTTAGGCACTTTACGATTTTGGAATTTGCCAATTTTCATCTCGGAAATAAATTGCTGGCACGATTCTACCTATACATGGTCACGTTTATCTTGTGAAAATTCGGCAGTCTTCCCCTAGTTTTGGTGCCCGCGGATGCGCAGCTACAAAGTTAGGCACTTTACGATTTTGGAAATTGCCAATTTTTAGCACGGAAATGGATTGCTGGCACGATTCTACCTATACATGGTCACGTTTATCTTGTGAAAATTCGGCAGTCTTCCCCTAGTTTTGGTGCCCGCGCTTGCACAGCTACAAAGATAGGTACTTTACGATTTTGGAATTTCTCAATTTTGATCACGGAAATGGATTGCTGGCACGATTCCACCCATACATGGTAACGTTTATCTTGTGAAAATTCGGCAGTCTTCCCCTAGTTTTGGTGCCCGCGCATGCGCAGCTACAAAGTTAGGCACTTTACGATTTTGGAATTTGCCAATTTGGAGCACGGAAATAGTTTGCTGGCACGATTCTACCTATACATGGTCACGTTTATCTTGTGAAAATTCGGCAGTCTTCCCCTAGTTTTGGTGCCCGCGGATGCGCAGCTACAAAGATAGACACTTAACGATTTTGGAATTTGCCAATTTTGATCACGGAAATGGATTGCTGGCACGATTCTACCTATACATGGTCACGTTTATCTGGTGAAAATTCGGCAGTCTTCCCCTAGTTTTGGTGCCCGCGCTTGCGCAGCTACAAAGATAGGTACTTTACGATTTTGGAATTTCTCAATTTTGATCACGGAAATGGATTACTGGCACGATTCCACCCATACATGGTAACGTTTATCTTGTGAAAATTCGGCAGTCTTCCCCTAGTTTTGGTGCCCGCGCATGCGCAGCTACAAAGTTAGGCACTTTACGATTTTGGAATTTGCCAATTTTTAGCACGGAAATGGATTGCTGGCACGATTCTACCTATACATGGTCACGTTTATCTTGTGAAAATTCGGCAGTCTTCCCCTAGTTTTGGTGCCCGCGCATGCGCAGCTACAAAGTTAGGCACTTTACGATTTTGGAATTTGCCAATTTTGATCACGGAAATGGATTGCTGGCACGATTCTACCTATACATGGTCACGTTTATCTTGTGAGAATTCGGCAGTCTTCCTCTAGTTTTGGTGCCCGCGCATGCGCAGCTACAAAGTTAGGCACTTTACGATTTTGGAAATTCTCAATTTTGATCACGGAAATGGATTACTGGCACGATTCCAACCATACATGGTCACGTTGATCTTTTGAAAATTCGGCAGTCTTCCCCTAGTTTTGGTGCCCGCGGATGCGCAGCTACAAAGATAGACACTTAACGATTTTGGAATTTGCCAATTTTGATCACGGAAATGGATTGCTGGCACGATTCTACCTATACATGGTCACGTTTATCTGGTGAAAATTCGGCAGTCTTCCCTTAGTTTTGGTGCCCGCGCTTGCGCAGCTACAAAGATAGGTACTTTACGATTTTGGAATTTCTCAATTTTGATCACGGAAATGGATTACTGGCACGATTCCACCCATACATGGTAACGTTTATCTTGTGAAAATTCGGCAGTCTTCCCCTAGTTTTGGTGCCCGCGCATGCGCAGCTACAAAGTTAGGCACTTTACGATTTTGGAATTTGCCAATTTTTAGCACGGAAATGGATTGCTGGCACGATTCTACCTATACATGGTCACGTTTATCTTGTGAAAATTCGGCAGTCTTCCCCTAGTTTTGGTGCCCGCGCATGCGCAGCTACAAAGTTAGGCACTTTACGATTTTGGAATTTGCCAATTTTGATCACGGAAATGGATTGCTGGCACGATTCTACCTATACATGGTCACGTTTATCTTGTGAGAATTCGGCAGTCTTCCTCTAGTTTTGGTGCCCGCGCATGCGCAGCTACAAAGTTAGGCACTTTACGATTTTGGAAATTCTCAATTTTGATCACGGAAATGGATTACTGGCACGATTCCAACCATACATGGTCACGTTGATCTTTTGAAAATTCGGCAGTCTTCCCCTAGTTTTGGTGCCTGCGCATGCGCAGCTACAAAGTTAGGCACTTTACGATTTTGGAATTTCCACATTTTGATCACGGAAATGGATTGCTGGCACGATTCTACCTATTCAAGGTGACGTTTATCTTGTGAAAATTCGGGAGTCTTCCCTTAGTTTTGGTGCCCGCGCATGCGCAGCTACAAAGTTAGGCGCTTTACGATTTTGGAATTTGCCAATTTTGATCTCGGAAATGGATTGCTGGCACGATTCTACCTAAACATGGTCACGTTTATCTTGTGAAAATTCGGCAGTCTTCCCCTAGTTTTGGTGCCCGCGCATGCGCAGCTACAAAGTTAGGCGCTTTACGATTTTGGAATTTGCCAATTTTGATCACGGAAATGGATTGCTGGCACGATTCTACCTATACATGGTCATGTTTATCTTGTGAAAATTCGGCAGTCTTCCCTTAGTTTTGGTGCCCGCGCATGCGCAGCTACAAAGTTAGGCACTTTACGATTTTGGAATTTGCCAATTTTGATCACGGAAATGGATTGCTGGCACGATTCTACCTATACATGGTCACGTTTATCATGTGAAAATTCGGCAGTCTTCCCCTAGTTTTGGTGCCCGCGCCTGGACAGCTACAAAGTTAGGCACTTTACGATTTTGGAATTTCTCAATTTTGATCACGGAAATGGATTACTGGCACGATTCCACCCATACATGGTCACGTTTATCTTGTGAAAATTCGGCAGTCTTCCCCTAGTTTTGGTGCCCGCGCATGCGCAGCTACAAAGTTAGGCACTTTACGATTTTGGAATTTGCAAATTTTGATCACGGAAATGGATTGCTGGCACGATACTACCTATACATTGTCACGTTTATCTTGTGAAAATTCGGCAGTCTTCCCCTAGTTTTGCTGCCCGCGCATGCGCAGCTACAAAGTTAGGCACTTTACGATTTTGGAATTTGTCAATTTTGATCACGGAAATGGATTGCTGGCACGATTCTACCTATACATGGTCACGTTTATCTTGTGAAAATTCGGCAGTCTTCCCTTAGTTTTGGTTCCCGCGCATGCGCAGCTACAAAAATAGGCACTTTACGATTTTGGAATTTCTCAATTTTGATCACGGAAATGGATTACTGGCACGATTCCACCCATACATGGTCACGTTTATCTTGTGAAAATTCTGCAGTCTTCCTCTAGTTTTGGTGCCCGCGCATGCGCAGCTACAAAGTTAGGCACTTTACGATTTTAAAATTTGCCAATTTTGATCACGGAAATGGATTGCTGGCACGATTCTACCTATACATGGTCACGTTTATCTTGTGAAAATTCGGCAGTCTTCCCCTAGTTTTGGTGCCCGCGCATGCGCAGCTACAAAGTTAGGAGCTTTACGATTTTGGAATTTGCCAATTTTGATCTCGGAAATGGATTGCTGGCACGATTCTACCTATACATGGTCACGTTTATCTTGTGAAAATTCGGCAGTCTTCCCCTAGTTTTGGTGCCCGCGCATGCGCAGCTACAAAGTTAGGAGCTTTACGATTTTGGAATTTCTCAATTTTGATCACGGAAATGGTTTACTGGCACGATTCCAACCATACATGGTCACGTTGATCTTGTGAAAATTCGGCAGTCTTCCCCTAGTTTTGGTGCCCGCGCATGCGCAGCTACAAAGTTAGGCAATTTACGATTTTGGAATTTCCACATTTTGATCACGGAAATGGATTGCTGGCCCGATTCTACCTATTCAAGGTCACGTTTATCTTGTGAAAATTCGGCAGTCTTCCCTTAGTTTTGGTGCCCGCGCATGCGCAGATACAAAGTTAGGCGCTTTACGATTTTGGAATTTGCCAATTTTTATCTCGGAAATGGATTGCTGGCACGATTCTACCTAAACATCGTCACGTTTATCTTGTGAAAATTCGGCAGTCTTCCCCTAGTTTTGGTGCCCGCGCATGCGCAGCTACAAAGTAAGGCACTTTATGATTTTGGAATTTGCCAATTTTGATCACGGAAATGGATTGCCGGCACGATTCTACCTATACATGGTCACGTTTATGTTGTGAAAATTCGGCAGTCTTCCCCTAGTTTTGGTGCCCGCGCATGCGCAGCTACAAAGTTAGGCACTTTACCATTTTGGAATTTGCCAATTTTGATCACGGAAATGGATTGCTGGCACGATTCTACCTATACATGGTCACGTTTATCTTGTGAAAATTCGGCAGTCTTCCCCTAGTTTTGGTGCCCGCGCATGCGCAGCTACAAAGTTAGGCACTTTACGATTTTGGAATTTGCAAATTTTGATCACGGAAATGGATTGCTGGCACGATTCTACCTATACATGGTCACGTTTATCTTGTGAAAATTCGGCAGTCTTCCCCTAGTTTTGCTGCCCGCGCATGCGCAGCTACAAAGTTAGGCACTTTACGATTTTGGAATTTGCCAATTTTGATCACGGAAATGGATTGCTGGCACGATTCTACCTATACATGGTCAAGTTTATCTTGTGAAAATTCGGCAGTCTTCCCCTAGTTTTGGTGCCCGCGCATGCGCAGCTACAAAGTTAGGCACTTTACGATTTTGGAATTTGCCAATTTTGATTACGGAAATGGATTGCTGGCACGATTCTACCTATACATGGTCACGTTTATGTTGTGAAAATTCGGCAGTCTTCCCCTAGTTTTGGTGCCCGCGCCTGGACAGCTACAAAGTTAGGCACTTTACGATTTTGGAATTTCTCAATTTTGATCACGGAAATGGATTACTGGCACGATTCCACCCATACATGGTCACGTTTATCTTGTGAAAATTCGGCAGTCATCCCCTAGTTTTGGTGCCCGCGCATGCGCAGCTACAAAGTTAGGCACTTTACGATTTTGGAATTTGCAAATTTTGATCACGGAAATGGATTGCTGGCACGATTCTACCTATACATGGTCACGTTTATCTTGTGAAAATTCGGCAGTCTTCCCCTAGTTTTGCTGCCCGCGCATGCGCAGCTACAAAGTTAGGCACTTTACGATTTTGGAATTTGTCAATTTTGATCAGGGAAATGGATTGCTGGCACGATTCTACCTATACATGGTCACGTTTATCTTGTGAAAATTCGGCAGTCTTCCCCTAGTTTTGGTTCCTGCGCATGCGCAGCTACAAAGTTAGGCACTTTACGATTTTGGAATTTCTCAATTTTGATCACGGAAATGGATTACTGGCACGATTCCACCCATACATGGTCACGTTTATCTTGTGAAAATTCGGCAGTCTTCCCCTAGTTTTGGTGCCCGCGCATGCGCAGCTACAAAGTTAGGCACTTTACGATTTTAAAATTTGCCAATTTTGATCACGGAAATGGATTGCTGGCACGATTCTACCTATACATGGTCACGTTTATCTTGTGAAAATTTCGGCAGTCTTTTCCTAGTTTTGGTGCCCGCGCATGCGCAGCTTCAAAGTAAGGCACTTAACGATTTTGGAATTTCTCAATTTTGATCACGGAAATGGATTACTGGCACGATTCTACCTATACATGGTCGCGTTTATCTTGTGAAAATTCGGCAGTCTTCCCCTAGTTTTGGTGCCCGCGCATGCGCAGCTACAAAGATAGGAACTTTACGATTTTGGAATTTCTCAATTTTGATCACGGAAATGGATTACTGGCACGATTCCACCCATACATAGTCACGTTTATCTTGTGAAAATTCGGCAGTCTTCCCCTAGTTTTGGTGCCCGCGCATGCGCAGCTACAAAGTTGGGCACTTTACGATTTTAAAATTTGACAATTTTGATCACGGAAATGGATTGCTGGCACGATTCTACCTATACATGGTCACGTTTATCTTGTGAAAAATCGGCAGTCTTCCCCTAGTTTTGGTGCCCGCGCATGCGCAGCTACAAAGTTAGGCACTTTACGATTTTAAAATTTGCCAATTTTGATCACGGAAATGGATTGCTGGCACGATTCTACCTATACATGGTCACGTTTATCTTGTGAAAATTTCGGCAGTCTTTTCCTAGTTTTGGTGCCCGCGCATGCGCAGCTACAAAGTAAGGCACTTAACGATTTTGGAATTTCTCAATTTTGATCACGGAAATGGATTACTGGCACGATTCTACCTATACATGGTCGCGTTTATCTTGTGAAAATTCGGCAGTCTTCCCCTAGTTTTGGTGCCCGCGCATGCGCAGCTACAAAGATAGGAACTTTACGATTTTGGAATTTCTCAATTTTGATCACGGAAATGGATTACTGGCACGATTCCACCCATACATGGTCACGTTTATCTTGTGAAAATTCGGCAGTCTTCCCCTAGTTTTGGTGCCCGCGCATGCGCAGCTACAAAGTTGGGCACTTTACGATTTTAAAATTTGACAATTTTGATCACGGAAATGGATTGCTGGCACGATTCTACCTATACATGGTCACGTTTATCTTGTGAAAAATCGGCAGTCTTCCCCTAGTTTTGGTGCCCGCGCATGCGCAGCTACAAAGATAGGAACTTTACGATTTTGGAATTTCTCAATTTTGATCACGGAAATGGATTACTGGCACGATTCCACCCATACATAGTCACGTTTATCTTGTGAAAATTCGGCAGTCTTCCCCTAGTTTTGGTGCCCGCGCATGCGCAGCTACAAAGTTGGGCACTTTACGATTTTAAAATTTGACAATTTTGATCACGGAAATGGATTGCTGGCACGATTCTACCTATACATGGTCACGTTTATCTTGTGAAAAATCGGCAGTCTTCCCCTAGTTTTGGTGCCCGCGCATGCGCAGCTACAAAGTTAGGCACTTTACGATTTTAAAATTTGCCAATTTTGATCACGGAAATGGATTGCTGGCACGATTCTACCTATACATGGTCACGTTTATCTTGTGAAAATTTCGGCAGTCTTTTCCTAGTTTTGGTGCCCGCGCATGCGCAGCTACAAAGTAAGGCACTTAACGATTTTGGAATTTCTCAATTTTGATCACGGAAATGGATTACTGGCACGATTCTACCTATACATGGTCGCGTTTATCTTGTGAAAATTCGGCAGTCTTCCCCTAGTTTTGGTGCCCGCGCATGCGCAGCTACAAAGATAGGAACTTTACGATTTTGGAATTTCTCAATTTTGATCACGGAAATGGATTACTGGCACGATTCCACCCATACATGGTCACGTTTATCTTGTGAAAATTCGGCAGTCTTCCCCTAGTTTTGGTGCCCGCGCATGCGCAGCTACAAAGTTGGGCACTTTACGATTTTAAAATTTGACAATTTTGATCACGGAAATGGATTGCTGGCACGATTCTACCTATACATGGTCACGTTTATCTTGTGAAAAATCGGCAGTCTTCCCCTAGTTTTGGTGCCCGCGCATGCGCAGCTACAAAGATAGGCACTTAACGATTTTGGAATTTGCCAATTTTGATCACGGAAATGGATTGCTGGCACGATTCTACCTATACATGGTCACGTTTATCTTGTGAAAATTCGGCAGTCTTCATTTAGTTTTGGTGCCCGTGCATGCGCAGCTACAAAGATAGGAACTTTACGATTTTGGAATTTCTCAATTTTGATCACGGAAATGGATTACTGGCACGATGCCACCCATATATGGTCACGTTTATCGTGTGAAAATTCGGCAGTCTTCCCCTAGTTTTGGTGCCCGCGCATGCACAGCTACAAAGATAGGAACTTTACGATTTTAGAATTTGCCAATTTTGATCTCGGAAATGGATTACTGGCTCGATTCTACCTATACATGGTCACGTTTATCTTGTGAAAATTCGGCAGTCTTCCCCTAGTTTTGGTGCCCGCGCATGCGCAGCTACAAAGATAGGAACTTTACGATTTTGGAATTTCTCAATTTTGATCACGGAAATGGATTACTGGCACGATGCCACCCATACATGCTCACGTTTATCGTGTGAAAATTCGGCAGTCTTCCCCTAGTTTTGGTGCCCGCGCATGCGCAGCTACAAAGATAGGAACTTTACGATTTTAGAATTTGCCAATTTTGATCTCGGAAATGGATTACTGGCTCGATTCTACCTATACATGGTCACGTTTATCTTGTGAAAATTCGGCAGTCTTCCCCTAGTTTTGGTGCCCGCGCATGCGCAGCTACAAAGATAGGCACTTTACGATTTTGGAATTTGACTATTTTGATCACGGAAATCGATTGCTGTCACGACTCTACCTATACATGGTCACGTTTATCTTGTGAAAAATCGGCAGTCTTCCCCTAGTTTTGGTGCCCGCGCATGCGCAGCTACAAAGATAGGCACTTAACGATTTTGGAATTTGCCAATTTTGATCACGGAAATGGATTGCTGGCACGATTCTACCTATACATGGTCACGTTTATCTTGTGAAAATTCGGCAGTCTTCATTTAGTTTTGGTGCCCGTGCATGCGCAGCTACAAAGATAGGAACTTTACGATTTTGGAATTTCTCAATTTTGATCACGGAAATGGATTACTGGCACGATGCCACCCATACATGGTCACGTTTATCGTGTGAAAATTCGGCAGTCTTCCCCTAGTTTTGGTGCCCGCGCATGCACAGCTACAAAGATAGGAACTTTACGATTTTAGAATTTGCCAATTTTGATCTCGGAAATGGATTACTGGCTCGATTCTACCTATACATGGTCACGTTTATCTTGTGAAAATTCGGCAGTCTTCCCCTAGTTTTGGTGCCCGCGCATGCGCAGCTACAAAGATAGGAACTTTACGATTTTGGAATTTCTCAATTTTGATCACGGAAATGGATTACTGGCACGATGCCACCCATACATGCTCACGTTTATCGTGTGAAAATTCGGCAGTCTTCCCCTAGTTTTGGTGCCCGCGCATGCGCAGCTACAAAGATAGGAACTTTACGATTTTAGAATTTGCCAATTTTGATCTCGGAAATGGATTACTGGCTCGATTCTACCTATACATGGTCACGTTTATCTTGTGAAAATTCGGCAGTCTTCCCCTAGTTTTGGTGCCCGCGCATGCGCAGCTACAAAGATAGGCACTTTACGATTTTGGAATTTGACAATTTTGATCACGGAAATCGATTGCTGTCACGACTCTACCTATACATGGTCACGTTTATCTTCTGAAAATTCGGCAGTCTTCCCCTAGTTTTGGTGCCCGCGCATGCGCAGCTACAAAGTTAGGCACTTTACGATTTTGGAATTTGCAAATTTTGATCACGGAAATGGATTGCTGGCACGATTCTACCTATACATGGTCACGTTTATGTTGTGAAAATTCGGCAGTGTTCCCCTAGTTTTGGTGCCCGCGCATGCGCAGCTACAAAGTTAGGCACTTTACGATTTTGGAATTTGTCAATTTTGATCACGGAAATGGATTGCTGGCACGATTCTACCTATACACGGTCACGTTTATCTTGTGAAAATTCGGCAGTCTTCTCCTAGTTTTGGTGCCCGCGCATGCGCAGCTACGAAGTTAGGCACTTTACGATTTTGGAATTTGCAAATTTTGATCACGGAAATGGATTGCTGGCACGATTCTACCTATACATGGTCACGTTTATGTTGTGAAAATTCGGCAGTCTTCCCCTAGTTTTGGTGCCCGCGCATGCGCAGCTACAAAGTTAGGCACTTTACGATTTTGGAATTTGCCAATTTTGATCACGGAAATGGATTGCTGGCACGATTCTACCTATACATGGTCACGTTTATCTTGTGAAAATTCGGCAGTCTTCCCCTAGTTTTGGTGCCCGCGCATGCGCAGCTACAAAGTTAGGCACTTTACGATTTTGGAATTTGCCAATTTTGATCACGGAAATGGATTGCTGGCACGATTCTACCTATACATGGTCACGTTTATCTTGTGAAAATTCGGCAGTCTTCCCCTAGTTTTGGTGCCCGCGCATGCGCAGCTACAAAGTTAGGCACTTTACGATTTTGGAATTTTTCAATTTTGATCACGGAAATGGATTACTGGCACGATTCCACCCATACATGGTCAAGTTTATCTTGTGAAAATTCGGCAGTCTTTCCCTAGTTTTGGTGCCTGCGCATGCGCAGCTACAAAGTTAGGCACTTTACGATTTTGGAATTTGCAAATTTTGATCACGGAAATGGATTGCCGGCACGATTCTACCTATACATGGTCGCGATTATGTTGTGAAAATTCGGCAGTCTTCCCCTAGTTTTGGTGCCCGCACATGCGCAGCTACAAAGATAGGAACTTTACGATTTTGGAATTTCTCAATTTTGATCACGGAAATGGATTACTGGCACGATTCTACCTATACATGGTCACGTTTATCTTGTGAAAATTCGGCAGTCTTCCCCTAGTTTTGGTGCCCGCGCATGCGCAGCTACAAAGTTAGGCACTTTACGATTTTGGAATTTGCCAATTTTGATCACGGAAATGGATTGCTGGCACGATTCTACCTATACATGGTCACGTTTATCTTGTGAAAATTCGGCAGTCTTCCCCTAGTTTTGGTGCCCGCGCATGCGCAGCTACAAAGTTAGGCACTTTACGATTTTGGAATTTTTCAATTTTGATCACGGAAATGGATTACTGGCACGATTCCACCCATACATGGTCACGTTTATCTTGTGAAAATTCGGCAGTCTTCCCCTAGTTTTGGTGCCCGCGCATGCGCAGCTACAAAGTTAGGCACTTTACGATTTTGGAATTTGTCAATTTTGATCACGGAAATGGATTGCTGGCACGATTCTACCTATACATGGTCACGTTTATGTTGTGAAAATTCGGCAGTCTTCCCCTAGTTTTGGTGCCCGCGCATGCGCAGCTACAAAGTTAGGCACTTTACGATTTTGGAATTTTTCAATTTTCATCACGTAAATGGATTACTGGCACGATTCCACCCATACATGGTCACGTTTATGTTGTGAAAATTCGGCAGTCTTCCCCTAGTTTTGGTGCCCGCGCATGCGCAGCTACAAAGTTAGGCACTTTACGATTTTGGAATTTGCAAATTTTGATTACGGAAATGGATTGCCGGCACGATTCTACCTATACATGGTCGCGTTTATCTTGTGAAAATTCGGCAGTCTTCCCCTAGTTTTGGTGCCCCCGCATGCGCAGCTACAAAGATAGGAACTTTACGATTTTGGAATTTTTCAATTTTCATCACGGAAATGGATTATTTGCACGATTCCACCCATACATGGTCACGTTTATGTTGTGAAAATTCGGCAGTCTTCCCCTAGTTTTGGTGCCCGCGCATGCGCAGCTACAAAGTTAGGCACTTTACGATTTTGGAATTTGCAAATTTTGATTACGGAAATGGATTGCCGGCACGATTCTACCTATACATGGTCGCGTTTATCTTGTGAAAATTCGGCAGTCTTCCCCTAGTTTTGGTGCCCGCGCATGCGCAGCTACAAAGTTAGGCACTTTACGATTTTGGAATTTCTCAATTTTGATCACGGAAATGGATTACTGGCACGATTCCACCCATACATGGTCACGTTTATCTTGTGAAAATTCGGCAGTCTTCCCCTAGTTTTGGTGCCCGCGCATGCGCAGCTACAAAGTTGGGCACTTTACGATTTTAAAATTTGCCAATTTTGATCATGGAAATGGATTGCTGGCACGATTCCACCCATACATGGTCACGTTTATCTTGTGAAAATTCGGCAGTCTTCCCCTAGTTTTGGTGCCCGCGCATGCGCAGCTACAAAGTTGGGCACTTTACGATTTTAAAATTTGCCAATTTTGATCATGGAAATGGATTGCTGGCACGATTCTACCTATACATGGTCACGTTTATCTTGTGAAAATTCGGCAGTCTTCCCCTAGTTTTGGTGCCCGCGCATGCGCAGCTACAAAGTTAGGCACTTTACGATTTTGGAATTTGCCAATTTTGATCACGGAAATGGATTGCTGGCACGATTCTACCTATACATGGTCACGTTTATCTTCTGAAAATTCGGCAGTCTTCCCCTAGTTTTGGTGCCCGCGCATGCGCAGCTACTAAGATAGGCACTTTACGATTTTGGAATTTGCCAATTTTGATCACGGAAATGGATTGCTGGCACGAATCCACCCATACATGGTCACGTTTATCTTGTGAAAATTCGGCAGTCTTTCCCTAGTTTTGGTGCCCGCGCATGCGCAGCTACAAAGTTAGGCACTTTACGATTTTGGAATTTGCCAATTTTCATCTCGGAAATGGATTCCTGGCACGATTCTACCTATACATGGTCACGTTTATCTTGTGAAAATTCGGCAGTCTTCCCCTAGTTTTGGTGCCCGCGCATGCGCAGCTACAAAGATAGGCACTTTACGATTTTGGAATTTGCCAATTTTGATCTCGGAAATGGATTGGTGGCACGATTCTACCTATACATGGCCACGTTTATCTTCTGAAAATTCGGCAGTCTTCCCCTAGTTTTGGCGCCCGCGCATGCGCAGCTACGAAGTTAGGCACTTTACGATTTTGGAATTTGCCAATTTTGATCTCGGAAATGGATTGCTGGCACGATTCTACCTATACATGGTCACGTTTATGTTGTGAAAATTCGGCAGTCTTCCCCTAGTTTTGGTGCCCGCGCATGCGCAGCTACAAAGATAGGCACTTTACGATTTTGGAATTTGCCAATTTTGATCTCGGAAATGGATTGGTGGCACGATTCTACCTATACATGGCCACGTTTATCTTGTGAAAATTCGGCAGTCTTCCCCTAGTTTTGGTGCCCGCGCATGCGCAGCTACGAAGTTAGGCACTTTACGATTTTGGAATTTGCCAATTTTGATCTCGGAAATGGATTGCTGGCACGATTCTACCTATACATGGTCACGTTTATCTTGTGAAAATTCGGCAGTCTTCCCCTAGTTTTGGTGCCCGCGCATGCGCAGCTACAAAGTTAGGCACTTTACGATTTTGGAATTTGCCAATTTTGATCACGGAAATGGATTGCTGGCACGATTCTACCTATACATGGTCACGTTTATCTTCTGAAAATTCGGCAGTCTTCCCCTAGTTGTGGTGCCCGCGCATGCGCAGCTACTAAGATAGGCACTTTACGATTTTGGAATTTGCCAATTTTGATCACGGAAATGGATTGCTGGCACGATTCTACCTATACATGGTCACGTTTATGTTGTGAAAATTCGGCAGTCTTCTTCTAGTTTTGGTGCCCGCGCTTGCGCAGCTACAAAGATAGGCATTTCACGATTTTGGAATTTGCCAATCTTGATCACGGAAATGGATTGCTGGCACGATTGTACTTATACATGGTCACGTTTATCTTGTGAAAATTCGGCAGTCTTCCCCTAGTTTTGGTGCCCGCGCATGCGCAGCTACAAAGTTAGGCACTTTACGATTTTGGAATTTGCCAATTTTGATCTCGGAAATGGATTTCTGGCACGATTCTACCTATACATGGTCACGTTTATCTTGTGAAAATTCGGCAGTCTTCCCCTAGTTTTGGTGCCCGCGCATGCGCAGCTACAAAGATAGGCACTTTACGATTTTGGAATTTGCCAATTTTGATCACGGAAATCGATTGCTGACACGATTCTACCTATACATGGTCACGTTTATCTTGTGAAAATTCGGCAGTCTTCCCCTAGTTTTGGTGCCCGCGCATGCGCAACTACAAAGTTAGGCACTTTACGATTTTGGAATTTGACAATTTTGAGCAAGGAAATCGATTGCTGGCACGACTCTACCTATACATGGTCACGTTTATCTTCTGAAAATTCGGCAGTCTTCCCCTAATTTTGGTGCCCGCGCATGCGCAGCTACAAAGATAGGCACTTTACAATTTTGGAATTTGCCAATTTTGATCACGGAAATGGATTGCTTGCACGATTCTACCTATACATGGTCACGTTTATCTTGTGAAAATTCGGCAGTCTTCCCCTAGTTTTGGTGCCCGCGCATGCGCAGCTACAAAGTTAGGCACTTTACGATTTTGGAATTTGCCAATTTTGATCACGGAAATGGATTGCTGGCACGATTCTACCTATACATGGTCAAGTTTATCTTGTGAAAATTCGGCAGTCTTCTTCTAGTTTTGGTGCCCGAGCTTGCGCAGCTACAAAGATAGGCATTTCACGATTTTGGAATTTGCCAATTTTGATCACGGAAATGGATTGCTGGCACGATTGTACTTATACATGGTCACGTTTATCTTGTGAAAATTCGGCAGTCTTCCCCTAGTTTTGGTGCCCGCGCATGCGCAGCTACTAAGATAGGCACTTTACGATTTTGGAATTTGCCAATTTTGATCACGGAAATGGATTGCTGGCACGATTCTACCTATACATGGTCACGTTTATGTTGTGAAAATTCGGCAGTCTTCTTCTAGTTTTGGTGCCCGCGCTTGCGCAGCTACAAAGATAGGCACTTTACGATTATGGAATTTGCCAATTTTGATCACGGAAATGGATTGCTGGCACGATTCTACCTATACATGGTCAAGTTTATCTTGTGAAAATTCGGCAGTCTTCTTCTAGTTTTGGTGCCCGAGCTTGCGCAGCTACAAAGATAGGCATTTCACGATTTTGGAATTTGCCAATTTTGATCACGGAAATGGATTGCTGGCACGATTGTACTTATACATGGTCACGTTTATCTTGTGAAAATTCGGCAGTCTTCCCCTAGTTTTGGTGCCCGCGCATGCGCAGCTACTAAGATAGGCACTTTACGATTTTGGAATTTGCCAATTTTGATCACGGAAATGGATTGCTGGCACGATTCTACCTATACATGGTCACGTTTATGTTGTGAAAATTCGGCAGTCTTCTTCTAGTTTTGGTGCCCGCGCTTGCGCAGCTACAAAGATAGGCACTTTACGATTATGGAATTTGCCAATTTTGATCACGGAAATGGATTGCTGGCACGATTCTACCTATACATGGTCACGTTTATCTTCTGAAAATTCGGCAGTCTTCCCCTAGTTTTGGTGCCCGCCCATGCGCAGCTACTAAGATAGGCACTTTACGATTTTGGAATTTGCCAATTTCGATCACGGAAATGGAATTCTGGCACGATTCTACCTATACATGGTCACGTTTATGTTGTGAAAATTCGGCAGTCTTCTTCTAGTTTTGGTGCCCGCGCTTGCGCAGCTACAAAGATAGGCATTTCACGATTTTGGAATTTGCCAATTTTGATCACGGAAATGGATTGCTGGCACGATTGTACTTATACATGGTCACGTTTATCTTGTGAAAATTCGGTAGTCTTCCCCTAGTTTTGGTGCCCGCGCATGCGCAGCTACAAAGTTAGGCACTTTACGATTTTGGAATTTGCCAATTTTGATCTCGGAAATGGATTCCTGGCACGATTCTACCTATACATGGTCACGTTTATCTTTTGAAAATTCGGCAGTCTTCCCCTAGTTTTGGTGCCCGCGCATGCGCAGCTACAAAGTTAGGCACTTTACGATTTTGGAATTTGCCAATTTTCATCTCGGAAATGGATTCCTGGCACGATTCTACCTATACATGGTCACGTTTACTTTGTGAAAATTCGGCAGTCTTTCCCTAGTTTTGGTGCCCGCGCATGCGCAGCTACAAAGATAGGCACTTTACGATTTTGGAATTTGCCAATTTTGATCACGGAAATCGATTGCTGACACGATTCTACCTATACATGGTCACGTTTATCTTGTGAAAATTCGGCAGTCTTCCCCTAGTTTTGGTGCCCGCGCATGCGCAGCTACAAAGTTAGGCACTTTACGATTTTGGAATTTGCCAATTTTGATCTCGGAAATGGATTCCTGGCACGATTCTACCTATACATGGTCACGTTTATCTTTTGAAAATTCGGCAGTCTTCCCCTAGTTTTGGTGCCCGCGCATGCGCAGCTACAAAGTTAGGCACTTTACGATTTTGGAATTTGCCAATTTTCATCTCGGAAATGGATTCCTGGCACGATTCTACCTATACATGGTCACGTTTACTTTGTGAAAATTCGGCAGTCTTTCCCTAGTTTTGGTGCCCGCGCATGCGCAGCTACAAAGTTAGGCACTTTACGATTTTGGAATTTGCCAATTTTGATCACGGAAATCGATTGCTGACACGATTCTACCTATACATGGTCACGTTTATCTTGTGAAAATTCGGCAGTCTTCCCCTAGTTTTGGTGCCCGCGCATGCGCAACTACAAAGTTAGGCACTTTACGATTTTGGAATTTGACAATTTTGATCACGGAAATCGATTGCTGGCACGACTCTACCTATACATGGTCACGTTTATCTTCTGAAAATTCGGCAGTCTTCCCCTAATTTTGGTGCCCGCGCAAGCGCAGCTACAAAGATAGGCACTTTACGATTTTGGAATTTGCCAATTTTGATCATGGAAATGGATTGCTGGCACGATTCTACCTATACATGGTCACGTTTATCTTGTGAAAATTCGGCAGTCTTCCCCTAGTTTTGGTGCCCGCGCATGCGCAGCTACAAAGTTAGGCACTTTACGATTTTGGAATTTGCCAATTTTGATCACGGAAATGGATTGCTGGCACGATTCTACCTATACATGGTCACGTTTATCTTCTGAAAATTCGGCAGTCTTCCCCTAGTTTTGGTGTCCGCGCATGCGCAGCTACTAAGATAGGCACTTTACGATTTTGGAATTTGCCAATTTTGATCACGGAAATGGATTGCTGGCACGATTCTACCTATACATGGTCACGTTTATGTTGTGAAAATTCGGCAGTCTTCTTCTAGTTTTGGTGCCCGCGCTGGCGCAGCTACAAAGATAGGTATTTCACGATTTTGGAATTTGCCAATTTTGATCACGGAAATGGATTGCTGGCACGATTGTACTTATACATGGTCACGTTTATCTTGTGCAAATTCGGCAGTCTTCCCCTAGTTTTGGTGCCCGCACATGCGCAGCTACAAAGTTAGGCACTTTACGATTTTGGAATTTGCCAATTTTGATCATGGAAATGGATTGCTGGCACGATTCTACCTATACATGGTCACGTTTATCTTGTGAAAATTCGGCAGTCTTCCCCTAGTTTTGGTGCCCGCGCATGCGCAGCTACAAAGTTAGGCACTTTACGATTTTGGAATTTGCCAATTTTGATCACGGAAATGGATTGCTGGCACGATTCTACCTATACATGGTCACGTTTATCTTCTGAAAATTCGGCAGTCTTCCCCTAGTTTTGGTGTCCGCGCATGCGCAGCTACTAAGATAGGCACTTTACGATTTTGGAATTTGCCAATTTTGATCACGGAAATGGATTGCTGGCACGATTCTACCTATACATGGTCACGTTTATGTTGTGAAAATTCGGCAGTCTTCTTCTAGTTTTGGTGCCCGCGCTGGCGCAGCTACAAAGATAGGTATTTCACGATTTTGGAATTTGCCAATTTTGATCACGGAAATGGATTGCTGGCACGATTGTACTTATACATGGTCACGTTTATCTTGTGCAAATTCGGCAGTCTTCCCCTAGTTTTGGTGCCCGCACATGCGCAGCTACAAAGTAAGGCACTTTACGATTTTGGAATTTGCAAATTTTGATCACGGAAATGGATTGCTGGCACGATTCTACCTATACATGGTCACGTTTTTATTTGTGAAAATTCGGCAGTCTTCCCCTAGTTTTGGTGCCCGCGCATGCGCAGCTACAAAGTTAGGCACTTTACGATTTTGGAATTTGCCAATTTTGATCACGGAAATGGATTGCTGGCACGATTCTACCTATACATGGTGACGTTTATCTTGTGTAAATTCGGCAGTCTTCCCCTAGTTTTGGTGCTCGCGCATGCGCAGCTACAAAGATAGGCACTTTACGATTTTGGAATTTCTCAATTTTGATCACGGAAATGGATTACTGGCACGATTCCACCAATACATGGTCACGTTTATCTTGTGAAAATTCGGCAGTCTTCCCCTAGTTTTGGTGCCCGCGCATGCGCAGCTACAAAGTTAGGCACTTTACGATTTTGGTATTTGCCAATTTTGATGTATAGGTAGAATCGTGCCAGTAATCCATTTCCGTGATCAAAATTGAGAAATTCCTAAATCGTAAAGTGCCTATCTTTGTAGCTGCGCATGCGCGGGCACCAAAACTAGGGGAAGACTGCCGAATTTTCACAAGATAAACGTGACCATGTATAGGTAGAATCGTGCCAGCAATCCATTTCCGTGATCAAAATTGGCAAATTCTAAAATTGTTAAGTGCCTAACTTTGTAGCTGCGCATGCGCGGGCACGAAAACTAGGGGAAGACTGCCGAATTTTCACAAGATAAACGTGACCATGTATAGGTAGAATCGTGCGAGCAATCCATTTCCGTGTTCAAAATTTGCAAATTCCAAAATCGTAAAGTGCCTAACTTTGTAGCTGCGCATGCGCGGGCACCAAAACTAGGGGAAGACTGCCGAATTTTCACAAGATAAACGTGACCATGTATAGGTAGAATCGTGCCAGCAATCCATTACCGTGATCAAAATTGGCAAATTCCAAAATCGTAGAGTGCCTAACTTTGTAGCTGCGCATGCGCGGGCACCAAAACTAGTGGAAGACTGCCGAATTTTCACAAGATAAACGTGACCATGTATAGGTAGAATCGTGCCAGCAATCCATTTGCGTGATCAAAATTGGCAAATTCCAAAATCGTAAAGTGCCTTACTTTGTAGCTGCGCATGCGCGGGCACCAAAACTAGGGGAAGACTGCCGAATTTTCACAAGATAAACGTGACCATGTATGGGTGGAATCGTGCCAGTAATCCATTACCGTGATCAAAATTGGCAAATTCCAAAATCGTAGAGTGCCTAACTTTGTAGCTGCGCATGCGCGGGCACCAAAACTAGTGGAAGACTGCCGAATTTTCACAAGATAAACGTGACCATGTATAGGTAGAATCGTGCCAGCAATCCATTTGCGTGATCAAAATTGGCAAATTCCAAAATCGTAAAGTGCCTTACTTTGTAGCTGCGCATGCGCGGGCACCAAAACTAGGGGAAGACTGCCGAATTTTCACAAGATAAACGTGACCATGTATGGGTGGAATCGTGCCAGTAATCCATTTCCGTGATCAAAATTGGCAAATTCCAAAATCGTAAAGTGCCTTACTTTGTAGCTGCGCATGCGCGGGCACCAAAACTAGTGGAAGACTGCCGAATTTTCACAAGATAAACGTGACCATGTATAGGTAGAATCGTGCCAGCAATCCATTTCCGTGATCAAAATTGGCAAATTCCAAAATCGTAAAGAGCCTTACTTTGTAGCTGCGCATGCGCGGGCACCAAAACTAGGGGAAGACTGCCGAATTTTCACAAGATAAACGTGACCATGTATAGGTAGAATCGTGCCAGCAATCCATTTCCGTGATCAAAATTGGCAAATTCCAAATTCGTAAAGTGCCTAACTTTGTAGCTGCGCATGCGCGGGCACGAAAACTAGGGGAAGACTGCCGAATTTTCACAAGATAAACGTGACCATGTATAGGTAGAATCGTGCCAGCAATCCATTTTCGTGCTCAAAATTGGCAAATTCCAAAATCGTAAAGTGCCTAACTTTGTAGCTGCGCATACGCGGGCACAAAAACTAGGGGAAGACTGCCGAATTTTCACAAGATAAACGTGACCATGTATAGGTAGAATCGTGCCAGCAATCCATTTCCGTGATCAAAATTGGCAAATTCCAAAATCGTAGAGTGCCTAACTTTGTAGCTGCGCATGCGCGGGCACCAAAACTAGGGGAAGACTGCCGAATTTTCACAAGATAAACGTGACCATGTATAGGTAAAATCGTGCCAGTAATCCATTTCCGTGATCAAAATTGGCAAATTCCAGAATCGTAAAGTGCCTAACTTTGTAGCTGCGCATGCGCGGGCACCAAAACTAGGGGAAGACTGCCGAATTTTCACAAGATAAACGTGACCATATATAGGTAGAATCGTGCCAGCAATCCATTTCCGTGATGAAAATTGGCAAATTCCAAAATCGTAATGTGCCTAACTTTGTAGCTGCACATGCGCGGGCACCAAAACTAGGGGAAGACTGCCGAATTTTCACAAGATAAACGTGACCATGTATAGGTAGAATCCTGCCAGCAATCCATTTTCGTGATCAAAATTGGCAAATTCCAAAATCGTAAAGTGCCTAACTTTGTAGCTGCGCATGCGCGGGCACCAAAACTAGGGGAAGACTGCCGAATTTTCACAAGATAAACGTGACCATGTATAGTTAGAATCGTGCCAGCAATCCATTTCCGTGATCAAAATTGGCAAATTCCAAAATCGTAAAGTGCCTAACTTTGTAGCTGCGCATGCGCGGGCACCAAAACTAGGGGAAGACTGCCGAATTTTCACAACATAAACGTGACCATGTACAGGTAGAATCGTGCCAGCAATCCATTTCCGTGATCAAAATTGGCAAATTCCAAAATCGTAAAGTGCCTAACTTTGTAGCTGCACATGCGCGGGCACCAAAACTAGGGGAAGACTGCCGAATTTTCACAAGATAAACGTGACCATGTATAGGTAGAATCGTGCCAGCAATCCATTTCCGTGATCAAAATTGGCAAATTCCAAAATCGTAAAGTGCCTAACTTTGTAGCTGCGCATGCGCGGGCACCAAAACTAGGGGAAGACTACCGAATTTTCACAAGATAAACGTGACCATGTATAGGTAGAATCGTGCCAGCAATCCATTTCCGTGATCAAAATTGGCAAATTCCAAAATCGTAAAGCGCCTATCTTTGGAGCTGCGCATGCGCGGGCACCAAAACTAGGGAAAGACTGCCGAATTTTCAAAAGATAAACGTGACCATGTATAGGTAAAATCCTGCCAGTAATCCATTTCCGTGATCAAAATTGGCAAATTCCAAAATCGTAAAGTGCCTATCTTTGTAGCTGCGCCTGCGCGGGCACCAAAACTAGGGGAAGACTGCCGAGTTTTCACAAGATAAACGTGACCATGTATAGGTAGAATCGTGCCAGCAATCCATTTCCGTGATCAAAATTGGCAAATTCCAAAATCGTAAAGTGCCTAACTTTGTAGCTGCACATGCGCGGGCACCAAAACTAGGGGAAGACTGCCGAATTTTCACAAGATAAACGTGACCATGTATAGGTAGAATCGTGCCAGCAATCCATTTCCGTGATCAAAATTGGCAAATTCCAAAATCGTAAAGTGCCTAACTTTGTAGCTGCGCATGCGCGGGCACCAAAACTAGGGGAAGACTACCGAATTTTCACAAGATAAACGTCACCATGTATAGGTAGAATCGTGCCAGCAATCCATTTCCGTGATCAAAATTGGCAAATTCCAAAATCGTAAAGCGCCTATCTTTGGAGCTGCGCATGTGCGGGCACCAAAACTAGGGAAAGACTGCCGAATTTTCAAAAGATAAACGTGACCATGTATAGGTAAAATCCTGCCAGTAATCTATTTCCGTGATCAAAATTGGCAAATTCCAAAATCGTAAAGTGCCTATCTTTGTAGCTGCGCCTGCGCGGGCACCAAAACTAGGGGAAGACTGCCGAGTTTTCACAAGATAAACGTGACCATGTATAGGTAGAATCGTGCCAGCAATCCATTTCCGTGATCAAAATTGGCAAATTCCAAAATCGTAAAGTGCCTAACTTTGTAGCTGCACATGCGCGGGCACCAAAACTAGGGGAAGACTGCCGAATTTTCACAAGATAAACGTGACCATGTATAGGTAGAATCGTGCCAGCAATCCATTTCCGTGATCAAAATTGGCAAATTCCAAAATCGTAAAGTGCCTAACTTTGTAGCTGCGCATGCGCGGGCACCAAAACTAGGGGAAGACTAACGAATTTTCACAAGATAAACGTGACCATGTATAGGTAGAATCGTGCCAGCAATCCATTTCCGTGATCAAAATTGGCAAATTCCAAAATCGTAAAGCGCCTATCTTTGTAGCTGCGCATGCGCGGGCACCAAAACTAGGGAAAGACTGCCGAATTTTCAAAAGATAAACGTGACCATGTATAGGTAAAATACTGCCAGTAATCCATTTCCGTGATCAAAATTGGCAAATTCCAAAATCGTAAAGTGCCTAACTTTGTAGCTGCACATGCGCGGGCACCAAAACTAGGGGAAGACTGCCGAATTTTCACAAGATAAACGTGACCATGTATAGGTAGAATCGTGCCAGCAATCCCTTTCCGTGATCAAAATTGGCAAATTCCAAAATCGTAAAGTGCCTAACTTTGTAGCTGCGCATGCGCGGGCACCAAAACTAGGGGAAGACTAACGAATTTTCACAAGATAAACGTGACCATGTATAGGTAGAATCGTGCCAGCAATCCATTTCCGTGATCAAAATTGGCAAATTCCAAAATCGTAAAGCGCCTATCTTTGTAGCTGCGCATGCGCGGGCACCAAAACTAGGGAAAGACTGCCGAATTTTCAAAAGATAAACGTGACCATGTATAGGTAAAATCCTGCCAGTAATCCATTTCCGTGATCAAAATTGGCAAATTCCAAAATAGTAAAGTGCCTAACTTTGTAGCTGCGCATGCGCGGGCACCAAAACTAGGGGAAGACTGCCGAATTTTCACAAGATAAACGTGACCATGTATAGGTAGAATCGTGCCAGCAATCCATTTCCGTGATCAAAATTGGCAAATTCCGAAATCGTAAAGTGTCTAACTTTGTAGCTGCGCATGCGCAGGCACCAAAACTAGGGGAAGACTGCCGAATTTTCACAAGATAAACGTGACCATGTATAGGTAGAATCGTGCCAGCAATCCATTTCCGTGATCAAAATTGGCAAATTCCGAAATCGTAAAGCGTCTAACTTTGTAGCTGCGCATGCGCGGGCACCAAAACTAGGGGAAGACTGCCGAATTTTCACAAGATAAACGTGACCATGTATAGGTAGAATCGTGCCAGTAATCCATTTCCGTGATCAAAATTGACAAATTCCAAAATCGTAAAGTGCCTAACTTTGTTGCTGCGCATGCGCGGGCACCAAAACTAGGGGAAGACTACCGAATTTTCACAAGATAAACGTGACCATGTATAGGTAGAATCGTGCCAGCAATCCATTTCCGTGATCAAAATTGGCAAATTCCAAAATCGTAAAGTGCCTATCTTTGTAGCTGCGCATGCCCGGGCACAAAAACTAGGGGAAGACTGCCGAATTTTCAAAAGATAAACATGACCATGTATAGGTAGAATCGTGCCAGCAATCTATTTCAGTGATCAAAATTGGCAAATTCCAAAATCGTAAAGTGCCTAACTTTGTAGCTGCGCATGCGCGGGCACCAAAACTAGAGGAAGACTGCCGAATTTTCACAAGATAAACGTGACCATGTATAGGTAGAATCGTGCCAGCAATCCATTTCCGTGATCAAAATTGGCAAATTCCAAAATCGTAAAGCGCCTATCTTTGTAGCTGCGCATGCGCGGGCACCAAAACTAGGGGAAGACTGCCGAAATTCCACAATATAAACGTGACCATGTATAGGTAAAATCGTGCCAGTAATCCATTTCCGTGATCAAAATTGGCAAATTCCAAAATCGTAAAGTGCCTATCTTTGTAGCTGCGCATGCGCGGGCACCAAAACTAGGGGAAGACTGCCGAATTTTCACAAGATAAACGTGACCATGTATAGGTAGAATCGTGCCAGTAATCCATTTCCGAGATCAAAATTGAGAAATTCCAAAATCGTAAAGTGCCTATCTTTGTAGCTGCACATGCGCGGGCACCAAAACTAGGGGAAGACTGCCGAATTTTCACAAGATAAACGTGACCATGTATAGGTAGAATCGTGCCAGCAATCCATTTCCGTGATCAAAATTGGCAAATTCCAAAATCGTAAAGTGCCTATTTTTGTAGCTGCGCATGCGCAGGCACCAAAACTAGGGGAAGACTGCCGAATTTTCACAAGATAAACGTGACCATGTATAGGTAGAATCGTGCCAGCAATCCATTTCCGTGATCAAAATTGGCAAATTCTAAAATCGTAAAGTGCCTAACTTTGTAGCTGCGCATGCGCTGGCACCAAAACTAGAGGAAGACTGCCGAATTTTCACAAGATAAACGTGACCATGTAGGGGTGGAATCGTGCCAGTAATCCATTTCCGTGATCAAAATTGGCAAATTCCAAAATTGTAAAGTGCCTATCTTATTAGCTGCGCATGCTCGGGCACCAAAACTAGAGGAAGACTGCCGAATTTTCACAAGATAAACATGACCATGTATAGGTAGAATCGTGCCAGCAATCCATTTCGGTGATCAAAATTAGCAAATTTCAAAATCGTAAAGTGCCTAACTTTGTAGCTGCACATGCGAGGGCACCAAAACTAGGGGAAGACTGCCGAATTTTCACAAGATAAACGTGACCATGTATAGGTAGAATCGTGCCAGCAATCCATTTCCGTGATCAAAATTGGCAAATTCAGAAATCGTAAGGTGCCTATCTTTGTAGCTGCCCATGCCCGGGCAGCAAAACTAGGGGAAGACTGCCGAATTTTCACAAGATAAACGTGACCATGTATAGGTAGAATCGTGCCAGCAATCCATTTCCGTGATCAAAATTGGCAAATTCAGAAATCGTAAAGTGCCTAACTTTGTAGCTGCGCATGCGCGGGCACCAAAACTAGGGGAAGACTGCCGAATTTTCACAAGATAAACGTGACCATGTATGGGTTGAATCGTGCCAGTAATCCATTTCCGTGATCAAAATTGACAAATTCCAAAATCGTAAAGTGCCTAACTTTGTAGCTGCGCATGCGCTGGCACCAAAACTAGGGGAAGACTGCCGAATTTTCACAAGATAAACGTGACCATGTATGGGTGGAATCGTGCCAGTAATCCATTTCCGTGATCAAAATTGGCAAATTCAGAAATCGTAAAGTGCCTATCTTATTAGCGGCGCATGCTCGGGCACCAAAACTAGGGGAAGACTGCCGAATTTTCACAAGATAAACGTTACCATGTATAGGTAGAATCGTGCCAGCAATCAATTTCCGTGATCAAAATTAGCAAATTCCAAAATCGTAAAGTGCCTAACTTTGTAGCTGCACATGCGAGGGCACCAAAACTAGGGGAAGACTGCCGAATTTTCACAAGATAAACGTGACCATGTATAGGTAGAATCGTGCCAGGAATCCATTTCCGTGCTCAAAATTAACAAATTCAGAAATCGTAAAGTGCCTATCTTTGTAGCTGCGCATGCTCGGGCAGCAAAACTAGGGGAAGACTGCCGAATTTTCACAAGATAAACGTGACCATGTATAGGTAGAATCGTGCCAGCAATCCATTTCCGTGATCAAAATTGGCAAATTCAGAAATCGTAAAGTGCCTAACTTTGTAGCTGCGCATGCTCGGGCACCAAAACTAGGGGAAGACTGCCGAATTTTCACAAGATAAACGTGACCATGTATAGGTAGAATCGTGCCAGCAATCCATTCCCGTGATCAAAATTGGCAAATTCCAAAATCGTAAAGTGCCTAACTTTGTAGCTGCGCATGCGCGGGCACCAAAACTAGGGGAAGACTGCCGAATTTTCACAAGATAAACGTGACCATGTATAAATTGAATCGTGCCAGCAATCCATTTCCGTGATCAAAATTGGCAAATTCCAAAATCGTAAAGTGCCTAACTTTGTAGCTGCGCATGCGCAGGCACCAAAACTAGGGGAAGACTGCCGAATTTTCACAAGATAAACGTGACCATGTATAGGTAGAATCGTGCCAGCAATCCATTTCCGTGATCAAAATTGGCAAATTCCAAAATCGTAAAGTGCCTAACTTTGTAGCTGCGCATGCGCGGGCACCAAAACTAGGGGAAGACTGCCGAATTTTCACAAGATAAACGTGACCATGTATAAATTGAATCGTGCCAGCAATCCATTTCCGTGATCAAAATTGGCAAATTCCAAAATCGTAAAGTGCCTAACTTTGTAGCTGCGCATGCACGGGCACCAAAACTAGGGGAAGACTGCCGAATTTTCACAAGATAAACAAGACCATGTATAAATTGAATCGTGCCAGCAATCCATTTCCGTGATCAAAATTGGCAAATTCCAAAATCGTAAAGTGCCTAACTTTGTAGCTGCGCATGCGCGGGCACCAAAACTAGGGGAAAACTGCCGAATTTTCACAAGATAAACGTAACCATGTATGGGTGGAATCGTGCCAGTAATCCATTTCCGTGATCAAAATTGAGAAATTCCAAAATCGTAAAGTGCCTAACTTTGTAGCTGCGCATGCACGGGCACCAAAACTAGGGGAAGACTGCCGAATTTTCACAAGATAAACGTGACCATGTATAAATTGAATCGTGCCAGCAATCCATTTCCGTGATCAAAATTGGCAAATTCCAAAATCGTAAAGTGCCTATCTTTGTAGCTGCGCATGCGCGGGCACCAAAACTAGGGGAAGACTGCCGAATTTTCACAAGATAAACGTGACCATGTATAGGTAGAATCGTGCCAGCAATCCATTTCCGTGATCAAAATTGGCAAATTCCAAAATCGTAAAGTGCCTAACTTGGTAGCTGCGCATGCGTGGGCACCAAAACTAGGGGAAGACTGCCGAATTTTCACAAGATAAACGTAACCATGTATGGGTGAAATCGTGTCAGTAATCCATTTCCGTGATCAAAATTGAGAGATTCCAAAATCGTAAAATGCCTAACTTTGTAGCTGCGCATGTGCGGGCACCAAAACTAGGGGAAGACTGCCGAATTTTCACAAGATAAACGTGACCATGTATAGGTAGAATCGTGCCAGCAATCCATTTCCGTGATCAAAATTGGCAAATTCAGAAATCGTAAAGTGCCTAACTTTGTAGCTGCACATGCGCGGGCACCAAAACTAGGGGAAGACTGCCGAATTTTCACAAGATAAACGTGACCATGTATAGGTAGAATCGTGCCAGCAATCCATTTCCGTGATCAAAATTGGCAAATTCCAAAATCATAAAGTGCCTAACTTTGTAGCTGCGCATGCGCGGGCACCAAAACTAGGGGAAGACTGCCGAATTTTCACAAGATAAACGTGACCATGTATAGGTAGAATCGTGCCAGCAATCCATTTCCGTGATCAAAATTGGCAAATTCCAAAATCGTAAAGTGCCTAACTTGGTAGCTGCGCATGCGTGGGCACCAAAACTAGGGGAAGACTGCCGAATTTTCACAAGATAAACGTAACCATGTATGGGTGAAATCGTGCCAGTAATCCATTTCCGTGATCAAAATTGAGAGATTCCAAAATCGTAAAATGCCTAACTTTGTAGCTGCGCATGTGCGGGCACCAAAACTAGGGGAAGACTGCCGAATTTTCACAAAATAAACGTGACCATGTATAGGTAGAATCGTGCCAGCAATCCATTTCCGTGATCAAAATTGGCAAATTCAGAAATCGTAAAGTGCCTAACTTTGTAGCTGCACATGCGCGGGCACCAAAACTAGGGGAAGACTGCCGAATTTTCACAAGATAAACGTGACCATGTATAGGTAGAATCGTGCCAGCAATCCATTTCCGTGATCAAAATTGGCAAATTCCAAAATCATAAAGTGCCTAACTTTGTAGCTGCGCATGCGCGGGCACCAAAACTAGGGGAAGACTGCCGAATTTTCACAAGATAAACGTGACCATGTAAAGGTAGAATCGTGCCAGCAATCCATTTCCGTGATCACAATTGGCAAATTCCAAAATCGTAAAGTGCCTAACTTTGTAGCTGCGCATGCGCGGGCACCAAAACTAGAGGAAGACTGCCGAATTTTCACAAGATAAAGGTGACCATGTATAGGTAGAATCGTGCCAGAAATAGCCATTTTTCAGTTTTTTGGGCAAAAAAGGTTTTTTTTCCCCGCAAAACAGTGTTTTGGACACCGAAAATGTGCTTTTCTCGGCCAAAGGGTGCGTTTAGCAATGAAAACGTCGTGTTTTGACAAAGAGAAAATTCTCAGCAAAATTCCAATTTGGTCAGCAAAAAACAGTTTTTTTGACCAAAAAGCACCTATTCTCAGCCAAAACCCCATTTTTTTTCGCCAAAAAGTCGTGGTTTTATCTCAAGAGGTATTTTCAGGATTAAAAAGTGGGGGTTTCAGCCAACCGGTCACGCCGTCAGCGAAAAACCTGGTTTTGAGAGCCAAAATAGCCATTTTTCAGTTTTTTGGGCGAAAAAATTTTTTTTCCCAGCAAAACAGTGTTTTGAACACCGAAAATGTGCTTTTCTCGGCCAAAGGGTGCGTTTAGCAGTGAAAACGTCGTGTTTTGACCAAGAGAAAATTCTCAGCAAAATTCCAATTTGGTCAGCAAAAAACAGTTTTTTTGACCAAAAAGCACCTATTCTCAGCCAAAACCCCATTTTTTTTCGCCAAAAAGTCGTGTTTTTATCTCAAGAGGTATTTTCAGGAGCAAAAAGTGGGGGTTTCAGCCAACCGGTCACGCCGTCAGCGAAAAACCTGGTTTTGAGAGCCAAAATAGCCATTTTTCAGTTTTTGGGGCTAAAAAGGTTTTTTTCCCAGCAAAACAGTGTTTTGGACACCGAAAATGTGCTTTTCTCGGCCAAAGGGTGCGTTTAGCAATGAAAACGTCGTGTTTTGACCAAGAGAAAATTCTCAGCAAAATTCCAATTTGGTCAGCAAAAAACAGTTTTTTTAACCAAAAAGCCCCTATTCTCAGCCAAAACCCCATTTTTTTTCGCCAAAAAGTCGTGTTTTTATCTCAAGAGGTATTTTCAGGAGCAAAAAGTGGGGGTTTCAGCCAACCGGTCACGCCGTCAGCGAAAAACCTGGTTTTGAGAGCCAAAATAGCCATTTTTCAGTTTTTTGGGCTAAAAAGGTTTTTTTCCCAGCAAAACAGTGTTTTGGACACCGAAAATGTGCTTTTCTCGGCCAAAGGGTGCGTTTAGCAGTGAAAACGTCGTGTTTTGACCAAGAGAAAATTCTCAGCAAAATTCCAATTTGGTCAGCAAAAAACAGTTTTTTTGACCAAAAAGCACCTATTCTCAGCCAAAACCCCATTTTTTTTCGCCAAAAAGTCGTGTTTTTATCTCAAGAGGTATTTTCAGGAGCAAAAAGTGGGGGTTTCAGCCAACCGGTCACGCCGTCAGCGAAAAACCTGGTTTTGAGAGCCAAAATAGCCATTTTTCAGTTTTTGGGGCTAAAAAGGTTTTTTTCCCAGCAAAACAGTGTTTTGGACACCGAAAATGTGCTTTTCTCGGCCAAAGGGTGCGTTTAGCAATGAAAACGTCGTGTTTTGACCAAGAGAAAATTCTCAGCAAAATTCCAATTTGGTCAGCAAAAAACAGTTTTTTTAACCAAAAAGCCCCTATTCTCAGCCAAAACCCCATTTTTTTTCGCCAAAAAGTCGTGTTTTTATCTCAAGAGGTATTTTCAGGAGCAAAAAGTGGGGGTTTCAGCCAACCGGTCACGCCGTCAGCGAAAAACCTGGTTTTGAGAGCCAAAATAGCCATTTTTCAGTTTTTTGGGCTAAAAAGGTTTTTTTCCCAGCAAAACAGTGTTTTGGACACCGAAAATGTGCTTTTCTCGGCCAAAGGGTGCGTTTAGCAATGAAAACGTCGTGTTTTGACAAAGAGAAAATTCTCAGCAAAATTCCAATTTGGTCAGCAAAAAACAGTTTTTTTAACCAAAAAGCCCCTATTCTCAGCCAAAACCCCATTTTTTTTCGCCAAAAAGTCGTGTTTTTATCTCAAGAGGTATTTTCAGGAGCAAAAAGTGGGGGTTTCAGCCAACCGGTCACGCCGTCAGCGAAAAACCTGGTTTTGAGAGCCAAAATAGCCATTTTTAAGTTTTTTGGGCTAAAAAAATTTTTTTCCCAGCAAAACAGTGTTTTGGACACCGAAAATGTGCTTTTCTCGGCCAAAGGGTGCGTTTAGCAGTGAAAACGTCGTGTTTTGACCAAGAGAAAATTCTCAGCAAAATTCCAATTTGGTCAGCAAAAAACAGTTTTTTTGACCAAAAAGCACCTATTCTCAGCCAAAACCCCATTTTTTTTCGCCAAAAAATCGTGTTTTTATCTCAAGAGGTATTTTCAGGAGCAAAAAGTGGGGGTTTCAGCCAACCGGTCACGCCGTCAGCGAATAACCTGGTTTTGAGAGCCAAAATAGCCATTTTTCAGTTTTTTGGGCTAAAAAGGTTTTTTTCCCAGCAAAACAGTGTTTTGGACACCGAAAATGTGCTTTTCTCGGCCAAAGGGTGCGTTTAGCAGTGAAAACGTCGTGTTTTGACCAAGAGAAAATTCTCAGCAAAATTCCAATTTGGTCAGCAAAAAACAGTTTTTTTGACCAAAAAGCACCTATTCTCAGCCAAAACCCCATTTTTTTTCGCCAAAAAGTCGTGTTTTTATCTCAAGAGGTATTTTCAGGAGCAAAAAGTGGGGGTTTCAGCCAACCGGTCACGCCGTCAGCGAAAAACCTGGTTTTGAGAGCCAAAATAGCCATTTTTCAGTTTTTTGGGCTAAAAAGGTTTTTTTCCCAGCAAAACAGTGTTTTGGACACCGAAAATGTGCTTTTCTCGGCCAAAGGGTGCGTTTAGCAGTGAAAACGTCGTGTTTTGACCAAGAGAAAATTCTCAGCAAAATTCCAATTTGGTCAGCAAAAAACAGTTTTTTTGACCAAAAAGCACCTATTCTCAGCCAAAACCCCATTTTTTTTCGCCAAAAAGTCGTGTTTTTATCTCAAGAGGTATTTTCAGGAGCAAAAAGTGGGGGTTTCAGCCAACCGGTCACGCCGTCAGCGAAAAACCTGGTTTTGAAGGCCAAAATAGCCATTTTTCAGTTTTTGGGGCTAAAAAGGTTTTTTTCCCAGCAAAACAGTGTTTTGGACACCGAAAATGTGCTTTTCTCGGCCAAAGGGTGCGTTTAGCAATGAAAACGTCGTGTTTTGACCAAGAGAAAATTCTCAGCAAAATTCCAATTTGGTCAGCAAAAAACAGTTTTTTTAACCAAAAAGCCCCTATTCTCAGCCAAAACCCCATTTTTTTTCGCCAAAAAGTCGTGTTTTTATCTCAAGAGGTATTTTCAGGAGCAAAAAGGGGGGGTTTCAGCCAACCGGTCACGCCGTCAGCGAAAAACCTGGTTTTGAGAGCCAAAATAGCCATTTTTCAGTTTTTTGGGCTAAAAAGGTTTTTTTCCCAGCAAAACAGTGTTTTGGACACCGAAAATGTGCTTTTCTCGGCCAAAGGGTGCGTTTAGCAGTGAAAACGTCGTGTTTTGACCAAGAGAAAATTCTCAGCAAAATTCCAATTTGGTCAGCAAAAAACAGTTTTTTTGACCAAAAAGCACCTATTCTCAGCCAAAACCCCATTTTTTTTCGCCAAAAAGTCGTGTTTTTATCTCAAGAGGTATTTTCAGGAGCAAAAAGGGGGGGTTTCAGCCAACCGGTCACGCCGTCAGCGAAAAACCTGGTTTTGAGAGCCAAAATAGCCATTTTTCAGTTTTTTGGGCTAAAAAGGTTTTTTTCCCAGCAAAACAGTGTTTTGGACACCGAAAATGTGCTTTTCTCGGCCAAAGGGTGCGTTTAGCAGTGAAAACGTCGTGTTTTGACCAAGAGAAAATTCTCAGCAAAATTCCAATTTGGTCAGCAAAAAACAGTTTTTTTGACCAAAAAGCACCTATTCTCAGCCAAAACCCCATTTTTTTTCGCCAAAAAGTCGTGTTTTTATCTCAAGAGGTATTTTCAGGAGCAAAAAGTGGGGGTTTTAGCCAACCGGTCACGCCGTCAGCAAAAAACCTGGTTTTGAGAGCCAAAATAGCCATTTTTCAGTTTTTTGGGCTAAAAAGGTTTTTTCCCCAGCAAAACAGTGTTTTGGACACCGAAAATGTGCTTTTCTCGGCCAAAGGGTGCGTTTAGCAGTGAAAACGTCGTGTTTTGACCAAGAGAAAATTCTCAGCAAAATTCCAATTTGGTCAGCAAAAAACAGTTTTTTTGACCAAAAAGCACCTATTCTCAGCCAAAACCCCATTTTTTTCCGCCAAAAAGTCGTGTTTTTATCTCAAGAGGTATTTTCAGGAGCAAAAAGGGGGGGTTTCAGCCAACCGGTCACGCCGTCAGCGAAAAACCTGGTTTTGAGAGCCAAAATAGCCATTTTTCAGTTTTTTGGGCTAAAAAGGTTTTTTTCCCAGCAAAACAGTGTTTTGGACACCGAAAATGTGCTTTTCTCGGCCAAAGGGTGCGTTTAGCAGTGAAAACGTCGTGTTTTGACCAAGAGAAAATTCTCAGCAAAATTCCAATTTGGTCAGCAAAAAACAGTTTTTTTGACCAAAAAGCACCTATTCTCAGCCAAAACCCCATTTTTTTCGCCAAAAAGTCGTGTTTTTATCTAAAGAGGTATTTTCAGGAGCAAAAAGGGGGGGTTTCAGCCAACGGGCCACGCCGTCAGCGAAAAACCTGGTTTTGAGAGCCAAAATAGCCATTTTTCAGTTTTTTGGGCTAAAAAGGTTTTTTTCCCAGCAAAACAGTGTTTTGGACACCGAAAATGTGCTTTTCTCGGCCAAAGGGTGCGTTTAGCAATGAAAACGTCGTGTTTTGACCAAGAGAAAATTCTCAGCAAAATTCCAATTTGGTCAGCAAAAAACAGTTTTTTTAACCAAAAAGCCCCTATTCTCAGCCAAAACCCCATTTTTTTTCGCCAAAAAGTCGTGTTTTTATCTCAAGAGGTATTTTCAGGAGCAAAAAGTGGGGGTTTCAGCCAACCGGTCACGCCGTCAGCGAAAAACCTGGTTTTGAGAGCCAAAATAGCCATTTTTCAGTTTTTTGGGCTAAAAAGGTTTTTTTCCCAGCAAAACAGTGTTTTGGACACCGAAAATGTGCTTTTCTCGGCCAAAGGGTGCGTTTAGCAGTGAAAACGTCGTGTTTTGACCAAGAGAAAATTCTCAGCAAAATTCCAATTTGGTCAGCAAAAAACAGTTTTTTTGACCAAAAAGCACCTATTCTCAGCCAAAACCCCATTTTTTTTCGCCAAAAAGTCGTGTTTTTATCTCAAGAGGTATTTTCAGGAGCAAAAAGGGGGGGTTTCAGCCAACCGGTCACGCCGTCAGCGAAAAACCTGGTTTTGAGAGCCAAAATAGCCATTTTTCAGTTTTTTGGGCTAAAAAGGTTTTTTTCCCAGCAAAACAGTGTTTTGGACACCGAAAATGTGCTTTTCTCGGCCAAAGGGTGCGTTTAGCAGTGAAAACGTCGTGTTTTGACCAAGAGAAAATTCTCAGCAAAATTCCAATTTGGTCAGCAAAAAACAGTTTTTTTGACCAAAAAGCACCTATTCTCAGCCAAAACCCCATTTTTTTTCGCCAAAAAGTCGTGTTTTTATCTCAAGAGGTATTTTCAGGAGCAAAAAGTGGGGGTTTTAGCCAACCGGTCACGCCGTCAGCAAAAAACCTGGTTTTGAGAGCCAAAATAGCCATTTTTCAGTTTTTTGGGCTAAAAAGGTTTTTTTCCCAGCAAAACAGTGTTTTGGACACCGAAAATGTGCTTTTCTCGGCCAAAGGGTGCGTTTAGCAGTGAAAACGTCGTGTTTTGACCAAGAGAAAATTCTCAGCAAAATTCCAATTTGGTCAGCAAAAAACAGTTTTTTTGACCAAAAAGCACCTATTCTCAGCCAAAACCCCATTTTTTTTCGCCAAAAAGTCGTGTTTTTATCTCAAGAGGTATTTTCAGGAGCAAAAAGGGGGGGTTTCAGCCAACCGGTCACGCCGTCAGCGAAAAACCTGGTTTTGAGAGCCAAAATAGCCATTTTTCAGTTTTTTGGGCCAAAAAGGTTTTTTTCCCAGCAAAACAGTGTTTTGGACACCGAAAATGTGCTTTTCTCGGCCAAAGGGTGCGTTTAGCAGTGAAAACGTCGTGTTTTGACCAAGAGAAAATTCTCAGCAAAATTCCAATTTGGTCAGCAAAAAACCGTTTTTTTGACCAAAAAGCACCTATTCTCAGCCTAAACCCCATTTTTTTTCGCCAAAAAGTCGTGTTTTTATCTCAAGAGGTATTTTCAGGAGCAAAAAGTGGGGGTTTCAGCCAACCGGTCACGCCGTCAGCGAAAAACCTGGTTTTGAGAGCCAAAATAGCCATTTTTCAGTTTTTTGGGCTAAAAAGGTTTTTTTCCCAGCAAAACAGTGTTTTGGACACCGAAAATGTGTTTTTCTCGGCCAAAGGGTGCGTTTAGCAGTGAAAACGTCGTGTTTTGACCAAGAGAAAATTCTCAGCAAAATTCCAATTTGGTCAGCAAAAAACAGTTTTTTTGACCAAAAAGCACCTATTCTCAGCCAAAACCCCATTTTTTTTCGCCAAAAAGTCGTGTTTTTATCTAAAGAGGTATTTTCAGGAGCAAAAAGTGGGGGTTTCAGCCAACCGGTCACACCGTCAGCGAAAAACCTGGTTTTGAGAGCCAAAATAGCCATTTTTCAGTTTTTTGGGCTAAAAAGGTTTTTTTCCCAGCAAAACAGTGTTTTGGACACCCAAAATGTGCTTTTCTCGGCCAAAGGGTGCGTTTAGCAGTGGAAACGTCGTGTTTTGACCAAGAGAAAATTCTCAGCAAAATTCCAATTTGGTCAGCAAAAAACAGTTTTTTTGACCAAAAAGCACCTATTCTCAGCCAAAACCCCATTTTTTTTCGCCAAAAAGTCGTGTTTTTATCTCAAGAGGTATTTTCAGGAGCAAAAAGTGGGGGTTTCAGCCAACCGGTCACGCCGTCAGCGAAAAACCTGGTTTTGAGAGCCAAAATAGCCATTTTTCAGTTTTTGGGGCTAAAAAGGTTTTTTTCCCAGCAAAACAATGTTTTGGACACCCAAAATGTGCTTTTCTCGGCCAAAAGGTGCGTTTAGCAGTGAAAACGTCGTGTTTTGACCAAGAGAAAATTCTCAGCAAAATTCCAATTTGGTCAGCAAAAAACCGTTTTTTTGACCAAAAAGCACCTATTCTCAGCCTAAACCCCATTTTTTTTCGCCAAAAAGTCGTGTTTTTATCTCAAGAGGTATTTTCAGGAGCAAAAAGTGGGGGTTTCAGCCAACCGGTCACGCCGTCAGCGAAAAACCTGGTTTTGAGAGCCAAAATAGCCATTTTTCAGTTTTTTGGGCTAAAAAGGTTTTTTTCCCAGCAAAACAGTGTTTTGGACACCGAAAATGTGTTTTTCTCGGCCAAAGGGTGCGTTTAGCAGTGAAAACGTCGTGTTTTGACCAAGAGAAAATTCTCAGCAAAATTCCAATTTGGTCAGCAAAAAACAGTTTTTTTGACCAAAAAGCACCTATTCTCAGCCAAAACCCCATTTTTTTTCGCCAAAAAGTCGTGTTTTTATCTAAAGAGGTATTTTCAGGAGCAAAAAGTGGGGGTTTCAGCCAACCGGTCACACCGTCAGCGAAAAACCTGGTTTTGAGAGCCAAAATAGCCATTTTTCAGTTTTTTGGGCTAAAAAGGTTTTTTTCCCAGCAAAACAGTGTTTTGGACACCCAAAATGTGCTTTTCTCGGCCAAAGGGTGCGTTTAGCAGTGGAAACGTCGTGTTTTGACCAAGAGAAAATTCTCAGCAAAATTCCAATTTGGTCAGCAAAAAACAGTTTTTTTGACCAAAAAGCACCTATTCTCAGCCAAAACCCCATTTTTTTTCGCCAAAAAGTCGTGTTTTTATCTCAAGAGGTATTTTCAGGAGCAAAAAGTGGGGGTTTCAGCCAACCGGTCACGCCGTCAGCGAAAAACCTGGTTTTGAGAGCCAAAATAGCCATTTTTCAGTTTTTGGGGCTAAAAAGGTTTTTTTCCCAGCAAAACAATGTTTTGGACACCCAAAATGTGCTTTTCTCGGCCAAAAGGTGCGTTTAGCAGTGGAAACTTCGTGTTTTGACCAAGAGAAAATTCTCAGCAAAATTCCAATTTGGTCAGCAAAAAACAGTTTTTTTGACCAAAAAGCACCTATTCTCAGCCAAAAGCCCATTTTTTTTGGCCAAAAAGTCGTGTTTTTATCTCAAGAGGTATTTTCAGGAGCAAAAAGTGGGGGTTTCAGCCAACCGGTCATGCCGTCAGCGAAAAACCTGGTTTTGAGAGCCAAAATAGCCATTTTTCAGTTTTTTGGGCTAAAAAGGTTTTTTTCCCAGCAAAACAGTGTTTTGGACACCGAAAATGTGCTTTTCTCGGCCAAAGGGTGCCTTTAGCAGTGAAAACGTCGTGTTTGGACCAAGAGAAAATTCTCAGCAAAATTCCAATTTGGTCAGCAAAAAACAGTTTTTTTGACCAAAAAGCACCTATTCTCAGCCAAAAGCCCATTTTTTTTCGCCAAAAAGTCGTGTTTTTATCTCAAGAGGTATTTTCAGGAGCAAAAAGTGGGGGTTTCAGCCAACCGGTCACGCCGTCAGCGAAAAACCTGGTTTTGAGAGCCAAAATAGCCATTTTTCAGTTTTTTGGGCTAAAAAGGTTTTTTTCCCAGCAAAACAGTGTTTTGGACACCCAAAATGTGCTTTTCTCGGCCAAAGGGTGCGTTTAGCAGTGAAAACGTCGTGTTTTGACCAAGAGAAAATTCTCAGCAAAATTCCAATTTGGTCAGCAAAAAACAGTTTTTTTGACCAAAAAGCACCTATTCTCAGCCAAAACCCCATTTTTTTTCGCCAAAAAGTCGTGTTTTTATCTCAAGAGGTATTTTCAGGAGCAAAAAGTGGGGGTTTCAGCCAACCGGTCACGCCGTCAGCGAAAAACCTGGTTTTGAGAGCCAAATTTTCAAAAGATAAACGTGACCTTGTATAGGTAGAATCGTGCCAGCAATCCATTTCCATGATCAAAATTGGCAAATTCCAAAATCGTAAAGTGCCTAACTTTGTAGCTGCGCATGCGCGGGCACCAAAACTAGGGGAAGACTGCCGAATTTTCACAAGATAAACGTGACCATGTATAGGTAGAATCGTGCCAGCAATCCATTTCCGTGATCAAAATTGGCAAATTCCAAAATCGTAAAGTGCCTAACTTTGTAGCTGCGCATGCGCGGGCACCAAAACTAGGGGAAGACTGCCGAATTTTCACAAGATAAACGTGACCATGTATAGGTAGAATCGTGCCAGCAATCCATTTCCGTGATCAAAATTGTCAAATTCCAAAATCGTAAAGTGCCTAACTTTGTAGCTGCGCATGCGCGGGCACCAAAACTAGGGGAAGACTGCCGAATTTTCACAAGATAAACGTGACCATGTATAGGTAGAATCGTGCCAGCAATCCATTTCCGTGATCAAAATTGGCAAATTCCAAAATCGTAAAGTGCCTAACTTTGTAGCTGCGCATGCGCGGGCACCAAAACTAGGGGAAGACTGCCGAATTTTCACAAGATAAACGTGACCATATATGGGTGGAATGGTGCCAGTAATCCATTTCCGTGATCAAAATTGAGAAATTCCAAAATCGTAAAGTGCCTATCTTTGTAGCTGCGCATGCGCGGGCACCAAAACTAGGGGAAGACTGCCGAATTTTCACAAGATAAACGTGACCATGTATAAGTAGAATCGTGCCAGCAATCCATTTCCGTGATCAAAATTGGGAAATTTCAAAATCATAAAGTGCCTAACTTTGTAGCTGCGCATGCGCGGGCATCAAAACTAGGGGAAGACTGCCGAATTTTCACAAGATAAACGTGACCATGTATAGGTAGAATCGTGCCAGCAATCCATTTCCGTGATCAAAATTGGCAAATTCCAAAATCGTAAAGTGCCTAACTTTGTAGCTGCGCATGCGCGGGCACCAAAACTAGGGGAAGACTGCCGAATTTTCACAAGATAAACGTGACCATGTATGGGTGGAATGGTGCCAGTAATCCATTTCCGTGATCAAAATTGAGAAATTCCAAAATCGTAAAGTGCCTATCTTTGTAGCTGCGCATGCGCGGGCACCAAAACTAGGGGAAGACTGCCGAATTTTCACAAGATAAACGTGACCATGTATAGGTAGAATCGTGCCAGCAATCCATTTCCGTGATCAAAATTGGGAAATTTCAAAATCATAAAGTGCCTAACTTTGTAGCTGCGCATGCGCGGGCACCAAAACTAGGGGAAGACTGCCGAATTTTCACAAGATAAACGTGACCATGTATAGGTAGAATCGTGCCAGCAATCCATTTCCGTGATCAAAATTGGCAAATTCCAAAATCGTAAAGTGCCTAACTTTGTAACTGCACATGCGCCAGCACCAAAACTAGGGGAAGACTGCCGAATTTTCACAAGATAAACGTGACCATGTATAGGTAGAATCGTGCCAGGAATCCATTTCCGTGATCAAAATTGGCAAATGCCAAAATCGTAAAGTGCCTAACTTTGTAGCTGCGCATGCGCGGGCACCAAAACTAGGGGAAGACTGCCGAATTTTCACAAGATAAACGTGACCATGTACAGGTAGAATCGTGCCAGCAATCCATTTCCGTGATCAAAATTGGCAAATTCCAAAATCGTAAAGTGCCTAACTTTGTAGCTGCGCATGCGCGGGCACCAAAACTAGGGGAAGACTGCCGAATTTTCACAAGATAAACGTAACCATGTATAGGTAGAATCGTGCCAGCAATCCATTTCCGTGATCAAAATTGGCAAATTCCAAAATCGTAAAGTGCCTAACTTTGTAGCTGCGCATGCGCGGGCTCCAAAACTAGGGGAAGGCTGCCGAATTTTCACAAGATAAACGGGACCATGTATAGGTAGAATCGTGCAAGCAATCCATTTCCGTGATCAAAATTGGCAAATTCCAAAATCGTAAAGTGCCTAACTTTGTAGCTGCGCATGCGCGGGCACCAAAACTAGGGGAAGACTGCCGAATTTTCACAAGATAAACGTGACCATGTTTAGGTAGAATCGTGCTAGCAATCCATTTCCGTGATCAAAATTGGCAAATTCCAAAATCGTAAAGTGCCTAACTTTGTAGCTGCACATGCGCGGGCACCAAAACTAGGGGAAGACTGCCGAATTTTCAGAAGATAAACGTGACCATGTATAGGTAGAATCTTGCCAGCAATCCCTTTCCGTGATCAAAATTGGCAAATTCCAAAATCGTAAAGTGCCTAACTTTGTAGCTGCGCATGCGCGGGCACCAAAACTAGGGGAACACTGCCGAATTTTCAGAAGATAAACGTGACCATGTATACGTAGAATCGTGCCAGCAATCCATTTCCGTGATCAAAATTGTCAAATTCCAAAATCGTAAAGTGCCTAACTTTGTAGCTGCGCATGCGCGGGCACCAAAACTAGGGGAAGACTGCCGAATTTTCACAAGATAAACGTGACCATATATGGGTGGAATGGTGCCAGTAATCCATTTCCGTGATCAAAATTGAGAAATTCCAAAATCGTAAAGTGCCTATCTTTGTAGCTGCGCATGCGCAGGCACCAAAACTAGGGGAAGACTGCCGAATTTTCACAAGATAAACGTGACCATGTATAAGTAGAATCGTGCCAGCAATCCATTTCCGTGATCAAAATTGGGAAATTTCAAAATCATAAAGTGCCTAACTTTGTAGCTGCGCATGCGCGGGCATGAAAACTAGGGGAAGACTGCCGAATTTTCACAAGATAAACGTGACCATGTATAGGTAGAATCGTGCCAGCAATCCATTTCCGTGATCAAAATTGGCAAATTCCAAAATCGTAAAGTGCCTAACTTTGTAGCTGCGCATGCGCGGGCACCAAAACTAGGGGAAGACTGCCGAATTTTCACAAGATAAACGTGACCATGTATGGGTGGAATGGTGCCAGTAATCCATTTCCGTGATCAAAATTGAGAAATTCCAAAATCGTAAAGTGCCTATCTTTGTAGCTGCGCATGCGCGGGCACCAAAACTAGGGGAAGACTGCCGAATTTTCACAAGATAAACGTGACCATGTATAGGTAGAATCGTGCCAGCAATCCATTTCCGTGATCAAAATTGGGAAATTTCAAAATCATAAAGTGCCTAACTTTGTAGCTGCGCATGCGCGGGCATCAAAACTAGGGGAAGACTGCCGAATTTTCACAAGATAAACGTGACCATGTATAGGTAGAATCGTGCCAGCAATCCATTTCCGTGATCAAAATTGGCAAATTCCAAAATCGTAAAGTGCCTAACTTTGTAACTGCACATGCGCCAGCACCAAAACTAGGGGAAGACTGCCGAATTTTCACAAGATAAACGTGACCATGTATAGGTAGAATCGTGCCAGCAATCCATTTCCGTGATCAAAATTGGCAAATTCCAAAATCGTAAAGTGCCTAACTTTGTAGCTGCGCATGCGCGGGCACCAAAACTAGGGGAAGACTGCCGAATTTTCACAAGATAAACGTGACCATGTATAGGTAGAATCGTGCCAGCAATCCATTTCCGTGATCAAAATTGAGAAATTCCAAAATCGTAAAGTGCCTATCTTTGTAGCTGCGCATGCGCGGGCACCAAAACTAGGGGAAGACTGCCGAATTTTCACAAGATAAACGTGACCATGTATAGGTAGAATCGTGCCAGCAATCCATTTCCGTGATCAAAATTGGCAAATTCCAAAATCGTAAAGTGCCTAACTTTGTAGCTGCGCATGCGCGGGCACCAAAACTAGGGGAAGACTGCCGAATTTTCACAAGATAAACGTGACCATGTATAGGTAGAATCGTACCAGCAATCCATTTCCGTGATCAAAATTGGCAAATTCCAAAATCGTAAAGTGCCTTACTTTGTAGCTGCGCATGCGCGGGCACCAAAACTAGGGGAAGACTGCCGAATTTTCACAAGATAAACGTGACCATGTATGGGTGGAATGGTGCCAGTAATCCATTTCCGTGTTCAAAATTGGCAAATTTCAAAATCGTAAAGTGCCTATTTTTGTAGCTGCGCATGCGCGGGCACCAAAACTAGGGGAAGACTGCCGAATTTTCACAAGATAAACGTGACCATGTATAGGTACAATCGTGCCAGTAATCCATTTCCGAGATCAAAATTGACAAATTCCAAAATCGTAAAGTGCCTATCTTTGTAGCTGCGCAAGCGCGGGCACCAAAACTAGGGGAAGACTACCGAATTTTCACAAGATAAACGTGACCATGTATAGGTAGAATCGTGCCAGTAATCCATTTCCGTGATCAAAATTGGCAAATTTCAAAATCGTAAAGTGCCTATTTTTGTAGCTGCGCATGCGCGGGCACCAAAACTAGGGGAAGACTGCCGAATTTTCACAAGATAAACGTGACCATGTATAGGTACAATCGTGCCAGTAATCCATTTCCGAGATCAAAATTGACAAATTCCAAAATCGTAAAGTGCCTAACTTTGTAGCTGCGCATGCGCGGGCACCAAAACTAGGGGAAGACTGCCGAATTTTCACAAGATAAACGTGACCATGTATAGGTAGAATCGTGCCAGTAATCCATTTCCGTGATCAAAATTGGCAAATTTCAAAATCGTAAAGTGCCTATTTTTGTACCTGCGCATGCGCGGGCTCCAAAACTAGGGGAAGACTGCCGAATTTTCACAAGATAAACGTGACCATGTATAGGTACAATCGTGCCAGTAATCCATTTCCGAGATCAAAATTGACAAATTCCAAAATCGTAAAGTGCCTATCTTTGTAGCTGCGCATGCGCGGGCACCAAAACTAGGGGAAGACTGCCGAATTTTCACAAGATAAACGTGACCATGTATAGGTAGAATCGTGCCAGTAATCCTTTTCCGTGATCAAAATTGGCAAATTCCAAAATCGTAAAGTGCCTATTTTTGTAGCTGCGCATGCGCGGGCACCAAAACTAGGGGAAGACTGCCGAATTTTCACAAGATAAACGTGACCATGTATAGGTAAAATCGTGCCAGTAATTCAATTCCGTGATCAAAATAGGCAAATTCCAAAATCGTAAAGTGCCTAACTTTATAGCTGCGCATGCGCGGGCACCAAAACTAGGGGAAGACTGCCGAATTTTCACAAGATAAACGTGACCATGTAAAGGTACAATCGTGCCAGTAATCCATTTCCGTGTTCAAAATTGGCAAATTTCAAAATCGTAAAGTGCCTATTTTTGTAGCTGCGCATGCGCGGGCACCAAAACTAGGGGAAGACTGCCGAATTTTCACAAGATAAACGTGACCATGTATAGGTACAATCGTGCCAGTAATCCATTTCCGAGATCAAAATTGACAAATTCCAAAATCGTAAAGTGCCTATCTTTGTAGCTGCGCATGCGCGGGCACCAAAACTAGGGGAAGACTGCCGAATTTTCCCAAGATAAACGTGACCATGTATAGGTAGAATCGTGCCAGTAATCCATTTCCGTGATCAAAATTGGCAAATTCCAAAATCGTAAAGTGCCTATCTTTGTAGCTGCGCATGCGCGGGCACCAAAACTAGGGGAAGACTGCCGAATTTTCACAAGATAAACGTGACCATGTATAGGTAGAATCGTGCCAGTAATCCATTTCCGTGATCAAAATTGGCAAATTTCAAAATCGTAAAATGCCTATTTTTGTAGCTGCGCATGCGCGGGCTCCAAAACTAGGGGAAGACTGCCGAATTTTCACAAGATAAACGTGACCATGTATAGGTACAATCGTGCCAGTAATCCATTTCCGAGATCAAAATTGACAAATTCCAAAATCGTAAAGTGCCTATCTTTGTAGCTGCGCATGCGCGGGCACCAAAACTAGGGGAAGACTGCCGAATTTTCACAAGATAAACGTGACCATGTATAGGTAGAATCGTGCCAGTAATCCTTTTCCGTGATCAAAATTGGCAAATTCCAAAATCGTAAAGTGCCTATTTTTGTAGCTGCGCATGCGCGGGCACAAAAACTAGGGGAAGACTGCCGAATTTTCACAAGATAAACGTGACCATGTATAGGTAAAATCGTGCCAGTAATTCAATTCCGTGATCAAAATTGGCAAATTCCAAAATCGTAAAGTGCCTAACTTTATAGCTGCGCATGCGCGGGCACCAAAACTAGGGGAAGACTGCCGAATTTTCACAAGATAAACGTGACCATGTATAGGTAGAATCGTGCCAGCAATCCATTTCCGTGATCAAAATTGGCAAATTCCAAAATCGTAAAGTGCCTAACTTTGTAGCTGCGCATGCGCGGGCACCAAAACTAGGGGAAGACTGCCGAATTTTCACAAGATAAACGTGACCATGTATAGGTAGAATCGTGCCAGTAATCCATTTCCGTGATCAAAATTGGCAAATTCCAAAATCGTAAAGTGCCTAACTTTGTAGCTGCACATGCGCGGGCACCAAAACTAGGGGAAGACTGCCGAATTTTCACAAGATAAACGTGACCATGTATAGGTAGAATCGTGCCAGCAATCCATTTCCGTGATCAAAATTGGCAAATTCCAAAATCGTAAAGTGCCTATTTTTGTAGCTGCGCATGCGCGGGCTCCAAAACTAGGGGAAGACTGCCGAATTTTCACAAGATAAACGTGACCATGTATAGATAAAATCGTGCCAGTAATTCATTCCTTTGATCAAAATTGGCAAATTCCAAAATCGTAAAGTGCCTATCTTTGTAGCTGCGCATGCGCGGGCACCAAAACTAGGGGAAGACTGCCGAATTTTCACAAGATAAACGTGACCATGTATAGGTAGAATCGTGCCAGCAATCCATTTCCGTGATCATAATTTGCAAATTCCAAAATCGTAAAGTGCCTAACTTTGTAGCTGCGCATGCGCGGGCACCAAAACTAGGGGAAGACTGCCGAATTTTCACAAGATAAACGTGACCATGTTTAGGTAGAATCGTGCCAGTAATCCATTTCCGAGATCAAAATTGACAAATTCCAAAATCGTAAAGTGCCTATCTTTGTAGCTGCACATGCGCGGGCACCAAAACTAGGGGAAGACTGCCGAATTTTCACAAGATAAACGTGACCATGTATAGGTAAAATCGTGCCAGTAATTCAATTCTGTGATCAAAATTGGCAAATTCCAAAATCGTAAAGTGCCTAACTTTGTAGCTGCGCATGCGCGGGCACCAAAACTAGGGGAAGACTGCCAAATTTTCACAAGATAAACGTGACCATGTATAGGTAAAATCGTGCCAGTAATTCAATTCCGTGATCAAAATTGGCAAATTCCAAAATCGTAAAGTGCCTAACTTTATAGCTGCGCATGCGCGGGCACCAAAACTAGGGGAAGACTGCCGAATTTTCACAAGATAAACGTGACCATGTATAGGTAGAATCGTGCCAGCAATCCATTTCCGTGATCAAAATTGGCAAATTCCAAAATCGTAAAGTGCCTAACTTTGTAGCTGCGCATGCGCGGGCACCAAAACTAGGGGAAGACTGCCGAATTTTCACAAGATAAACGTGACCATGTATAGGTAGAATCGTGCCAGCAATCCATTTCCGTGATCAAAATTGGCAAATTCCAAAATCGTAAAGTGCCTATTTTTGTAGCTGCGCATGCGCGGGCTCCAAAACTAGGGGAAGACTGCCGAATTTTCACAAGATAAACGTGACCATGTATAGATAAAATCGTGCCAGTAATTCATTCCTGTGATCAAAATTGGCAAATTCCAAAATCGTAAAGTGCCTATCTTTGTAGCTGCGCATGCGCGGGCACCAAAACTAGGGGAAGACTGCCGAATTTTCACAAGATAAACGTGACCATGTATAGGTAGAATCGTGCCAGCAATCCATTTCCGTGATCATAATTTGCAAATTCCAAAATCGTAAAGTGCCTAACTTTGTAGCTGCGCATGCGCGGGCACCAAAACTAGGGGAAGACTGCCGAATTTTCACAAGATAAACGTGACCATGTTTAGGTAGAATCGTGCCAGTAATCCATTTCCGAGATCAAAATTGACAAATTCCAAAATCGTAAAGTGCCTATCTTTGTAGCTGCACATGCGCGGGCACCAAAACTAGGGGAAGACTGCCGAATTTTCACAAGATAAACGTGACCATGTATAGGTAAAATCGTGCCAGTAATTCAATTCTTTGATCAAAATTGGCAAATTCCAAAATCGTAAAGTGCCTAACTTTGTAGCTGCGCATGCGCGGGCACCAAAACTAGGGGAAGACTGCCAAATTTTCACAAGATAAACGTGACCATGTATAGGTAAAATCGTGCCAGTAATTCAATTCCGTGATCAAAATTGGCAAATTCCAAAATCGTAAAGTGCCTAACTTTATAGCTGCGCATGCGCGGGCACCAAAACTAGGGGAAGACTGCCGAATTTTCACAAGATAAACGTGACCATGTATAGGTAGAATCGTGCCAGCAATCCATTTCCGTGATCAAAATTGGCAAATTCCAAAATCGTAAAGTGCCTAACTTTGTAGCTGCGCATGCGCGGGCACCAAAACTAGGGGAAGACTGCCGAATTTTCACAAGATAAACGTGACCATGTATAGGTAGAATCGTGCCAGTAATCCATTTCCGTGATCAAAATTGGCAAATTCCAAAATCGTAAAGTGCCTAACTTTGTAGCTGCGCATGCGCGGGCACCAAAACTAGGGGAAGACTGCCGAATTTTCACAAGATAAACGTGACCATGTATAGGTAGAATCGTGCCAGCAATCCATTTCCCTGATCAAAATTGAGAAATTCTAAAATCGTAAAGTCCCTATTTTTGTAGCTGCGCATGCGCGGGCACCAAAACTAGGGGAAGACTGCCGAATTTTCACAAGATAAACGTGACCATGTATAGGTACAATCGTGCCAGTAATCCATTTCCGAGATCAAAATTGACAAATTCCAAAATCGTAAAGTGCCTATCTTTGTAGCTGCACATGCGCGGACACCAAAACTAGGGGAAGACTGCCGAATTTTCACAAGATAAACGTGACCATGTATAGGTAAAATCGTGCCAGTAATTCAATTCTGTGATCAAAATTGGCAAATTCCAAAATCGTAAAGTGCCTAACTTTGTAGCTGCGCATGCGCGGGCACCAAAACTAGGGGAAGACTGCCAAATTTTCACAAGATAAACGTGACCATGTATAGGTAAAATCGTGCCAGTAATTCAATTCCGTGATCAAAATTGGCAAATTCCAAAATCGTAAAGTGCCTAACTTTATAGCTGCGCATGCGCGGGCACCAAAACTAGGGGAAGACTGCCGAATTTTCACAAGATAAACGTGACCATGTATAGGTAGAATCGTGCCAGCAATCCATTTCCGTGATCAAAATTGGCAAATTCCAAAATCGTAAAGTGCCTAACTTTGTAGCTGCGCATGCGCGGGCACCAAAACTAGGGGAAGACTGCCGAATTTTCACAAGATAAACGTGACCATGTATAGGTAGAATCGTGCCAGTAATCCATTTCCGTGATCAAAATTGGCAAATTCCAAAATCGTAAAGTGCCTAACTTTGTAGCTGCGCATGAGCGGGCACCAAAACTAGGGGAAGACTGCCGAATTTTCACAAGATAAACGTGACCATGTATAGGTAGAATCGTGCCAGCAATCCATTTCCCTGATCAAAATTGAGAAATTCTAAAATCGTAAAGTCCCTATTTTTGTAGCTGCGCATGCGCGGGCACCAAAACTAGGGGAAGACTGCCGAATTTTCACAAGATAAACGTGACCATGTATAGGTACAATCGTGCCAGTAATCCATTTCCGAGATCAAAATTGACAAATTCTAAAATCGTAAAGTGCCTATCTTTGTAGCTGCACATGCGCGGACACCAAAACTAGGGGAAGACTGCCGAATTTTCACAAGATAAACGTGACCATGTATAGGTAAAATCGTGCCAGTAATTCAATTCTGTGATCAAAATTGGCAAATTCCAAAATCGTAAAGTGCCTAACTTTGTAGCTGCGCATGCGCGGGCACCAAAACTAGGGGAAGACTGCCAAATTTTCACAAGATAAACGTGACCATGTATAGGTAGAATCGTGCCAGCAATCCATTTCCGTGATCAAAATTGGCAAATTCCAAAATCGTAAAGTGCCTAACTTTGTAGCTGCGCATGCGCGGGCACCAAAACTAGGGGAAGACTGCCAAATTTTCACAAGATAAACGTGACCATGTATCGGTAGAATCGTGCCAGCAATCCACTTCCGTGATCAAAATTGGCAAATTCCAAAATCGTAAAGTGCCTAACTTTGTAGCTGCGCATGCGCGGGCACCAAAACTAGGGGAAGACTGCCGAATTTTCACAAGATAAACGTGACCATGTATAGGTAGAATCGTGCCAGTAATCCATTTCCGTGATCAAAATTGGCAAATTCTAAAATCGTAAAGTGCCTAACTTTGTAGCTGCGCATGCGCGGGCACCAAAACTAGGGGAAGACTGCCGAATTTTCACAAGATAAACGTGACCATGTATAGGTAGAATCGTGCCAGCAATCCATTTCCGTGATCAAAATTGGCAAATTCCAAAATCGTAAAGTGCCTATTTTTGTGGCTGCGCATGCGCGAGCTCCAAAACTAGGGGAAGACTGCCGAATTTTCACAAGATAAACGTGACCATGTATAGGTACAATCGTGCCAGTAATCCATTTCCGAGATCAAAATTGACAAATTCCAAAATCGTAAAGTGCCTATCTTTGTAGCTGCGCATGCGCGGGCACCAAAACTAGGGGAGGACTGCCGAATTTTCACAAGATAAACGTGACCATGTATAGGTAGAATCGTGCCAGCAATCCATTTCCGTGATCAAAATTGGCAAATTCCAAAATCGTAAAGTGCCTAACTTTGTAGCTGCACATGCGCAGGCACCAAAACTAGGGAAGACTGCCGAATTTTCACAAGATAAACGTGACCATGTATAGGTAGAATCGTGCCAGCAATCCATTTCCGTGATCAAAATTTGCAAATTCCAAAATCGTAAAGTGCCTAACTTTGTAGCTGCGCATGCGCGGGCACCAAAACTAGGGGAAGACTGCCGAATTTTCACAAGATAAACGTGACCATGTATAGGTAGAATCGTGCCAGTAATCCATTTCCGTGATCAAAATTGGCAAATTCCAAAATCGTAAAGTGCCTGACTTTGTAGCTGCGCATGCGCGGGCACCAAAACTAGGGGAAGACTGCCGAATTTTCACAAGATAAACGTGACCATGTATAGGTAGAATCGTGCCAGTAATCCATTTCCGTGATCAAAATTGGCAAATTCCAAAATCGTAAAGTGCCTATTTTTGTAGCTGCGCATGCGCGGGCACCAAAACTAGTAGAACACTGCCGAATTTTCACAAGACAAACGTGACCATGTATCGGTAGAATCGTGCCAGCAATCCACTTCCGTGATCAAAATTGGCAAATTCCAAAATCGTAAAGTGCCTAACTTTGTAGCTGCGCATGCGCGGGCACCAAAACTAGGGGAAGACTGCCGAATTTTCACAAGATAAACGTGACCATGTATAGGTAGAATCGTGCCAGTAATCCATTTCCGTGATCAAAATTGGCAAATTCTAAAATCGTAAAGTGCCTAACTTTGTAGCTGCCCATGCGCGGGCACCAAAACTAGGGGAAGACTGCCGAATTTTCACAAGATAAACGTGACCATGTATAGGTAGAATCGTGCCAGCAATCCATTTCCGTGATCAAAATTGGCAAATTCCAAAATCGTAAAGTGCCTATTTTTGTGGCTGCGCATGCGCGGGCTCCAAAACTAGGGGAAGACTGCCGAATTTTCACAAGATAAACGTGACCATGTATAGGTACAATCGTGCCAGTAATCCATTTCCGAGATCAAAATTGACAAATTCCAAAATCGTAAAGTGCCTATCTTTGTAGCTGCGCATGCGCGGGCAACAAAACTAGGGGAGGACTGCCGAATTTTCACAAGATAAACGTGACCATGTATAGGTAGAATCGTGCCAGCAATCCATTTCCGTGATCAAAATTGGCAAATTCCAAAATCGTAAAGTGCCTAACTTTGTAGCTGCACATGCGCAGGCACCAAAACTAGGGAAGACTGCCGAATTTTCACAAGATAAACGTGACCATGTATAGGTAGAATCGTGCCAGCAATCCATTTCCGTGATCAAAATTTGCAAATTCCAAAATCGTAAAGTGCCTAACTTTGTAGCTGCGCATGCGCGGGCACCAAAACTAGGGGAAGACTGCCGAATTTTCACAAGATAAACGTGACCATGTATAGGTAGAATCGTGCCAGTAATCCATTTCCGTGATCAAAATTGGCAAATTCCAAAATCGTAAAGTGCCTGACTTTGTAGCTGCGCATGCGCGGGCACCAAAACTAGGGGAAGACTGCCGAATTTTCACAAGATAAACGTGACCATGTATAGGTAGAATCGTGCCAGCAATCCATTTCCGTGATCAAAATTGGCAAATTCCAAAATCGTAAAGTGCCTATTTTTGTAGCTGCGCATGCGCGGGCACCAAAACTAGTAGAACACTGCCGAATTTTCACAAGACAAACGTGACCATGTATAGGTAGAATCGTGCCAGCAATCCATTTCCGTGATCAAAATTGGCAAATTCCAAAATCGTAAAGTGCCTTACTTTGTAGCTGCACATGCGCGGGCACCAAAACTAGGGGAAGACTGCCGAATTTTCACAAGATAAACGTGACTATGTATCGGTAGAATCGTGCCAGCAATCCATTTCCGAGATCAAAATTGGCAAATTCCAAAATCGTAAAGTGCCTAACTTTGTAGCTGCGCATGCGCGGGCACCAAAACTAGAGGAAGACTACCGAATTCTCACAAGACAAACGTGACCATGTATAGGTAGAATCGTGCCAGCAATCCATTTTCGTGATCAAAATTGGCAAATTCCAAAATCGTAAAGTGCCTAACTTTGTAGCTGCGCATGCGCGGGCACCAAAACTAGGGGAAGACTGCCGAATTTTCACAAGATAAACGTGACCATGTATAGGTAGAATCGTGCCAGTAATCCATTTCCGTGATCAAAATTGGCAAATTCCAAAATCGTAAAGTGCCTATTTTTGTAGCTGCGCATGCGCGGGCACCAAAACTAGTAGAACACTGCCGAATTTTCACAAGACAAACGTGACCATGTATCGGTAGAATCGTGCCAGCAATCCACTTCCGTGATCAAAATTGGCAAATTCCAAAATCGTAAAGTGCCTAACTTTGTAGCTGCGCATGCGCGGGCACCAAAACTAGGGGAAGACTGCCGAATTTTCACAAGATAAACGTGACCATGTATAGGTAGAATCGTGCCAGTAATCCATTTCCGTGATCAAAATTGGCAAATTCTAAAATCGTAAAGTGCCTAACTTTGTAGCTGCGCATGCGCGGGCACCAAAACTAGGGGAAGACTGCCGAATTTTCACAAGATAAACGTGACCATGTATAGGTAGAATCGTGCCAGCAATCCATTTCCGTGATCAAAATTGGCAAATTCCAAAATCGTAAAGTGCCTATTTTTGTGGCTGCGCATGCGCGGGCTCCAAAACTAGGGGAAGACTGCCGAATTTTCACAAGATAAACGTGACCATGTATAGGTACAATCGTGCCAGTAATCCATTTCCGAGATCAAAATTGACAAATTCCAAAATCGTAAAGTGCCTATCTTTGTAGCTGCGCATGCGCGGGCACCAAAACTAGGGGAGGACTGCCGAATTTTCACAAGATAAACGTGACCATGTATAGGTAGAATCGTGCCAGCAATCCATTTCCGTGATCAAAATTGGCAAATTCCAAAATCGTAAAGTGCCTAACTTTGTAGCTGCACATGCGCAGGCACCAAAACTAGGGAAGACTGCCGAATTTTCACAAGATAAACGTGACCATGTATAGGTAGAATCGTGCCAGCAATCCATTTCCGTGATCAAAATTTGCAAATTCCAAAATCGTAAAGTGCCTAACTTTGTAGCTGCGCATGCGCGGGCACCAAAACTAGGGGAAGACTGCCGAATTTTCACAAGATAAACGTGACCATGTATAGGTAGAATCGTGCCAGTAATCCATTTCCGTGATCAAAATTGGCAAATTCCAAAATCGTAAAGTGCCTGACTTTGTAGCTGCGCATGCGCGGGCACCAAAACTAGGGGAAGACTGCCGAATTTTCACAAGATAAACGTGACCATGTATAGGTAGAATCGTGCCAGCAATCCATTTCCGTGATCAAAATTGGCAAATTCCAAAATCGTAAAGTGCCTATTTTTGTAGCTGCGCATGCGCGGGCACCAAAACTAGTAGAACACTGCCGAATTTTCACAAGACAAACGTGACCATGTATAGGTAGAATCGTGCCAGCAATCCATTTCCGTGATCAAAATTGGCAAATTCCAAAATCGTAAAGTGCCTTACTTTGTAGCTGCACATGCGCGGGCACCAAAACTAGGGGAAGACTGCCGAATTTTCACAAGATAAACGTGACTATGTATCGGTAGAATCGTGCCAGCAATCCATTTCCGAGATCAAAATTGGCAAATTCCAAAATCGTAAAGTGCCTAACTTTGTAGCTGCGCATGCGCGGGCACCAAAACTAGAGGAAGACTACCGAATTCTCACAAGACAAACGTGACCATGTATAGGTAGAATCGTGCCAGCAATCCATTTTCGTGATCAAAATTGGCAAATTCCAAAATCGTAAAGTGCCTAACTTTGTAGCTGCACATGCGCGGGCACCAAAACTAGGGGAAGACTGCCGAATTTTCACAAGATAAACGTGACCATGTATAGGTAGAATCGTGCCAGCAATCCATTTCCGTGATCAAAATTGGCAAATTCCAAAATCGTAAAGTGCCTAACTTTGTAGCTGCGCATGCGCGGGCACCAAAACTAGGGGAAGACTGCCAAATTTTCACAAGATAAACGTGACCATGTATCGGTAGAATCGTGCCAGCAATCCATTTCCGTGATCAAAATTGGCAAATTCCAAAATCGTAAAGTGCCTAACTTTGTAGCTGCGCATGCGCGGGCACCAAAACTAGGGGAAGACTGCCGAATTTTCACAAGATAAACGTGACCATGTATAGGTAGAATCGTGCCAGTAATCCATTTCCGTGATCAAAATTGGCAAATTCTAAAATCGTAAAGTGCCTATCTTTGTAGCTGCGCATGCGCGGGCACCAAAACTAGGGGAAGACTGCCGAATTTTCACAAGATAAACGTGACCATGTATAGGTAGAATCGTGCCAGCAATCCATTTCCGTGATCAAAATTGGCAAATTCCAAAATCGTAAAGTGCCTATTTTTGTGGCTGCGCATGCGCGGGCTCCAAAACTAGGGGAAGACTGCCGAATTTTCACAAGATAAACGTGACCATGTATAGGTACAATCGTGCCAGTAATCCATTTCCGAGATCAAAATTGACAAATTCCAAAATCGTAAAGTGCCTATCTTTGTAGCTGCGCATGCGCGGGCACCAAAACTAGGGGAAGACTGCCGAATTTTCACAAGATAAACGTGACCATGTATAGGTAGAATCGTGCCAGCAATCCATTTCCGTGATCAAAATTGGCAAATTCCAAAATCGTAAAGTGCCTAACTTTGTAGCTGCACATGCGCAGGCACCAAAACTAGGGGAAGACTGCCGAATTTTCACAAGATAAACGTGACCATGTATAGGTAGAATCGTGCCAGCAATCCATTTCCGTGATCAAAATTTGCAAATTCCAAAATCGTAAAGTGCCTAACTTTGTAGCTGCGCATGCGCGGGCACCAAAACTAGGGGAAGACTGCCGAATTTTCACAAGATAAACGTGACCATGTATAGGTAGAATCGTGCCAGTAATCCATTTCCGTGATCAAAATTGGCAAATTCCAAAATCGTAAAGTGCCTGACTTTGTAGCTGCGCATGCGCGGGCACCAAAACTAGGGGAAGACTGCCGAATTTTCACAAGATAAACGTGACCATGTATAGGTAGAATCGTGCCAGCAATCCATTTCCGTGATCAAAATTGGCAAATTCCAAAATCGTAAAGTGCCTATTTTTGTAGCTGCGCATGCGCGGGCACCAAAACTAGTAGAACACTGCCGAATTTTCACAAGACAAACGTGACCATGTATAGGTAGAATCGTGCCAGCAATCCATTTCCGTGATCAAAATTGGCAAATTCCAAAATCGTAAAGTGCCTTACTTTGTAGCTGCACATGCGCGGGCACCAAAACTAGGGGAAGACTGCCGAATTTTCACAAGATAAACGTGACTATGTATCGGTAGAATCGTGCCAGCAATCCATTTCCGAGATCAAAATTGGCAAATTCCAAAATCGTAAAGTGCCTAACTTTGTAGCTGCGCATGCGCGGGCACCAAAACTAGAGGAAGACTACCGAATTCTCACAAGACAAACGTGACCATGTATAGGTAGAATCGTGCCAGCAATCCATTTTCGTGATCAAAATTGGCAAATTCCAAAATCGTAAAGTGCCTAACTTTGTAGCTGCGCATGCGCGGGCACCAAAACTAGGGGAAGACTGCCGAATTTTCACAAGATAAACGTGACCATGTATAGGTAGAATCGTGCCAGCAATCCATTTCCGTGATCAAAATTGGCAAATTCCAAAAAAGTAATGTGCCTAACTTTGTAGCTGCGCATGCGCGGGCACCAAAACTAGGGGAAGACTGCCGAATTTTCACAAGATAAATGTGACCATGTATAGGTAGAATCGTGCCAGCAATCCATTTCCGTGATCAAAATTGGCAAATTCCAAAATCGTAATGTGCCTAACTTTGTAGCTGTGCATGCGCGGGCACCAAAACTAGGGGAAGACTGCCAAATTTTCACAAGATAAACGTGACCATGTATAGGTAGAATCGTGCCAGTAATCCATTTCCGTGATCAAAATTGGCAAATTCCAAAATCGTAAAGTGCCTAACTTTGTAGCTGCGCATGCACGGGCACCAAAACTAGGGGAAGACTGCCGAATTTTCACAAGATAAACGTGACCATGTATAGGTAGAATCGTGCCAGCAATCCATTTCCGTGATCAAAATTGGCAAATTCCAAAATCGTAAAGTGCCTAACTTTGTAGCTGCGCATGCGCAGGCACCAAAACTAGGGGAAGACTGCCGAATTTTCACAAGATAAACGTGACCATGTATAGGTAGAATCGTGCCAGCAATCCATTTCCGTGATCAAAATTGGCAAATTCCAAAATCGTAAAGTGCCTAACTTTGTAGCTGCGCATGCGCGGGCACCAAAACTAGGGAAAGACTGCCGAATTTTCAGAAGATAAACGTGACCATGTATAGGTAGAA